>BSBN01001832.1:0-600000 GCA_027924645.1 Cunninghamia lanceolata
AGAGTTGTTTGAATGAACATGGACTTTCTTTCTTTTCTTCTTCCTTCTTTCTCCAAAATTTTAATTTTCTTCTCTCTCCTTAGTCTTTTTTTCTTCTTCCTTATTTGGTTTAGGAGGTTCTACAAAGTTGCTTCTAAAAAGCTTTACCGTATGTCCAAAGTTGTTGCATCTATAACATATGATATTGTAGTCCATAAGTAGAGCAAGTGAATTGAAATTTCTGTTTGTGAGCCCCTGTCTCCTATTTTTATTCCATGTAGAATTTTTATGCTCCATGATTCATTGCTTTATGCCTAAAATTATTTCTCACATGCATTCTACAATCCACTTGCTTTATGCCCAAAGTTATTACAAGAAAAACAATAACCATAAAAGGAATGATATGGCTTGGTCATGTGAGCCTGCCTTTGTGGTGGAGGTTTCCTGAATGTGTCATTCTTTGCTCTAGTTGTCCTTTTGCTGATTTCATTTTTGATAGGACTTTGAAGAGCATTTAAATAGGTCTTCGGTTTTCTTCATTTAATTCCTCTATTTAGAACTTTGACCTTCTTCATATCCAATACACTCCTGTCAAATGTAGACCTTTGAGAATTGATTATTTTATCTAATATTTTTTGAAGTCTTTTCTTTCTTCAAATCACTGTTAAGTTGAGCCATAGTTTTCTCTAACTGTTTCCTTAGAGAAAGGATCTCATATTCTAACTTTTTGCAATTTCTATCTTTTTCTCCGATTGGATTCTTACATCTTCCTCAATCCATTTTCCTTCTTCATTGAACGTTTAGATCTACAATCATCTTTTTTGCTTCTTCAAGGGACTTGAGATGTTTTAGCCTTAGATTCATTATCTTCTTGAATATTTGATTTTAGTTTAGAGTTTCTCCTTTGAGCCTTTCAATCTCATCATAGGCAAAATGAAGTTCTTCCTCAAGATCCACTTCTTCATTATCCTTTGAATCTTCCTCTTCTTTTTGGTTATCTTCCTCACTCTTTTCCTTTGTTTCCATGAATAGTATTGCTTCACTATCACAATCAAACAATTCTTCATCACTTACCTTCGATGAGCTATCATATTCCTTAGAATAAAGACTCTTTTTATACTTTCAAAAGTTCTTCTTCTATTATTGACCTTGTTGGTAACTTTTCTTATTTTGTTGGAACTTTCTTCCTTTCCTCATATTATGATCCTATTCATCATAGTTGCTCTCATTTTTCCATACGGACGCTTAGAATCAAAGTGACCTATTCTCCCACAATTAATGCATTTAAAAGGTAACTTACCTTGATACTTGTTGGATCCCTTCTTTAGCTTTTGTATGAAGTGGATTTCTTCTTCATTGTTTCGCCATTTGAGTTATTACAAGGTTCATGCTCTTTTTTCTTTCCTTTTTCTTGAGACTTTGAATGTTGCCTCCCTTTTGGATGGTTGATCTATGGTTCTCATCTCATAAGTAGTAAGGATCCCATGCAACTTGTCCTTTGTCAATTTGTCTAGATCTCTCATTTCTTCAATTGTTGAAGCCTTTGCATCAAATCTTAGCAGTAAAGATCTTGATATCTTTTGTACAATCATGACCTCTTCAACTGTTTCTCCTAGACCTCTTATGGTGTTCACAATCTCATCAACTCAAAGGAAATAGAGCCTATATTCTCCTCTTCTTTCATTTTGAGGCTTTTAAACTTTCCTCTATGTGTTTGAAGTTAGGCCTTCCTCACTTTCTCATTTCCTTCATGAATACTCTTTAGCTTATCCCACATTTCCTTGGTAGATTTGCAACGCATTACCTTTACGAACTTTGATTCAGACAAACCACATAAAATAGCATTCTTGGCCTTGGCATTATTTTTTCTTTCCTTCTTTCTATCCTTATTCATTGGTGGTGATTCAGGAGCAGATATCCATTCACAACAGATTGTCATATGTCAAACCCTAGAGAATTCAAATAAGTCTCCATCCTTACGCTCCAAAAGGCATAGTTGGTTCCATCAAACAATGGTGCCCTGTTTGAGGAAAATCCATATCCATCTTGCCTGGCCATGTGTGATTTTAAGATCTACCTTCAAGCGGTTAAGCTCTCTCTGAAGGAGCCCTCTCTGATACCAATTGATGAACACATGGTTATACTGAGAGGGGGGGTGAATTAGTATAACACAATCTTTTACTTTTTCAAACTAACGACCACAATACTATCAATTGCGCAATATCATTCACTTAAGATCTAACAATTATGCAACACAAGAAGAACATAAGGTTTACAAGGAAACCCTTGCGGGAGAAAACCATGGCAAAATATTGCTTATATATATAATTTTCCTTACAAGCTTTGTAGGCACCAACCTACAAGAGACTCCAATCTCCTCTTATACAATTTGTGAGCACCAACCCACTGGAGACACCAATCTCTGCAACTAAGCACCAACCTATGAACTCTTTAATAGATTATATGTCTTCACAAGATCTGAATGTTAATATACTTCCTTTCACAAATTTGATCTCACCTCACACACTATCCCTTTCTTCACAAAATTGATCACAATATGAAGATCTCTTCACATAAATTTCTTCCTTATAATATGCTCTAAATTCCCTCTACAAATTGCTCTTCAATCTGCCATATTCCTCTTATAATTTTTGCCATAAACTCTTACAAATCTTCCTTTTATTGTTTACACATGGGCTGCATATATATTTCAGAATAAGTCTGAAATACTCTTCATGAAACTCTGCCCTAGATCTGCTCTATTCTCTTCATTCACACACTTCTCACTCACATCAAACTCAAACTTTTTATCTATCCTTTATATTCCTTCAAGAGTGGGGACTCATACCAATACACATATTTTGCAAAGAGTGGAAACTCCTTTTATACACGTTTTAGTTTTGTCTTCTAGCGGAGCTCTCCAAATAGGAGATCGGCTATCCTTTAGAAACATAATTATTTTTAATTTATTTTAAAACTGTCCACCAAAGGCACCAAAAGGGATTTGGCCATCTTGAATACTTTTTCTTGGCGTCATTCTATGTGTGAAGTTGGCCATCACAGCAATTTAAATCTTTAATTTAAATTATACTCAATCTATATTGCCTAAGGAGATTCAACCAACATATATGTTTTGAACTTTGGCTCTTCTATTTATCCATGAGAGAGTCAGCCACAATCTGAATATGATGAATTACTTGGGAAGTCATCCATTGTAGGTAACGTAGTGTATTATATTAAACTTCTAACTCATCTTATATCTCTGCTCTTTTATTGCCTATATATCTCCCTTCAATTACTCTTTGACATCAATGACACTTTGACATCAATGACAACCTATTCCAACATAGGATAAAATGGGAAGGATGCAAGCATGGAATGATCATGAAATTCCTACTGCGTACATGGTATTGTATATGAAAAAGGCTAAATGAAGATAATGGTAGTAGCAATGTGTGATGTGAAGGGCATGAAGTTTAGGATTAATGTGACTAGGTCATTAAGACCATTTTGGGTAAGAAAACCTAAATTGGTTGTGATAATATGATGGTTGTGCTAGCATGAAATGTAAAGTGTATGATATGACAATATAGACATAATGTATGTTTAAATAGAATGTATTTAATGATTTCAACACTCTTCACCTTCCATGGTGAATAAGCAAAAGTCACCATTACTTAGATCTTTTGCTATGCAGTATGGACCTAACTAAATCCCATTTGTAAAAGTCATAGCATGTGAGATGTGGGAGTATGAACAAGGATAAATAGGTGAAAAAAGGGGGACAAGAGAGAAAAATGTCCCCAATGAGTAGAGTAGGATGATTAACCCCATGAAGAAAGCACATTTGAATAAGGAAGTATTGGATTACAAGAAAGATAGTATAATAGGAGGAGTAAGCATGGCTTGTAACAAGAGGGGATTAAAATGGAGAAAATTGTATAGGAACGAACACAATGAAGGGATATATATGAACTAGGTCAGGCCAAATGTGATAGGTGGTAAGGCACTATGACTATGCATAATATATGTCATCATTCCCAATAGGTACAAAATATTGGTTGCATTGTATAACTATGACAAAACCACTAAATAGAAAGCTTATGGGTCTCCAAGCATCTCATAAGTAGGTGCTGGAGAGAATAGAGTTCTCTAGGAGGAGTGCATCACTAGGAAGAAAGAATCAAAGAGCTGCAAGCTATCAAGGACAACTAAGAAGAATTCTTCATTTGAATCCTTGAGTGTTTATATATATATATATAGAGAGAGAGAGAGAGAGAGAGAGAGAGAGAGAGAGAGAGAGAGAGAGAGAGAGAGAGAGAGAGAGAGAGAGAGAGAGAGAGAGAGAGAGAGAGAGAGAGATGAGAGAGAGAGAGAGAGAGAGAGAGAGAGAGAGAGAGAGAGAGAGAGAGAGAGAGAGAGAGAGAGAGAGAGAGAGAGAGAAGAGAGAGGAGAGAGAGAGAGAGAGAGAGAGAAGAGAGAGAGAGAGAGAGAGAGAGAGAGAGAGAGAGAGAGAGAGAGAGAGAGAGAGAGAGAGAGAGAGAGAGAGAGAGAGAGAGAGAGAGAGAGAGAGAGAGAGAGAGAGAGAGAGAGAGAGAGAGAGAGAGAGAGAGAGAGAGAGAGAGAGAGAGAGAGAGAGAGAGAGAGAGAGAGAGAGAGAGAGAGAGGAGAGAGAGAGAGAGAGAGAGAGAGAGAGAGAGCAATCTCTACTCTAGAAGGACAAATAGTGAACGAGGCATGCAAAGAGGACACCCATGAACATGTTTTCTTCCAAGACATGTTAAATCTAATAAATCCATTCACAACTTTGAAAAACATTATTACCAAGGGTGTTAGGATAGTGTGATATTAAATTACAATCCTAATGTTTAATGTCAGGTCTCCAAATTTCTTGGAATGGATAACTTGGACACCCATGAGGAGTTGAGGGATATTATTTTAATATTATTCTCCAAATTATGTGACATAGTTGTAATGGCATTGAAAGGTTACAAAAGAAAGTCAAAAGATTGGGAGTTGTGGAGCATCTTTCTCAAAATAGGAAATGATTACAATTATTGCACTCATGGAGCACTTAGAAAAGAGAAAGTGGGTTTAATTACATCTTATGATGGAATCTATGATCTGTCAATGTATAAGAGGAGTTACTTTCTATTTTGAAGACCACTCTCATGTAGTGGATCATGAGAATTTTTACCATAATATTTTGAGACCATGTTTGGGGCCATGGTATTGTTTTATGGTGGTTTTCTAAGCCTTATTAGGTCTATATATTGAGAGCTTGGTATGGGGAAGGTATGGTTATTGTATAGGCAATCTCATGCTACTGAAATGCTATTAGACTAAAGAATATTGTATGAGTTTATGTATTGATGTACTTGTTTCTACTTGATTAACACAAGCTCAGTATCTCTTTGGTGGTAGAGTTTTTTCTTGAAAGGGTTTCTCCATGTATATCTAATGTCATGTGTTTATTGATTTCTTATTACTATTATACATGTATATCCATATTCTATTTCAAATCTAATGGTTAATCACATGTACCTCTAATTGGATTAATTGGATTAGACACTTTAAGTTTATACTTTCATTATTATTGTTAATCAGTTTTCTCCATATTTGGTATCAGAGCTAACAATTTTGATCAGAGAGGTGCACCTTTTTGGATGTTTTGTGAGGTTTTTTTTTATAAATTTAGTGGGTTTTGTAGGATATGTTGTGGTGAAATCCATGGCTGGCATATCTCATTCAAAATTGATAAGTTCAATGGTTCTAGGTACGAGATGTGGAAGTTGAAAATGGAGGGTCTCTTGGAAGAAAGGGATCAATAGAAAGTTGTACCAAAGGAATGAAAGATCAAGGAAATGTGTTGGACGAGAAGGCACAAAGAATCATTTAGTTGCATCTTGTTGATTTTATCCTCTTGGATATCTTAGAGAAGATCACCACATTTGCATTATGGAAGAGGATAGGTGATATCTATCAAACCAAAAGTCTTATTAATATGTTATATCTCAAAAGATGTTTATATTCTTTAAAAATGAAGGAAGATGATTCTATTGCAGATCATTTGAATGCCTTTAATTTGATTTTGAGTTAGTTAACTTTAGTAGATGCTAAACTTGATGAAAAAGATAAATGTATTTTGTTGCTCTGTTTTTTACCCAAATCTTGAGAGAATTTAATTGTTGCTATCAGTGGTAGTGTTGTAGAGCCAAAGATTGACTCTATCATTGCTAATTTTTTCTAAGGATATGATGGTAAATCCATGCATGAGGGCTTGAATTATGCTTGCGTGTTCGGGAAGTCCTAAGGACAAAGGTGGGGTCTAAAGGGGAACAAAAGAAATCAAAAGATAGATCCAAGTCTAAAGGATGGTACAAGACCCCTAGGAAGAGCAAACTGAAGTGTGAACTAGAACTGTGGAAAGAAAGGGCATGTGAAGAAAGAATGTAGAAACAAGAAGAGCTTCAATGATTCCTCCTTAGAGAAATCCTCTAATGACTGTGATATTGATGCATTGTTTATTTCTACTAATGTTACTAGTGATGACTCTTAGTTGATTGATTTAGGTTGTTCCTACCATAAGACTCCTCACAAGGAGTGGTTTTTGTCATACCAAGCTTATGATGAAGTTTTTCTTGGTAACAACAATACACAAAATTATTGGTATGGAATGGTACAGTTGTGTTTCAATGATAGAGGGTGAAAAATCTCAATGGTGTTTTTCATATTCTAGGACTTGTGAGAAATCTTATTTCTATATTCAAGTTCAATGATTTTGGAATGCATGTGACATTTGATAAGTCTAGTTGTAGGTTGGTGAGAGAAAATCTAGTTGTAGCTAGAAGCTTACAGTATGGGACTTTGTTTATACTTGATGCCTCCACATTATATAACTCTATCAATGTAACTAACACATCTAAAAATGTATGTATGTTGTGGCACCAACATTTAGGCCACATTGATGGAAAATGTTGGAAATATGCAGTCATATAGACTAATTCCTCATAACCCAATAAGAGATTTAATATGCAATAAACCAGAAATCCACATGCAAAAGAATAGACAATCATACCATCAACACAAGATATACCCTAGGAAAACCATCATAGAGGGAAAAACCCAGCCTCCAAAAGCATGCGTCTCTCATGTGTTATTCAATAATAAAACAACAAATATGCAAAGATCACTTTTGAAACATCAATCTCTCTACCTGCAATCCATGTGAACAAGCATGCAACCATACATCCATGCCATGCTTCAAACCCTCACACATCCGACCTGCAAGAGAAGTTACAAACCCAACCAAAGGCAATAAGCCTTCACTCAACCTCTTACTCAACAACTACCCATGTGTTTGCTTTTATATACATAAGCTCACACAAATACAACATGTGGTATTGTAATACCATTTTCCCCAAAACCATGTGTCTACAAAACTATTGACCCCACATTTGATTATTGATACTAAGTTTTTCCAAATAATCAAATAATTACAAATAAAGTAATTAACCCAATGTTACAATGATTACAAGTGGCCTCTAAATAAATATCCAATGTGTCTAAACACATCACATGGATGCACCACAAATAAATATTTATTTTACATAATAAACTAATAACAATGTTATGCAAGGTGTACAACACACCTACTCCAACATTCTCCCACTTGTTGATTGCAAAAGGGATCAACATGTAAACTCAAAACATCAAGGGAAACCATCCATGTGCCTAACATGAACCATATAACCATCCATGTGCTCCAAGATACCCACAACAAGAATCAAGGTGTCCACCATCGCAAATAAGAATCCCCTCATCCTGCATCTAGCCAATCCATGAAGAATAAGATCCTCCAAAGAGATGCCACACTAAACTGTCACATAGAAGCAAGAAACCTACATCAACTGATATCCAAACACAAGCACCAAATTGAATGGTAAGAAATAGGCTTGAGTAGCTAACAAGAATCAATCATCATGGCTGAAATAGCAACCACAGCTAGTTGTTAATGCATCAACTAACCATATCTCAAAACCAAGGTATACAAAAGATAACAAGTAGACCTTATGCCATCAACATATCCAACTCAAATCACAATGATAACAAGTCCCTGTATATACTCAGTCCTGCATAAATAAGTCCTCCAAAGTAACAACACAAAAACATGTGATAAAAACCTCAAGACCCTCCATGCTGCAGCATAATGAGAACATCCCAATAAAGGAATCATTTACATCCTGAAACTACCACTACATGAGTAAATGTTAAATATGAAAATAGACCAAGGCATGGAAAGATACACTAATAGCAAGCACATAGAAGATGTGGTTGAATCCTCTATCACATAGTGTCAAAGAACATACACATAGATATGCAAAACCTGCAAACTAAAATAGTTGCAACATAACTCTCAACTCAAATCCATATCTCTCCCTTGAATCCTCCACATCATAAGAGAAGAATTCAAAGAGACTCAATAGGTCCATACACATCTCAACTCCAATGTCATGTGAACACAAACATATAGGAAGAAGCATAAGATCAATCAAGAGAGAACCTACAAATCATAACCATGTCCTTCTATCCACACTAATGTGCTATAGCTATGAAGAGTATGATCTTGTTTACAATCCAAAAACAAGAAGCCTTCACAACACCCAACAACAAGATGCAAGCCTCTCAAACCAAAAGTTAGATCAAACTCATAACCATCCCAAATAATAGGAATAAGCCCAAAGCCACTAACCATCTCCATTACACACAATGATCTCATAACAACTCATAATGAGATAACCAATCATAACCATGCATCTACTCCTCAAACAAGTCCTCACAACCATAATCCATAGCTCAAGACTCAAGCATGAGAAAATAAGATACAAAGAAAAGAATGCATTTGAAAATTAGGTGGGCATACCTTCAAATCATTCACCGTCGAGTGGATCAAGAGTGGGGATGAGATTGCCCCTCCAGGATGCACCAAGCCTCAAAGACTCTCTCCAAGAACAATCTCCTCAACATGTCCATGTTGGACTCACGTCCAACCAAGGTGTAGGCTCCTCAGTCTTGCTGCTGAAATCCTCATCAAAGAGTGATCATCTCAACACGTCTCTAATCCAAGAGAACTCAAGCCTCACCTCAGTCTCCAAGTATCCATGAGTACCTCCATGATCAATCCATCCTAAACTCCAAGTGCAAAACCACACCATCATGAAGCTCCCAAGCACATGACCAATGTACCCAATTAAAAAGAGAACCATCAAGATCATAATTAAAGCTTCCACTGTACATATGCATAACCAAGGAACATATCATGACATCATGATCTAATCATCTCCTCAAAGAAAGATCACATGCACTAATGCACACATCCTGTCTCAAAAGAACTTGTATCATGTCAACACTCTAACACGTGATCAAGAGTAAACCAAGACACAATACCAACCATCCTATAAGCAAGGATCACTTGTCAAAACTAACAAACCATAACTAACACCTCAACCAAAGACTCCAAGAGTCCTTTATCGTACCAAGATGTCAACATCTCCAAATCACATGAAGATAACCATATCTTACCAAAGCTCCCACTGAATTGTGATACCGAACTATACATGGCAACAACATAAACATCAAACTCATCACTGTCAAAAGCTCCCACTGAAACCTATAACCAAGGTATCCATGACATCGTGATAACCATCTCCTACATGAAGATCATCCATGGCCCCAACATAATCAAAGAATCCACTGTAACGACATAGCTCCCCAAAGGTCAAGTAAACCATAATCTCCAAACCAAGAAGATGAACAAAACTTGTTAACCAAACATCAATCCAACACCACCAAAATTGCACCTATATAAAATCATGTCATACCAAAGTCCCAACCAAACAAGGAACATCCATGACACCATGAACAACACCCAATGTACCTACACCAAACTCCCATCAAGTCTCACACAACTATACCATATAATCAAAAAACATAGGTCCCATATCATGATTGTATCAAGCAATACCATCTCTCTCTATATCTCATAATGACAAGCAAACCAATGAAACATGTGACTAAACCAAGCCACAAATCAGAACCTGCATCAATACTGAAACATCTATGGGTATAAACAACCCACATCCAAGTCATAAATGCAACCTGTAAGCATAGACAACCTACAACACTGCACAACCTGTAGATCTCACAATGCAATATGCAAACTCAACAATACATCTATAATGCTATCAACAAAGGATAATCAGAGATAAACATGTAAGTCTACAATGACTTATACACCAAATCATCCTAGATTCAATTTGCCATCAACTCACAAACGTAACAAAAGTCAAAGGAACCAAAATGATCTCAAACTGATTCAAACTAAATAAACTTCAAAATATCATCTCCAAACCTATTCCACTGTGTAGTGCTCAGAAATACCTTTCCAACACCTATAAGAAGTCCACAATCTGACTTCGTATGCACCTGTTATGCCTGGTCGAAGCTCAAAATGCACATTTGGATTCCAACTGACAAAAACTAGTCAAAATGA
The DNA here is from genome assembly GCA_027924645.1 of Cunninghamia lanceolata. NCBI lineage: Eukaryota > Viridiplantae > Streptophyta > Pinopsida > Cupressales > Cupressaceae > Cunninghamia > Cunninghamia lanceolata. Next base: position 10,532 of record BSBN01001832.1, read on the forward strand.
AAAAATATAGAAAACTCTCTATCACCATTGCATAGTATGTGGAAAGAGATTTTCATCGACTATAAGAAGTTGAAAATCTGACATGTTGGGCGAAAGTTATGCCCCTTGGAAAATAACCTACCCAATTATGCTTATAGGCCAAACTCATGGTGGCTCTTCGGTGGCAGGTTCAAGGTGGTTGGCCAGTGGCCCGCTAGCAGTGGTGGCGCTCCAGCGGCGCTGCTGGTGTTGGAATTGAAAATTGTTTTTCAAATGATTTAATTTTCAATGGTTTGAAATTTAATAATTTTTATTAATTTTTTTAGGGTTTTTAACTCCTGTCGGCTAGCGCTGGGCATAGGCCCTCCTGACCCAGGGTCAGTGACTAGGGGCTTTAAGACCCACTGGCTCAGCTTCCCCACTAGCTGAGGGCCTACCACTGGCCTACGATGCTGGACATTGATAGCGTCGTGCAGCTTGTCAGTGCCAGCGTAGGCCCTGGCGCATTACAAGCACAGGGGGGTACGACCCCCCTTTTAAATATTAATTTTTATTTTATTTTTTAAAACCTTCCAGACTGAAAACAAAAAATGCCAATTGTACTAGCATGACACAGAGCCTACGCATGCAGAATCTTTTGCTGACATCGTACGATACAAAAAATTCTTTCTGCAGATTCCTCCTAGGGCAGAATAGGGCAAAAAAATTTCACTCCAAAATATGTCAAATTTTATATGGATGTGTAGGTTTTCATGCCTTTTGGACTCAACCATGAGGTCAGTTTTTCCCTAGGAGGCCTCCAACAAAAGCTCACCCCCTGAAACCCTCATATAAAGAGCCCAAAATGAAAACCCACCAATCAAATTTCCATCAAACCCTAAATCTACAACAAGCCAAGTCTACAAACAACCTTGTGACCCTATAAATGCCTTCATTCCTTCTTAGAAAGCCATGGATTCCACTATACACAAAAAATCCACTCATAGCTAGGGTTATCAACAGGGATTTCCTCCCAAATCATGGCAACCAAGCTCCGATACCAAATGTTGGAAATATGCAGCCATATAGACTAATTCCTCATAACCCATTAAGAGATTTAATATGAAATAAACCAAAAATCCACATGCAAAAGAAATCGACAATCATACTATCAATGGTGACACAAGATATACCCTAGGAAAACCCTCATAGAGGGAAAAACCTAGCCTCCAAAAGAATGCATCTCTAATGTATTATTCAAGAATAAAACAATAAATACATATGCAGAGATCCCTTTTGAAACATCAATCCCTCTCTACCTGAAATCCATGTGAACAAGCATGTAACCATACATCCCATGCCATGCTTCAAACCCTCACACAACCAACCTGCAAGAGGAGCTACAAACCCAGCCAAAGGCAATAAGCTTTCACTCAACCTCTTACTCAACAACTACCCATGTGTTTGCTTTTATAGACATAAGCTCACACAAATACAACATGTGACATTGTAATACCATTTTCCCCAAAACCATGTGTCTACAAAACCATTGACCCCATATTTGATTATTGATACTAAGTTTTCCCAAATAATCAAATAATTATAAATAAAGTAACTAACCCAATGTTACATACAACGATTACAAGTGGCCTCCAAATAAATATCCGATGTGGCTAAACACATCACACGGATGCACCACAAATAAATATTTATTTTACATAATAAAATAATAACAATGTTATGAAAGGTGTAAAACACACCTACTCCAACAGAAAAGGTCTATGAACACTTATTAATAAAAATATGGTTGATGATTTTTTGTTTACTTTAATGAGCATTTTGATTTCTACAAACATTGTGTTTTTGGTAAACATAATAGAGTTTCCTTTCCTACAAGAAGTTATAGAGCAAAGCGATTATTAGAAATAATCCATTCAAATGTGTTTGGTCTAGCGATAATTTTTTTAGATACACCTAGGTTTATTTTTTAATCTAAATATGATGTTTTCTCTAAGTTTAAGGAATTTAAGGCTTTGGTTGAGAAAAAAATGAATAAGAAAACAAAGGTCTTGAGATTTGACAATGGTGGTGAATATTGCTTTAAGAATTCAATGATTTCTATATACATGAAAGTTGTTGTTTGGAAGAAGAATACCCCTTATATTCCTCAACCAAATGAGGTTGTAGAAAGGATGAACTAAACCTTAATGGAAAGACCCAAAAATAAGTTGAGTGGTACATAGTTGGATCCATGCTTTTGGGCAGAGGCTATGAGTATTTCTTATTATTTGATTAACCAATCCATGTTTAGCTCTTATTAACATAATTCCTTATGAAGTTTGGATAAGTAAGAAACCTTTTGTTTCACATTTAAGGGTATTTAGTTGCGAGACTTATGTTCATGTGCCTAAGGAAAGATGATCTAAGTTAAATCTAAAAGCACATAAATGCATCTTCATTGGTTACGATGAGAATGCAAAAGGTTATAAGCTTTGGAATCCACTAATCTTGAAAATTATTTATTCTAGAGATGTGATTTTCAAGTACCTTAGAGTATTTTTAGATCTAGTGTAGCCAAAGGAAAAAGAAGGAATGAAAACAATGCATTTTGAGACTAAGGCTGAGAAGCAAGAAGATGCACATGTTGAAGAACATAATGATATATTGGAGGATGAAGAGGAAGAATAGGATTTAGATGAGAGTTTTGAGTAGGTTGAGCATGTAGAGGAACAAGCAAAATTCCTTACTTCACCCTTGAGACGATCCATGAGACAACATAAACTAGTTGATAGGTATAGCCTACCAAATTTCCATTGTGTATTTTCTTTAAGTTGTACTGATGATGGACCAAGATATTTTAGGGAGGCTCTCTCTTTAGAGGAAAATGAGTATAAGATGGAGGCTATGGAGGAGAGATGGATTTGGACAAATGTGACACCTAGGATGTTGTGAGTTTGCCTAGGGAAAGAAAGCCTATTGGTTACAAGTGGATATTTAAGAAAAATTCAAAGCATATGGTCAATTAAAGAGGTATAAGACTAGATTGGTGGCCATGGTCCACTCCCAAATAGATGGAGTTGATTTTGGTGAAACTTTCTCTCATATTGCTAAATTATCTTCTATTAGATTCTTGTTTTCTATTGTTGTTGCTTGTGAGTTTGAGATTGAGAAAATAGATGTTAAATCTACTTTATTGCATGGGGATCTTGAAGAAGAAATATATATGTATCAAGTTGATGGTTTTATGGTAAAAAGGAGGGAATATTTAGTTTGTAGGTTAAAATGGTCATTGTATGATTTGAAACAATTTCCTCAAATGTGGTATTTTTTGTTAGAAGTGAAAAGGATCGTTATTTTTATATTAAATGTATTGATGATCAAGTTGTAATCATTGTCTTATATGTAGATGAATATTATTTCTCAATAACAAGGGAATGATTAGGGAGCTTAAAACTTAGATTTTTGGTGCATTTGACACGAATGATTTAAGGGTAGTAAAGTTCATTCTTGTAATGGAGATTAGAAGGGAATGAATTCACAAAAAGCTTTGGCTTAGTCAAAGTATGTTGACATTATATTGTGGTAGTTTGTTATGCATAATTGCAAAATTATGAGTATTCCTTTTCCTGTTGGCACTAAGATTTCATTGGATATGTGTCCGAAGTTAGATGATGATTTGGAGGATATGTATAATGTGACTTATTCTAGTGTTGTAGGGAGACTGATGTATGCAAAGGTATGTACTAGATTGGCTATTGCCCAAGCACCGAGAGTTCTTAGTAGGTGTATGTATAACCCTGGTAGAGAGCATTGGACTTGTGTTAAGAGGGTATTTAAATATTTATAAGGAACTTTTGATTATTGCTTATGTTATCATGGTTCTAATGATGTGGGTACGATATTGGACATAGAAGTCTTTGTTGATGCAAATTGGGCAAGTGACTTAGATATTTGCAAGGTCACTAGTGGTTTTGTGTTTCCTCTATTTGGTGGTGCTATCAATTGGATGAGTAAGAGGTAGCCCATGGTTGATTTGTCCACTACTAGAATAGAGTATATGGTTGCTACAAATGCTTGTAAAAAGATGGTTTAGTTATATAGATTGTGTTTAGGAGTTAGTTTTGATTACAGCGTAGTTTAGACTAGATGTGAAAATTAGAGTGCTTTTTATTTGCCAGAAATCCCATGTACGATGCTTGTACAAAGAATATTGATGTTTAGTACCACTTTGTTCATGAGATGGTGAAGAGTGGTAAGGTCATGACTTAGAATATTGACACTCAAGATAATGTTGCAGATTCACTTATAAAACTAGTGAGCACGAATAATTCTCATGGTGCAAGGAGGCCTTGAGCCTCGTATCTTGTACTTGATTCATTTCATGTTTCTTCTTTATGCCATTACAAGTATAATATCAAGTGGGAGAATATTAGAATAGTGTGATATTAAATTGTAATCTAATGCATAACGTTAGGTCTCCAACTTTCTTGGAATGAGTAACTTGGACACCCATGAGGAGTTGAGAAATATTATTTTATAAATTATGTGAGATATTGTTGTAATGGCATTGAATAAGGGAGGTTACAAAATGAAGCCAAAGATTGGGAGTTATAGAGCATCTTTCTCAAAAGAAGTAAAAATAATGCAATTATTGGAATCATGGAGCACTTAGGAAAGAGAAAGTGGGATTAATGACATCTTATGATAGAATCTATGATGTATTAGTGTATAATCTGAGGAGTTACTTTCTATTTTAGAGACCACTCTTGTGTAGTGGGTTGTGAGAATTTTTAACATGGTGTTTTTAGACCATGTTTGGGTTCATGGTATTATTTTATGTTGGTTTTCCAAGCTTCTTTAAGTGTATATATTGAGGGTATGGTATGTAGGAGGTATGGTTATTGTGTAGGCACTCTAATGCTACAAGAGTAAATAAGTTTGTATGAGATGTATTGATGTACTTGTTTCTACTTGATTAATACAAGCTCGGTATCTCTTTAGTGATGGTGTTTTTTACCAAAAGGGTTTCTTCATGTATATCTAGTGCCATGTGTTTATTAATTTCTTATTGCTATTATACACATTTATTCATGTTCTATTTCAAATTCAATGGTTTATCACATGTACCTCTAATTGGGTTAATTGGATTTGTACACTTTAAGTTTTTACTTTTACTATTATTGTTCACTAGTTTTCTCAACAAAGGGTATATGCTCCAAGTTGCTAACGTAGATGAGCTATGATGGAAGGGGAATTGGTAAGGAAATCCAAAGAATACCCAAAACTGTTATACAAACGCCCTACTATCTATAGGCCCCACCTTTCCCTTAGAAACACCTTACTATCTATAGGCCCCACCCGACCAAGCTAACCCCTAGAAATAATAACCTTGGTCCATTGACAACCATTGAGTAAAGACCTCAATATGAAGGCCTTGGATATAGGAGCATGGAGATTGGTGAATGCTCAAAGAAGGAGTCTACACCATGCACAAACTAAGGATGCTTCAAGGAAGGTGAAAATCCTCTAATATTATTTTTATGAAGCCTCAACATGATTGTAGGTTGTCCCTAAAACATGAGTAGAAATCAAAGCTAATAGAAGAGAGAAAGATTGTATCTCAAGAAGATAAATAGGAGCCTTAAAAAAAAAATACATCTTTAAAGAATGGAAGAATAAAGAAGAAATGGGGAGATTACACTCCACCTACTTCACCATTAGTTAGATCTAAGAAGGAGGTAAGCCAACATGTGGGAAATCAAGGAAGGTATGCCAAAGGTAAATAATGCATCTTCTATTTCAATTGCAAGTAGGAAGGACATGTTGCATAGGAATTCATGTATCTTATTCATTGTACTAGTTGTGAGAGTAGACATTTCCAAATAATGTGCAAGATAAACACCACTAAGGACCCAATGTGTCATAGTAGGGATGAGAAGAGAAGAATCTCAAGATAGAAGAAAGAGGAAGGTTAGAACACACTCAAAGGAGGTAAGAATTCAATTGATTTGAGTATGTGCAAATTTCACAACTATTGCTCTCGTTGTAATATTGAAGGTAATTAGGATGGCAAGTGTTGGAGACTCCTTCCAAATATTCATCCAAAATATGGCAAAGGCAAGAAGTGGCAACCACTAGGAAAGAGAGAAGCTTACCAAAACACCAACATCAAGGAGGGAACAACTCCCACTAGCATTGAATGGTAAGGGGATGGAATTTGATTCTTGGATAGAGCATTTAATTAACTTGCAAAAGATAAAAGTGATATGTAAACTAAGATGGATGTTATATACATCAATTCACCAACAATGGATTATTCAATTGACATCAACACTACATACTTAGCCAATCAATTAAACTAAACTTGTAATATAAATGAGAGTAACTATGTCACCACAAAATAAAGACAAAGCATTTACCTTGGAGACACCCACGTGTGGGAGAAAGCTCTAGAAAAATGTGAGTCAAATACCCACTTAAATCCACAAACTTCAAAACAAAAACTCTATGAATCCTAGTCTAAATCACTATTAATTCAATCCCTAAGACCACTAACAACTTTGGTATAGTTATGATAATACTACACTATTAATTCACTCAATATGAATTCTCTTGAATTTACTTTAGCAAATTAGATCTCCGATTATTCCTCCAATCCAACATATATAGGCTTAATTCCTAAACTAACATATCTATTTAGACCCATAAGGAACATAAAAAGTAGTGGAAGTTGAAAGGAGGAATTGGAAGCTTTTGGGACATGTTTGTGTTGTTTTAGAAGTTGAGATGAAATCATTTCTTGTCATCAATAGGTGTTTATGAAATCGTTGGGCCAACTACAAAACTACGACTAAAAAAACCATCACTTTTCTTGATGAAACTACCAATTGTTAGAAATGAGAACTTTCACACAAAGTTCCCAAAACTCCATTTCTATGTCATTTTCTCTCTATTCCCTATTCAACTTGCGGTTTGAATTTGAGTTACAACTTGCCATGAAAACCAAAATAAAAAATTATATTTTAATGCATTAAAAAGGGCGAGTTGCTTTTATTTGTATGGGCATGTGAGTAAAACTTCAAGCATTTCCTATGAATCTAGTTATGTTCAAGGTGCTAACTCCACTTGTAGATCTACCAAGAAGAATTATTCACTCACCAAGAGTAAGCATGAAGAGCATGTTCACTTGGAGGCCAAGGAAGGAGAAAAGGAAAAAAAGGTGTGAGATAATGAGTCAATTTCAACCTCGACATTTGTTTCATTGATGACCGGTACTCACATCCACTTGTTTTATATAGAAAGGAAAGGTAATTGGGATTGCTTTGTTGCATGAGGGTGGATGGATTCTAGCAAAACCAACAAAATCAACAATATGGACAACAATATGGGCATTTTTCATTATTGTAAGCATACATATCTTTTCATGGAAATGTTGTCATTGTAACATGTAATTAGTTCCACTTGTTCTATGGTATAGCAAGGAAGGAAAACTAACACCACTTGTATGGGAAGTAAAGAAACATTGTTTATCATGAATGCACATGGCAACAAAATGCAACAACTTGGGTATGCCAAGTAGTAGTAGTAAAATACTCACCATTTGTTTTAAGTAGCAAGTAGGGTGGAAGAAGTAGAACACTCCATGATAGGAATTTTTAGACAACATGACGTTAGGAATCCACTTATAGAAAAGCAAAAGAGCATTGTTGTAATGGTTACATAACCATCATTATTAATTTTTTCACAAAATCTCATCATAGATCTAGCTTGTGCATAGTTGTAGTGTAATGCCCATAAAATACCATGGAAAAAACCCAATTAAAATTGGCTAACATTTTATTGAAAGCAAACACCGATGAAAGAGATTTGTAAAGAGCAACAGGGGTTGTCACTGAGTGTGAGCAACACCTAGTGCTATCCAAAATGAGGATGAGTCATGAAGGTAAATTGTGAAAGAGTCTAAAAAAAGGATTGTAATAGGCTAGATCCAAACTAAAATGGATTCACTTGAATCAACATAACAAGAGACATTGTTTGTAACAGTTTCGATATCCCTAGAAAAATTTACTCACAATATGTTTGTAACCAAGAATGAATTTTTTCTTGTTATATTGCCAATATCATCTATTATATTTTCCATCAAAAGTCAAGTCTTTAGGTGTTGGAATTGTCTTGTTCTCATGAGAGTATATGCAAAGTGTTCATCATGAGAAGTATCAAAGATCTAAATTCTGAAAAGGCTTCAAAAAGGTGGAGTGAGAAGAGAAGAAGGCTCTTGTACAAGGAAAAATAGAAAAGGACAAGGTTAAGGGTAAGACTACATTCCAAGTAAATCTCCTTTAACATACTAAGATAAGGATGTAGAATAAGGAGGTCATTTTTCAAGCATTAAGATGTCACTACAGGGAATTCAAATTCAAGACAAGCAATTTTTGTGCTTATCAGAGATCAAACTATCTATTTTTAGATAAAGCTACTCTTTGCTTTTTTCTTTTTCACTCCTTCCAATATTGATGAGAAAGTCTCAAAAATCAAAACTTTCTATTTTTAGAAAGTTATTTTTTTGCTTTCTCTGAAAATGGAAATGGATAGCAAAGGCAGGTCATTAGTATAGTTTCAAGATTCATCACATAAAAATGGAATTCAAAAAGATGAAAGACAATAAGAAATGGATTTTTTTATCAAGGTTAGTGTTAAAAAATTAAAAAGAAATAAATTTAAAGGAAATTCAAAGTTTTGAGTTAATCATTTAAAATTTTCTTCAAATTGGAATTGAGTACCTAAAAGTTCCACTTGTCATTAAGTGATCAATATCTCCACTTGGCGTCAAGTGGAAAAACTTCAACGTGGTGCCAACTTCAACAATTTTCACTTTTTGACATCTAAAGGTTAATTTCCCCACTTGGCCTCTAAAGCATTAAGTTTGCTTAGATGCCAAGGAAGGGTGAAAACAATTTTAAAGCATAGTATTTTCTTATTTAGGCATGAAGCTTCATTTCATACTACAATTTCAAAAGCTTCTTTCTAAGGCATCAGATAGAGAAGTCATATCCAATCTTTTTTGTAGGTTTAAGAATCATCCATTTTACAAATCAAAGGCGCCAATGATCAAGGCTTCTTCTTCATCAAATTTTCATAATACATAGTGCTTCATTGTTACTTTTCAAGCGCAAGCCTAACTATTGATAGCTAAATCAACAAATCTTAGCACCATTCAAGCATATCCAAGGGGACATAGTAGTGATTAAGATCATTCCTTGTCAAAATCTCAGTCTACTTCATCCTTCGAGCACAAATTTGATTATTTGTAGGTTTATTGTTAATGTTTCAATGTCATACATGCAAACAAAAGGGTGCAGTAGGGTTTTAATGCTCATTCCACATTACTCACACTAGTTTCCAATGATTTCATGCTTACCAAATCACTACTAAAGTGAATCTACCTACAAATTATTCCTTTCTAGTCTATTATAGTGATTTCATACTGACAAAATCATTATTTATGGGTTGTGATAGTGAAGGAGGGTGTTTTGAAATCATGGAGTTGTATGAATATATTACAAAACCCAAAGAATCATTGACAAATGACTTGTTTCATGTTTAGGCATCCATCAAATAGTAGCTAACACAAGGATGGGTGCCCAAGTATTATTTTGGTATCAGTGTCATAATTCTTCCACTTTGGCATTAGTCATGAGGTAATTCCACTTTTAAATAGTGTCCAATGCCCAAAATCTCCACTTGGTGTCAAGTTATAAAAGTTCCACTTTTGGATGTTAGTGTCATAAGATCTCCACTTGGCATTAATGAGCCAAAACTTTCAACAAAAAACAAGCGGGCATCTAAACTCCATCAGAAACCAAAATAGCATGTTTTTCTTACTAAAACAAAGCAAAAGTGGCACCCAAATTAGTATATGGGCCCAAGTGGAAGATGGACATCAAATAAAGCAAAAAAAAGGAGAAAAAGCAATGAATCTAATCCCTCTATTAAAAGTGATGCCCAAGATGAAGTATATCAATATTTTATTATTTTTATAGGAGATGAGGATCGATTAAAGAAAATTAAAGAAAAAATAAAAAGATCAAAGCCCTTGATTTAGATGGACACTCAAGATGAGAAGTAGAAATGGAAAAAAATTAATATTTTATATTATTTTTAGAGGATGAGGATAAATTGCTTTCAAAGTAGTTATTTTTATTATTTTGGAAGCTTCAAGAAGATGCAACTAGAAGGTTATAAATATGTGTCATTTACACATATAATGTAATGAAAGTTGATGCTAGACTTATGCTACATAATTTATCACTCAAGTTCAAGGCCAATTAAATTATTGTCTTTATGTAAAGAATGTAAAGTTGAAGCTTGCTTATGCTATTGTTGTACCCAACCAAATTTTTTGCTTCATCAAGGCATTTTGAAACAAGTCTAGAAAATTTTTTGTCAAAAAGTCAAAAAAGCAAAATTTCTAAAAATAGACGTCGAGTTAGGTTTTCTGGGTTTCTTGAGATATGGATGTTGGCAAAACTTTCTAAAAATAGAAAGTTTCTAAAAATAGAATCTCCAAATCAGGTGTCGCGCTCGATTCTCATTGGTCGATTTTCCTTCACGATCAGCACGGTTCAGACGGAATCTTCAAACGACCAAGTTTTCTCTACTGGGTCATTTTTGCTTTTTCACAAGGTGAAGCATGAGCTTGAAAGTCATCAACACAGAAAATTTCACCTGCCAAATCTCTTCGACGAGTTTCCAATGCTGTTTCAACGACGCAAAACTGACAAACGGCTGTCGACTCGACGATGCACGCAAAACGATGCAAGATGGATCCAAGGTGAAGTGAAAAGTTGGAAAATCAAAAAATTGGCTAAGTCTGGTGAAACTGGGCACCCCAGGAGGCTAGGGGCGCCCATCCTCTCCAGTGTTAGTTTTTTTCACGTTTTTCAAGAAACGTCGAAAATGCTTCCGTCAGCTCCTTTCCGGTTGGTCAAACTTGGTCAAAAGTCAGTCAAAGCCAAGATTTCATCTCAGATATGTTTAGACTACTCAGATCACCCTCCGTCCCGCCTCGACAGTCGTCAGAACAACCGAAATTGAAGACCGAACAGGAGCCGTGGGCACGAAAATCGAGAAAAGGTTGCATCCAGAGGAAAGATTTTATTTTTCTTTCAACGGAGATTTGAAGACCCAAACCAAGTGCTTTTTCAGTTTTCTTCATAGATTCGGGTTGAGGAAGAAGAGAGGCTTGCTTTTTCAGGGTCCTTGTTTCAAGGAGATCATTTTTCAGAAATCCGACCAGAGCTTTTTCAGTGTTCGTCGAGATGGGTCCATCCAGATTATCATTCTCTTGAAGATTAGGAGTTGTGCTTTTTTTTTGAGAAATTGCTTTTTTCCTGCTTTTTCGAGAAAATCTCCGCTTTTTCAAAATCCGACAATCTGGGTTGCTTAGAAACAGAATTATCTACAAAACCCATGTGCCAGCTTTTTTCGTTCAGAATCAACTTTTTTTTAGAGGAAATCAGCAAAAGAATATCAATGGATGACGTCACCAAAAAGCAAGAATATTGATGAGGATGCATTTCAAAAAGAAAGCAGCTTTAAAACATATGCTTTTTGTTTTAAAGCATGTGCTTTCATCTTAAGCTCATCCATCCTATATTTAGAAAGAAATCACCTTGTGATAGTTGGAATCTTTTTGCTTTAAAGCAGATTGCTTTAAAGCATTTGTTTATTGTATCTTTGTCTTAGAATAGTAATAAAGCTTGCGAGTTGGCAAGTTAGGGTTAATCAAGGAGATTTTAGGGTTCCCTACTCCTTTGATTTTAGTATAAATAAGGGCATCCTTGCCCATTGTTTGTAATAGTAGTTGTGATAGCAAATTTGCTGTGCCTATTCTAGCCTGCAAACATTGTTATTCCAAGTGTCTGTTCATTTGTGTTTAGTGTTCTCTGGTGTTTGATCGCTTACTGTATGCCTACCTTTTGCTGTAGTCTGGCTGTCCTGGAGTTGTATTAAACTTTCTGATATTGAATAGAAATCTCATGCCTACTTTGCTCTGATATTCTATATCGATTCATCAAGTTTTTTTTGTTGTCAGATGTGTAGCTTCTGTGGCTTTCATTTTCAGCTTTCATCATTAAAGTACTCTTAGTCTTGTGGTGTAAATCTGGAGGAAAACTACTTGAGTTTTTGTGTTAACAATCATTCCCCGTTCACTTTCAACTTCCTTTGCTCTGAATTTACTCAGGAGGTTGAAAGCGTCATTAGTCTATGCTAGTTGTAGTAGAAGTTTTATTAAAAAGGAAAAACCTCTTTTGCAGCGTTTAGAGTTTTATAACCTTGTGCTCTACAGATGAGAATCAAAAAGAAGATAGGTGAAGTTTCATTCAAGTTATCTTTTCAGTGAACATCAGCAAGAAAGGGAACTCCCCCTTCCAATAGGAGAGTAGTTTATCTGTGCATAGCTGTTCGTTTCCAAATCGCATACCAGAGGTGCGAATTGAAACACCAACAGTTTTCTGGCGCCCACCGTGGGGCACGAGGCATAAAAATTCAAGCAAGCTTAGGCTTATGACACGGTAATGACTCTTTGGCGTCCTTCTGCTCCAGTTCAACAACCAAATCTTACACCACCTGTTATTCAACCAAATCTTGTACGAGTAGAAGGAGAGCAAACGGACATCATTAGCAGCATTAGAAGTTTCATATTTGTGCAAAAGGAAAGTCCTGATCAGTGGAGAAATGCAGCTACTATCCTTGACGAAGAAGAACACAAAGCAGATCTTGCAGCAGGAAGACCAGTACTACCACCTCCCGCGTGGCAATAGATAATCCTGGCTCACAGGGTTTATTCAAGAAAAGGAAGAGGTGGTGCTACGGATCCTTTCTTTCAAGATCTTGATTCTACAAAAGTTGGAGAAGCATCCAACATAGCTCGAGAAATTCAGATAGTTCCTGAAGTCAAGCAGGAAGAATTACAAGAAGAACTAGTAATCCAGCCTAGAGCAATGGGTGATGCAAATAACAACAATCACAATGATCCAAATCGAAGGCGACCGCCACCATTACCTTGGGGTAATAACATTGGACCTTTGGCCCTACAAGCACATCATGATTTACCAAAGGGGTCAAGGAAGCACTTTCCTCGGTTCCATGGCGATGGAACTCAACATCCTGATGAACACATCTCTGCATTCACAACAGCTTGCGCTGTTTTGCATGTATCACATGAAGATGTCGCCGTGCGTCTCTTCATTGAGACTCTCGCAGGAAATGCTGCCGATTGGTTCAATCATCTGGAACCAAGAATCATTACAAGTTGGGCAACTATGAGCGAGAAATTCTTGGCAAGGTTCAAGCCTGCCGAAGATGGTCACAGATTATTTGCCCAACTCTCAAATTCAAAGATGGAAAACAATGAACCAATGAGGGAGTTTGTGGCAAGGTTTAATCACCTAGTTACACGTCTTTCTCATACTCTTAATCCATCTCCACAAATTCTGTTGAGCAGTTTCATTAACGCTCTTCCTTCTAAGATAGCCTTCTTTTTGAGATCGGCTAATGAAACAGAATTATCCAATGCACAAGAAAATGCCATCAAGTTAGAGGACAACATGATTACCTCTGGCATGATGAAAACAGATTCAATTAGGCCTCTAGTTTAGAGCTCTGCAGATCCACTGCTGCATAAGGTAGCAAACGAAGTGACTATCATGAAGAGACAGTTGCTACTCAGGGGCAACCCGCGCAACAACAATACCAACCACAGCAACAGTATCAGCCTCAGCAACCATATCAGCCTAAGAGGAACAATTTTCAGCCTTTCAATAACTATAGGCCCAGGTTGCCAGCACCACCACCAAGGCAAGCAGTCGATGCTGCTCAAAATGCAGTGTTTTGTTCCTTTCATGAGACTGATGCACACACCAGAGCCACATGTCCTGAAAATTTAAGGATGAATCAAATCATGGGATATGCTGATGCTGCACCTATTTCAAACATTGTTCCCTCCCCAAGTGCGAATGTTGTCTTACCACAGACGGACAACTTCGATGGTGACTCTACCACGGGATACTTCCAGAATGAACCCGTTATAATGAAGGAAGAACAAGACGATTTTCGTCAATATTCTCTTGCAGTGAATCATGAAAATCTTTCAACTCCTGTGTTTACACGTACTCAACATTTTAAAGCACAGAAGGAAGGAGAGGATAGACAAAGACCAAAAGAAAAGGAAAAGGAAGTGGCTTCCACTTCCAATGCTCAGCCATCACGTGAAAGTGTTCAAACTACTCAAAATTCATCTTCAACAAATTTTGATATAGTCGATTCCATGATGAAGACAAAGGTGCAGATTTCTCAGCTGGAGTATCTTCAAGACCATCCAGATCAGCTGGATAGAATTGTCAAGTATGTCAAGAAAGATACTGTCATGCAGCCCACATTGCTAGAATCTTCTGTTCCGGTAGGAGAGAAGCCAAATCCCTTCTATATTTCTCTGTATATAGGAGGTTATAAATTGAGCAATTGTATCATTGATTCAGGAGCCTCAGACAATGTCATGCCTTTGCAGGTAATGAACGCTTTGGGACTCTCATGCACCAAAACACATGACAAGTGTTATTTGCTTGAGTCTAAATCAGTGCCATTGGTTGGACAATTGAAGGATGCTCAAGTTCAATTAGCGGCTTGCCCAGAGAAGAAAATAATGATGACTATCTTGGTAGCTGACATTCCAGCCAGCTATGGGATGCTGCTAAGTAGAAGTTTCTGCAAAGACCTTGGAGGGGAAATACAATTGGATTGGTCATCTGCAACCATTCCTTTAAAGAAAGGTAATTTCAAATTGGAACCTGAAACCAAGTCACGGTTCACGGTGGTGAAATCTCAGGATCCTCAAGCACAAGTGCTATATCAAGAAACGAGTCCTGGTACATATGTTATGCTGTCTGAAATAACCGAACAAAATCAGGAGGTTGTCCATGTGGTTGACGAATCAGAAGAAGAATCCGAAGAAATATACAACTTACAAACTTTCTTTCAAGAAGAAGAAGAACAACAATCTTCTCAAAAGCAAAATAATGATGAATCAAGTTTGTTTTTCCTGTCTTTCGAAGGTTGGTTTAAAGAACCTATGTCAAATATATCCAAGGGAGAGACTCAAAAAGTTCTACAAGCAGAACAAGAGCATGACCTTCTTTTTGAAGATGATTTCTTCCTGGAAGAATTTTTCAGAATGGGAGATCATATAGAAGTTCCATTATCAGATCTAAATTGTTTTCAACATCAGTGGGAAAGTGATTCTTCAATGGAAGATACTGGAGAATTTCCTTTACAATATAGCCCATCTTCACCGACATCTCGAGAATCTTTCATACATACTAGTGAAGAGGACGATGTTGAATACATCTATGAACCTGTACAAGAAAAAGACTTTACTGATACTATGCACCCAGTGTGGAATACAACATATGAAGAGGTTGATGGTGAAGAGTTCATGGAATATTTAGTTTTGGTCACTAAAGAGGATGATATTGAAAAATTAGAGATTATTGACAAATGTCTTGTGAGATACGCCGTGTGTGAGATTGATCAAGAAGAAGAAGAGGAAACATATGATTCAGATGAAGCTGTCTTTGATTCTACTCCTTTTACAGAGCAAGAAAGATACATGAATGCCGAAGAAGAAGTGATGATGGATATCCGCATTGAAGAAGAGTACTCTACAGAGAGTGATGAGATTCCAGGTAATGAATGAGAAAGTGAGCTATCAGGTGAAGATGTTCAGGAGTTTAAGCATTCAGATCTTGATGGTTCATCAGATTTTGGAGAGTGGATGGACGAAAACAAAACCGATGAAGAAGCTCTCGTAGCACTTAAAAAATGGGCGACAACAGTTGTGGATCCTATAAGCCAGGAATTAGTGATGAGAGTCGTGTATGAGCAGCTTGCACCTTTTCCAGAAGATGATGCATTGACTGAATACAAAGTTGCATGTGTACAAGATATAAATGAAACTCATATTCAATATGTGGTGATGACCATTCCAACAGATGTACTTTGGCCACAAGATTTTCCTGTATATCTTCAGAAAGAAGTTATGTATCTCCACATATTGCAGAGGTTGCTTGCATTGGAAGAAGATGCTCCACCTGATCACTGGCATATCAATCAGTTTCTCAGAAACTTCTCATGGCCTGAACGTGAATACCCTCCTGAATCATGGCTCTTTGAGAGGGTGTTGCAGAGAAAGAAAAGTTTTGTGCTACCAAGGCAATCCTCACAGCTAAAGAGAGATGGTTCTTACTTTTCTGAGTCAATTGATGGTTTCATGTGACAGTCCTAATCTCTTCTCATCCTCACTCAGGAGAAAGAGCACGTGAAACACTTTTTGTTCTCGTAATGTGTTTCCCCTTTCTGTGATGTGACCGTTATGTCGCAATGTTTTTCCCCTTTCTGTAATGTGACAGTTGTGTTCCTTGTGTTGTGAAGTTCCAACTCCCTAGGTGATCTTAGGAAGTCCGGTTTTAGGTGATGTAGGAGAAATGTCTTGTTCTAGGTGATTAGGAATGTAACCTGACTCTATTGCCCAATGGATAAGGCACTAGTCCAACTTGCAAAAGTCCAGAGATTCTTGGTTCTCCTATGCCGTAAGTATCTGCCATGGTCCCCAGACAGAGCCAATTGTTGTACCCAACCAAATTTTTTGCTTCATCAAGGCATTTTGAAACAAGTCTAGAAAATTTTTCGTCAAAAAGTCAAAAAAGCAAAATTTCTAAAAATAGACATCGAGTTAGGTTTTCTGGGTTTCTTGAGATATGGATGTTGGCAAAACTTTCTAAAGATAGAAAGTTTCTAAAAATAGAATCTCCAAATCAGGTGTCACGCTCGATTCTCATTGGTCGATTTTCCTTCACGATCGGCACGGTTCAGACGGAATCTTCAAACGACCAAGTTTTCTCTACTAGGTCATTTTTGCTTTTTCACAAGGTGAAGCATGAGCTCGAAAGTCATCAACACAGAAAAGTTCACCTGCCAAATCTCTTCGACGAGTTTCCAATGCTGTTTCAACGACGCAAAACTGACAAACGGCTGTTGATTCGACGATGCACGCAAAACGATGTAAGATGGATCCAAGGTGAAGTGAAAAGTTGGAAATTAAAAAATTGGCTAAGTCTGGTGAAACTGGGTGCCCCAGGAGGCTAGGGGCGCCCATCCTCTCCAGTGTTAGTTTTTTTCACGTTTTTCAAGAAACGTCAAAAATGCTTCCGTCAGCTCCTTTTCGGTTGGTCAAACTTGGTCAAACTTGGTCAAAAGTTAGTCAAAGCCAGGATTTCATCTCAGATATGTTCAGACTACTCAGATCACCCTCCGTCCCACCTCGACAGTCGTTAGAACGACCGAAATCGAAGACCGAACAGGAGCCGTGGGCACAAAAATCGAGAAAAGGTTGCATCCAGAGGAAAGATTTTATTTTTCTTTCAACGGAGATTCGAAGACCCAAACCAGGTGCTTTTTCAGTTTTCTTCATAGATTCGGGTTGAGGAAGAAGAGAGGCTTGCTTTTTCAGGGTCCTTGTTTCAAGGAGATCATTTTTCAGAAATCCGACCAGAGCTTTTTCAGTTTTCGTCGAGATGGGTCCATCCAGATTATCATTCTCTTGAAGATTAGGAGTTGTGCTTTTTTTTTGGGAAACTACTTTTTTCCTGCTTTTTCGAGAAAATCTCCGCTTTTTCAAAATCCGACAATCTGGGTTGCTTAGAAACGGAATTATCTACAAAACCCATGCGCCAGCTTTTTTCGTTCAGAATCAACTTTTTTTTAGAGGAAATCAGCAAAAGAATATCAATGGATGACGTCACCAAAAAGCAAGAATATTGATGAGGATGCATTTCAAAAAGAAAGCAGCTTTAAAACATATGCTTTTTGTTTTAAAGCATGTGCTTTCATCCTAAGCTCATCCATCCTATATTTAGAAAGAAATCACCTTGTGATAGTTGGAATCTTTTTGCTTTAAAGCAGATTGCTTTAAAGCATTTGTTTATTGTATCTTTGTCTTAGAATAGTAATAAAGCTTGCGAGTTGGCAAGTTAGGGTTAATCAAGGAGATTTTAGGGTTCCCTACTCCTTTGATTTTAGTATAAATAAGGGAATCCTTGCCCATTGTTTGTAATGGTAGTTGTGATAGCAAATTTGCTGTGCCTATTCTAGCCTGCAAACATTGTTATTCCAAGTGTCTGTTCATTTGTGTTTAGTCTTCTCCGGTGTTTGATTGCTTACTGTATGCCTACCTTTTGCTGCAGTCTGGCTGTCCTAGAGTTGTATTAAACTTTCTGATATTGAATAGAAATCTCATGCCTACTTTGCTCTGATATTCTATATCGATTCATCAAGTTTTTTTTGTCGTCAGATGTGTAGCTTCTGTGGCTTTCATTTTCAGCTTTCATCATTAAAGTACTCTTAGTCTTATGGTGTAAATCTGGAGGAAAACTACTTGAGTTTTTGTGTTAACAATCATTCCCTGTTCACTTTCAACTTCCTTTGCACTGAATTTACTCAGGAGGTTGAAAGCGTCATTAGTCTATGCTAGTTGTAGTAGAAGTTTTATTAAAAAGGAAAAACCTCTTTTACAGCGTTTAGAGTTTTATAACCTTGTGCTCTGCAGCTGAGAATCAAAAAGAAGATAGGCGAAGTTTCATTCAAGTTATTTTTTCAGCGAACATCAGCAAGAAAGGGAACTCCCCCTTCCAATAGGAGAGCAGTTTATCTGTGCATAGTTGTCCGTTTCCAAATCGCATACCAGAGGTGCGAATTGAAACGCAAACAGCTATCAAAATTTTAATTCGTCTAATCCCAAGTGTTGTAATCGTTCAAGGAAAAATCTAGAATTAATAAGATCTATGTTAACTTTGTGTGACATTGATGTTTGAATCCATGAAGCAACTTTAAAATTTTTATGATAATTAATTGTCTTCATCCATTCTTCTTCTAGGTATTGTTATTTCCTTGTGTTATATTTTCTTCAAGATCAAATTAATTATTGATACAACTTCAAAGATCTCTATTTTAATCTTTGGATAAGTGAAATTGTTTACATTTTAGTGGTCATAAATTAAGAAACCTCATTGGTGATATATGAGTTATTTAAAGTCTCATGCTTTAACTTCTAAGATAAAAAATAGATAGGTCAAGTTTGCTTAGTTATTTTATCTTTATGAAAACACGAAAGAAAAAATTGTATAGTGTTTACAGTAGTAGGCTTGTTTATTGTTTTAGATTTAGGAGTAGATTAAATCAAGGCACTTCCCCTACAAATTTGAAGAGAGGATCTCCTCATCCACTATTCTATTTTGTGTTTTCATGAAAGTGACAAGTTAAAACACCAAAGTTTTTGGTTCCAACCTTGGGGCATGTGCTGCTAAAATTTCCAAACCTCATGTTCATGACTCTCAAAACACTTCAAGCTATAATTTTGTAGCCTAACTTAAATTGGATTAAACAAGATCAACAAAATATTTTGGAGAGTTTAATGCATTTTACATTTGATCAAAACAAGAGTCCCACACATTATAGAGTTGTTGTTTCCATCTTAGATAAGGAAGAACAAAAAGTTGGCCTTGCAATAGGAAAACCCATTTTACCTCCTCTCATGCGGAACTGATCAAGCCTGGATCTAAAAGTTTACACAAGGGGAAGTAGGAAAGTAGATCCTATTGAAACTACCTTTCCAACTTTAGAACAAGTACAACCATCCCTAAACTTGCTAAGTTGACTTTTATATTAGAAATGAACCACACAATGTTGAAATGGAAGATCATAACAATAATGAAGAAGTTCTAGCTTGTCCTTTTCCATGGGGAAAAAACATTATACCTTTAACATTCCAAGCACAACATGATTTTCCATATGGATCCAATAAGAATTTTTCTAAGTTCTAAGGCAATGGCTCTCAACATCCATAAGAACTCATTTCAACTTTAATCATAGCCTATGGAATCCTAGGAGTATCTCATGAAGATGTAGTTGTTTGACTTTTTGTTGAGACCTTGATTAGAGGATATGTAGAATAGTTTCATCACCTCACTCCTGGGTGCATTACAAGTTGGAATCTCATGCATGAAAAATTTCTAACATGCTTCAAACTAGCTAAAGATGAGCATCTCTTATTTGTTCAATTGACAAACTCTAAGAAGATTCATTGTGAAACCTTGTGAGAGTTTGTATCTTATTGCAATCATCTTGCTAAAAGATTGAACACCACTTTAAAGCCATCACAAATTCTTCTAAGCTATTTCATGAACACTTTTCTTCAAAGATCACTTTCTTTCTCATGAACACTTTCAAAGATCACACTTTTTCAATCAAATAATTTTTTGGAGAATTTTTGAAGAGTTTTTGGGCCATTTCATGTTTCTCAAGAAAACTAGAAGAAACACCCAATCAATTTTCTAACAATACCCTTATGTTCTAAATCTACCCAACACCACAAATGTACAATCACATAAATGTTTAGAGAAATTTTACCAGCCTAATGGTGTCATTTTAAAATTTTCAAAAATAAAATGAAGCTACAACTAAAGAATTGAAATCTCTGATTCTAACAAATGCTTAACAAAATGAACTTTCCAATCTAATTCAAGCACATTCAAACAATCCATATGCCTATCCTAATTGATACATGGGAGCATGGAGAAACAAGGAATTTACATGAAGAAATTTCATTCTTTTATTAAAAGGAAAATACTTCTTTTTGTGCAAGCTTTTGGAGATCCTTGAGGTAGAAACCTTTCCCAAGCAAGCACACATACATAACAACTATATCTTCAAGAAATTCAATCCATACAACCTCACAACAAGCAAATCCCTTCCAATCTTTATTTTCTTAATCCAAGCATCCGCACACACAAGAGGGAAAAAAGAGAGAAGAATAGAGCCAACAAGAATAATAAAAATGATAAAACCCTTCCTTTTCCCCTTTTCAACTACTAAAATCCCTAAACCCCAATTTCACTTTCTTTTCTATTTCATACTAACATGCTAATTCAAAAGAAGATTAATTCAGAATTAGATATTTTCCTTTTGATATTTCACTAATCATTTAAATCTAATGCATCTACAAAACACCTTTTTAATGGATAACATAGTAATTTCTCAAATTAATTAATTCATATAGGAATTACCTTTAAATGGATAACATAGTAATTTCTTAAATTAGCTAATGCATTTAACTAACATTAATTTATTTTAACTTATATCATTTTCTAAATATTTCCATAATATTAAAATGCATAAGAACTTTTCACAAATGCATTTAAACAACTAACTTTTTGATTGAGCATTTAGGATTATTCCACAAACACTCCATAACAAGAATTTAAAAAACCCAATAAAATTTAAGTGAAATCAAGTTAAATAAATACACACAAAGAAAACAAGCACTTTGCAAGTTAATCCACAACGTAAAGATCTAGAATCACCAACAATTTACATTAGTGTTGAACAAGGTGAGCATAGGGAACATCCTTCATTAAGTTGGTTTTTTCCCTGATTGGATGCTCATTCCCAGATTTCCCCACAAGGTAACCATCAGTGATCAATAGGATCTCTGGGCCAGGGGCCAACAGTGTAGGAGATAGACTCTATTTTTATCTCCTCTTCTTCTTCAGGCTCTGCAAAACCTAGGGGGGTATTCCCTATTCAACACCCATGAGAATATGCTTGTGGGTTGGCTTGGGATGTTGATACCAAGCAGAAAAATCCTCCTGTAAGTAGACCAAAACTGTAGGATAAGTACAAAGGGGCTAGCTTTGGGCTTATGTTCAGTTGTGAATCAGAAGATCTTGGTCCTAAACTACTCCTACAGTCCTAATGGTTGTGGTTTGGAAGTTTGAGTTTGATTTATGTGTTTGGATGCAAAACTAGGACCTGGTATGTAATTTCAATGCAGAGCTAGATTGGTGCCTATCCAGGGATTGGAGTCAGTAGACACACACCTGTGAATGATCAACATGAACACACTAAAACTAGATTTCAAGGGGGTGTTGTAGTATCTGCCTTACAAATACCTCCCAGAACAGAGTGTTAAGCCATCTCTACTTATGGCATCCCTATTACAGTATATCTTTCCCAACACTTAATCTAAAAACACTTTAATCTACCCTTTGAGCAGAAGTTGAAAGATCAAGCATTCAATACAAGAATTCTATATTCTAGAATCCCAAACATCCCTTAGATATCTAGATTCAGAAGAAGGATACATGCAATACTGGAGACATAATAACAAAACACATGCAAATACAACATTACTCATATAAAACCAATCATGAAATCAGTAGATTCATGCATGAGACATACAACAAGAGATACATAAACTCACAAGATCATCTGCACAGAGCAACCAAAACTGGTTGTATCTTATTACAGAGCCAGATATGTCCAGTTTTCAACAACCAACCCTTGAATGAATAACATAGTCTGCATTATATAGCAGGAAGGTGTACCCATCACTCAATACAATGGTGCTTCAAAATATCCACCAGATACCATGTGTCATGAGGAAATGGCACTCCAACATTCAATGCAGTAGGTGGAGGAGAGGACAGGAAGAGATCTCAAGCTTCACGCCGCCACCTAGGGATTCACATCATCAATCAGGTGGTTGAAACGTCCACGCCATAATCCATACCCTGCAACAACCGCCATTAGTGGTGCACCAAACCTGCAGCCTTGGGAAATGCAGAATACTGTGCATTGCAAACTTTTCCCGTCAAAATGTATCATCCTGATATTTCAAATCATGCAGGATCTAATTATCCCACATGCACCCCGCGGCAACCTTCTTAGCACTTTATATACTGGGCCGTTAACATATATAATGTCGGTGATTTTGCTCCCGATGGCACCAGCCTAGACTTCATCATCATCATCCTCCAGCATGATATCCCGATACTCAAAATATCACCTTGACATCAGCATCATCATCTGCATGAGCTCGCCCTGATAAATTCACATCACCCTGATGTGAAATATCACCCTGATGTTTGAATATCAGCCTGATGACCAACCTTACCTTCGCGTGAGATATCAACCTGATATTCACCTTCATCGGCACAACCTGATGCATCGGAGGAAGATCCTCCTGCTTAGCTGATACCAAATGTCTGGCCGATGAACATCTTGATGACGTCACCTTCATATCCTACTGACGTCATCAGCATATCTGCCTCGCACACCTCCTCATATCTAGATGATGTCATCGTCATATTTGCAACATTGGGGGATCTCCATACAATGACTGATGTTAAAATATGAACCCCCAGACCTTGATGACGTCACCATCATGTCGGCATCAGGATGATATTCAGAAGATAACTGGATATTTGGAAATATCACCCTGATAGAAATATCGGGGTGCACTGTAGCTTCATTATAAGATCAGGGTGATATATGAATATGACAGATATTTGAAATGATCACCCCCCACCTTTGGAAATATCATGATGCAGACAGGCAGAAAAGAGGATATCACCCTGATGTCAGCATCACATCACAATGTCGGGTCAGATTGAAAACTTGAAGTATGACCTCGTCGAATCTGGATGATGTCAGCAGCATATCACCTGAAGGATATCACCCTTATAATTGAACATCCTGATGATGTCATCATCACATTTAGAGCAAGGGTGATATTTAGAAGATGACCCGATAATTGGAATTTCACCCGATATTGAGAATATCATCCTACAGAGAAAAAGATGAAGGCAAAGGTCGAGCGGATATCACCCCCGCAGGAACATGACATCAGTAGCATCCTGATGTTGAACAAACATAAGGTGACAAAATAACATCAGGGTGATCTTAACAAAGATCACCCGATATTCAAATATGATGACCCCGATGAAAAGTGGGTCATACTTAGAAATTTCATAGTGCCAACACCAGGATGATCTTGACTAAGATCAGCTGATGTTAAAATATCACCCCGCGGCAAAGGTCGGGTCGGCAAATGCATGATGACCACCATAGGATATCTAGATATGAGGAGAAATAACCTTCGCAAGAAACATCAGGTGGATGCATGGAAATATGATGATGATGATGACGACCCCTTCCTTGAAAATATCTTGATGATGCAGCAAAACACAGAGAGGGTCCAACACTTAGGAAATTTTCTGGATTTCTAGGGAGGTGCACATCCTGTAACCTTAAACATAAATTATTACCAACATAGGCTCCGATTGGGGATGTGCAGGTGCAAGACTGCAGCGAGAACCAGACTTCTCTGGGGCAGACCAGACAAAACCCAAAAATCAAAACAGGACCGACCACACAAGGAATGTACAAAATATTTACAACTATTTTACATTGTGCACACAAGTTACTCATTTATGTGAAAAAGGTTTTAAGGAATTTGCTGTGCACCGGCAATTCCATTAGTTCACCATTTAGGGCTTGGAGAAAGTAGGAGTCTCTTCCATAGATATTGCTAATTTGATATGGGCCTATCCACAAGGGTTCAAATTTACCATGTTTGCCCTTATCCTAACTTCTTGTATTCCAGATGAGCACCTAGTCATTTATCTGGAACTTCCTTTCTGCAACTCTCCTGTCAAACAGATACTTCACATTTTGTTGTTTCTTGAGATTGATTTGGTGGGCCTCCCTTCTGCTTTCATCCAGTGCAACCAGATAGTTTATTCTTTCTGTCATGGAATCTTCAATCTCCTCAGCATTCTCTTGGATAAATTTGTAAACCAGCAGGAGATTGTTTATAGGCAGCCTGGTTGATGCACCATACACTAGTTCAAAAGGTGACCTTCCAATAGCTTTTTTCATTGTCACCCTGTCAGCCCATAATGCCAACTTTAACTTTGAATTCCAAGCTCTCTTGTTCTTATCCACTATCCTCTTGATGATTTTCATGAGGCTTTTATTGCTTGACTCTGCCTAACCATTTCCTTGCGGGTGGTATGGTGATGCATATGATAAACTTATCCCATACTTGTTGCAAAAATCAACAAATTCACCAGATCTGAAGCACATAGCATTATCTGTGACTATCTTGAATGGTACTCCAAACCTGATGATGATATTCTCTAGGATAAAATCCATCACTACCTTACTTGTAGCCCTTTTAGTAGGGATAGCCTCAATCCATTTAGTGAAGTAGTCAGTGGCAACCAGAATCCAACTATGTCCTCCACTAGATTTCTCTGAAATTTCCCCTATGAAGTCAATTCCCCATTGCTGAAATGGAGCTTCCACGGTTATAGTCCTGAGGGGCAATGCACCATCATATCTTAGCTTTCCTAAGAACCTTTGGCAAGGGTCACACTTTCTTATCATTCTGCGTGCATCTGAGAAAAGAGTTGGCCACCAGTAACTAGCTCTGAGGACTTTGTGGGATGTTGTATAAGCAGGATAATGTCCACCACACACTCCATGGTGTATGTCATTTAGAATGTCCTTGGCCTGGTTTTCATCCACACATTTGAGTAATACACCATCATGATTTTTCCAATACAATTCTCCTTGAACAATGATGTATTTAATAGCTTGCAGCTTCAAAGTCCTCTTTTGACTGTCACTGAAATGAGAAGGACAATTCAGATTTTGTAAGTAATATATGATGTCCTTATACCATTCAGATTTTGATACATTGACATTCTCATTCTGGATTGCATTGACTTGGCATGCTTCCAAGTTTGACGGTGCCATCATCTTGGCTAATCCTTGTCCTCTTACCAACTTGTTGTTCTCAAAATCAGCTACGCTTGTTTTTGTAGACAACCCCACGCAACTTGTCCGTTTCGTGAATCTACACTCTAAGATCACAAATGGAGAAAAGATTTCCTTGGTCTCGTGCAGAGTCATTTGACATTCTAAACTTGTCTGCGACATTCCCTTGAATTGATTTCTCGATATTCGCAAGGATCATTTAAAGTCGTAAACTAGTAAAAATGTCATTTTGGTCATTTTTAGGAGTTGGTAAATTTTTTGACTCTTGATATGCAAGAGCAGCGAAAAATGCCGCTCCTACATATGATTTTTTGACTTTCTCTTATGTAATGCAATGACGGCATTTTTCACCGCTATTGCATCATTTTTAAGTTTAATATGTAATGGTGGTGAAATTTACCGCCATCACATGTGTTTTCCATCAAATATGTAAAGGCGGTAAATTTCACTGCCATTACATATTTGTTGATTTTAGTACCGTAGCGGCCGAAACCTCCGCTCGAACGAGATCTTCAGAATCTTGATCACTGAGTGCCATTAATGGCCACTCATGCCACTCACTTAACACTTGTGTTCGAGTGATTTAATATGTTTTGATGGCTTATTTTTCCATTTCATTCTCTCCCCTGAGCTATTCTCCGAACTCCTCCAACATTGTTTGATCGCGCTGTTGAAGGGATCGACCTAATCCATCGGCATCGAACCTAGGGTTTTAAGCTTTGGACGGGTAAGTTTCTCTTTTATTTTCGTTCCCCTTCCTCACTATTTGTGATGTATATCGTTTAGATTTTTGTTTTAGAATTTTTGTTACATTTTTGTTGTGTAAGGTCCGCTTGTATGTTTTCTGTTTGTTTCCATCCCATACATCAGAGATGCCTTAGGTTTTGTTTTGACAAGCCTCTAGGTTTTTACCGCTTAGGCCCACAAAACCCTTTCCATAAACCATTGTGCGACGTCGGCGAAGTTTCTCGACTACCAACCTTGCCTTCGAAATGTGCAAAGACGATGAAGATTGCCGCTTGAAACCCTTACATTTAAAACTTAAGAGTTCTACCCTATGCGGTGTTGGCATTTGTCAGCACCCGAACACTTTAAACATCGGATTCGGTTCTACATGTAGAAGCGGCCGATACACCCGCCCTAGCATTTGAAGTTAAACTCCTCATAACATGGAGGAGCAGTCATTTTGACCGCTCGAACATGTTAATTAATAAACTCACATGCTCGCGCGGCATTTTCACCCACCCTTACATTAAAACTTGCATGTTCATTCCCCTACCGTAGCGGCCGATACACCTGCCCGAACACTTGAGGTTTTCACTAAGTTACATGCGATAGCGGTCATTTTAACCGCTCGAGCATGTTAAACCAAAACTTTCCAAAATACATGCAATAGTGGTGTTTTCAACCGCCTTTACACCTGAAGTCTCTCCCAACCTGCAATGGCGGCCAAATCACCCGCTCAAGCACATTTTCCTGATTTTTCCCAACATTGGAAAATTCACTTTTCAAAACCAAAAGCCCGCTTTCGCTTTCACCTTGATTTGCGCACTTAAGCCCTTTAAACACATGCTTTCCTGTCCATGATCGGCAAAATGCAGTTGACCTAGTTTATCTAATTTTTCCCCTAACTGCGAGATCATGGCCTTTTGCAGTTCTCAATCAACGTTCGTGGTGTTCAAATTCACAGTTTTCTCTAGAGCTCATGTCAGAATCATCTCCGTCAAAGTCTAGAGCCATGAAGTACAAGTACCAGGGTGTCTTTCTAGTAATGGCAGTACAGTCAAACGTTGATGAAATCAGAGACACAAAAATTGGGCACGTAGACATGGCCGAGTTCATAGATAGAACTAAACAAGCAAATCCCTCCAAGCATATGCAGAAAATCATTGACAGCAGTATTCATTTGGTTGCATCATTTCCAGTCAGTGCACATAATCCTGAATTTGTTCTACAAGTGGCTAGCCACTACAACAAAGAGACTAGAGCTGTGATGGACTCACAGGGAAATGTAATCATGAGATTAGACGCAGAATTCATGGACAAAATCTTCATGTGTCCACCAATTGAAAACGTCGGGCAAATTGATTTTGCTCAGGGTCAACAAGACTATGATAATGACTTGGAATCTGCTAGGAGGCACATAAACAGCAAATGGTTAAAGATTCCTAGGGCAACTTTGACCAGATGGCCAAAAGACCTTCACCAGAGTGATTTTGTGGAGGAAGTGTGTGATTTGATTACTCTCTTGAGTCGCATCAGAGGACTCCCTTCTGCTTCCAAATTCCAGGACTGGATGTACACTTACATCAAGGTGATTCTACGGGGTAACCAGAAGATATTCTAGGGTGAACAGATCAGCAATGCTTTGCACGAGCAACTGGTAAGAGTCAATACTACCTTCAAATTTTACATGACCTCTTATCTTGTCTATGCTGCTGCAAGCATGAGGAACTTTCCAGGTTTAACCCAAGTAGGGGACAGGAGATTGGTCCCAGTGTATGAATACTACCCCCAAATCACTCTGAAGGGGTCAATTCATCATTTCAGAAGAGTCAATGATGCATTCTTCTCAGTTTTCATGTGCTTGTGGGATGGTGAACTGGTTCAAAGAAGAGTTTCTGATGAAGCTTGACAGGTTGTAAATTCTTTTGGTTGCTTGTTCTTGTAATTTCCCACCTTTACATATCTTCGGGTAGGATATTATCCTGGTTACCCTTACATGCTGCCACGGTATCCCAGTGATCGCATTGTTCTTATGGAGCTTTGCAGACAACTGATTATGGTACACAACAAACAGATGGAGCTTAAGAGGTTAGGGATAAAGTTTCCCATTGAAATTGGGAGGTATTCGGTTCAATCTGCCAACAAAGCAAAAATAATTGACTCCAAGTTGCAGTTGGTCACCATGAAGACCTTCAAGAAAAGAAATCATTTTGACTTCAGAAGGGTTCAAGATAAAATCAAGAGGAAGTCAAATTTTCATGAGCTAATGGTCGAAGACATATGGGCAGATCTCAGGACTCAAAATGAGATCAGAAAACTAGATTTCTGCAGACTTCATCTAAACCAAATTGAAGAACTAGGACTCGTTGATATTCCAGATGGAATGGAGGATGATGGGGATGTCCTAGATCACAAATATGAGGCAGAGAATGTTGAGGCTTCACCTCTCCCAAAGGTGAAATGGTCAGTCAAAGAGGAGACATCCATCAGGAAAAGATTCTAACCAATATTGGCAAACACCAGCTTGTGGTTGGAAAGTAAGGGAATTAAGTTGAAAGAGTTCCTTACAGGGTCCGAAGAGGGAACACATGAGCAAACAGGTAAGAAGGTAGAGAACCGAACTAAAAACAGGAGTGATACCCCTTCCTCCTCCAAGGTACACAAACCAAAGATCAAATTTGTATCTAAAGGAGGAAAGAAAAAGGAAACCACAAAGGCTTCTGATGCCACTAAGTCAGATGTTGAAGATACTAATGATGATCAGATGGAAATTGAAGATATTGTGACTGAAGAACAAAATGTTCAAAGGTCTAAGACAAAGGTATCTGATGAAGTTGAACAAGGTGAAGATGAAGATACAGAGGTAGAGCGACTTGATGGTTCCCTTCAGACTCCTGTGAAAGATCTTCCTTCCAAGACACAAGTCCTTACATCTCTTCCTCATGTTCTAGTTTCTGATGGTTTGCCAGCAATTTCAAATGTTCCTCTTTCTCCATTTTTTGTTATTTCTTCAGACAATACTCCTCCGTCCATGAAAGCTAGCTTTGGAACTATTTTTTGATTCTTCTGGTTCTATTCCAAGCTTATCTTCCCCATCTTTTGATATCGGGGAACAAACTGTCTTAGAGAACCTTCTGGATGCTTCACAAAAGGTTGTTGATACAGGTGTTGTGTTTACCAACACAAGTCCAATTGTCACCATCACGGGAACAAGCACGGAGCCAGCTAAGCAAGTAGGAGATCCCTCTCTAGCTATTGGTGATTCTCTACTTCCTCCATGGCTATCTGCCTATACTCCAAAGACGAAGAAGCAAGCCATCTCACCTGATGAGATTGACATTGAAAAGCTGTTGCCTGTGAAAGCAAAGAACCAGAAGAAGAAGCCTAAGACTATTTCTAGGCTGGTCACTGAAAAGGGAATCAGATATGCTGAAATTGCCAAACCTCCTGAAGATGCCACGGTTGATACTTTTGACATGAGCAGTTATGTCATCTCAAGGGTTGAGCTTGGTAAAATGACTCATGAGGGTGTCAAAGCAGATTTCCAGACCACTGCCAGTACCCTACTTGAAAAGTATGATGAAGCCAAGAGGGAGAAGGAGCAATACAAAGCAAAAATAGAAAAACTGGCTACTGTCCTTCAGAAAATAGTGAAGTCATCAGAAATAGTAGAACCTATGGTAGTGACAGTGGAAGATCCCCTGATACAGAAGGTTGAAAAAGCCCAAGCTAGAGGCAAGATAGTGGGGGATGTAGTGGAGCGGTTGTTGGCTCAAGGATGAGTTCTGTTAAAAACCGCTATGGAAAGGAAGGAGAAAATGGACAAAGCTAAAGCTGAGCTAGACAATCTAGTAGATCTACTTTCACAAGAGCTGCAAGATCAAGAAGAGAGCCTAGAAGAGTGGATAGATATGAAGAAGATCAAGATTAAGAATCTAATCACCATTGGGGTCGTCACCAACAGGGAATCATATCTCAAGACCAAGGAGCCTCTAGCTCATCGTATTTTCATAATAAAGAGTCTACTTGAAGATCTGTGCCAAGCTCGAGAAGCCAGCGAAGATAGTGATGTCACACTCCTACACCAGCTAGAAGAACTTCCTTGCACCTTGACAAGGGAAGATCATAGTTTCCTCACAGCACAGGAAATGATAAGTTCTTTTGAAGAAATGGTACAAAAGAAATTTGAAGAGGAAGCTCCCTCTGTGCTCTCAATGGATAACCTATATGATCAACATTCGACTCTGGAGAACTTGAAGGATAATTTAGACAAGCATGAAAAGGCGGTAAAGGTGGTAAAAGATTCAATTCTCTGAGCTCGCACCATCTCTAAAAACACAGCGAAACCAGATGCATGCGAAATGTCAGTTGTTCAAACCATGTATCAGAACTTCCTGAGGAAAAAAGATGGAGGAAGCTAGTGCCTTAGTTTGTTTTTCTTAGATGTTATGTAAATTGAATTTTGTTTTGGACATCTACACATGTAATTTTCCAAAATGTAATTACATGTGAAACAAGAGAAGTCATAAGTCAAATAGGACTCTCTTGTTGAATAAGTCAAAGTAGTTGTAGATTTCCTAAATTTTCTCAAGGTCTTTCCCTATAAATAAAGGGGGCCTCTTTTGTAAATATTATCTTTTGTCTATTGCAAGAAAACTCTGGTGAATTGAGAAGCAAATCAAGACTTTGTGCTTTTTGTAAAAATCAATATTCAAATACTTATCAATACAAGAAAGCAAGTTCAATTCCAATCTTTGTCTTGGGATTATTTGTGTTGTGATAGTTTTGTTCTTACGTCTTGCTATCATAATCTTATTTGATAATAATTGAAGTGTGGAGTTTGTTTAAAGTGATTGAAGAGCACTCTTAATTTGATTCTGATAAACTTTGTGTTATCAAATCAGTTGTGGGTTATATGTTCATGTTTGTGAGAATACAATAGTTTGGAGACTTTGTGCTGCAAGTTGTTATATTCAATTTACTTTTATCATCTTTAAGAGAAGTGAAGACTTTGGGCTGCATTCTACTTCAAATAGTTCCGTTTACAAGTAGTAAGTGAGGTAACAGAAAACTTTGTGTTTCTATGATTTGTGATAATTTATAAGTTCTTTATCAAGAGTTTGAAATATAAACATCTATTCTGAAAAAAGAGAATGAGATGAGATGGAACCACCACAAACATAGTTTTTAGTGTACATAAATTTCATAAGTTTTTTGGTTTGCAAAAGTCAAGTAATTAGAGGGAACCTCCCCTTGCTAAGAGGAGAGACTTTGTCTCATCATAGCTGTGGCTGATATACCCATTTTGCCATTAGCGAGTTAATGACAAAATATTCACCCAACACAACTTTGTGATATGTATCTCTATATTGAATTCTTGCAGCTTGTTTATCCATCTGCACCTTCTTCCAGTCACCTCCTGCTGAGTGAAGATGTCCTTGACTGCTACATGAGGCACATATGCAACTATCTAGGATCCTACTAGATATGGCCTGAAACTCTTGACCGCTCTGACTAGTGCATATGCCTATTTCTCCATGATGTCATACTTCAATTCAGAAGCCTGCAAGGACATACTGAAGAAAGCAATGGGCTGCTCAAAACCATCATCATTTTTCTGTAGTAAACATGCAGCAACAGTATGGAAAGAAGCAAATGAAAATAACTAAAATGGCTTAGAAAAATTAGGAGATTTTAGCACAAGAGCCATCTTGATTGCTTCCTTGATATCTTGAAAAGATCTGCTTGCTTCACCTTCCCAATTGACATTCTCACCCTTCTTCAGCATTTTAGAAATGTTCCTTGTGGTTTCTGCAAAGTTGGGAACAAATCTTCTAACAAAATTTATTTGTCCAAAGAAGGACTGGATTCCTTTTACTATTTTTGGCATCTGGATCTTGTCAATTGCAGCAACCCTTTCAGGATCTATCCTTATTCCATCTTTGGAAATAATTTACCCCAAGAGTTTCCCTTCTACTACCCCCAAAACACACTTCTTTGGATTTAAAGAAATGCCATACTCTAGTCCTCTTATGAAAATCTGCTCCAAGTGCATACAATGCTGCTCTTCTTTCTTTGAATAGGCAGTCAGATCATCTTGATAAACAACCAAAATTGAATCAATCAACCCTGCAAAAGCAACATCCATTGCTCTTTGAAATGTAGCACCTACATTTTTCAGTCCAAATGGCATTCTAACATATACATATGTTCCCCATGGAGCGGTGAAAGCAGTCTTTAATTGTTCTGATTCCCTTACCTTCACCTAATTGTATCCTAAAAATCCATCCATCATGGATAGGAGTTCACAACTAGTCACCTTCTATAACATGACCTCCATATTTGGCAATGGATAATTATCTTTCAAAGAAGACACATTCAGATTTTTGAAATCAACACAAAGCCTAATATCACCACTCTTTTTTCTGACTGGGACAAGGTTAGACACCCAAGTTGAATGTCTAATTGGCACAATTATTCCAGCCTCCCTAAGCTTCTTGAGTTCTTGCATTTTTGGAGCTAAGGTAGGATTAATAAGCCTTTGCTTCTGTCTAAATGGCTTAGCTCCAGGCTTCAAAGGGATCTCATGCTAGAATAGGTCCTCTCTATAGGCCTTTAGGTCCTCATATGACCAAGCAAAAACATGTTTATGCTTTTTCAGTAGTGTAATCAACATACTCCTAATGTGTGGTTTGAGCTATTTGCCAATGTATACCTTCTTGGGGGCCTGAGATGTCCCCAAATTTATCTCCTCTAAGTCATCTTTGTTTGTGGGAGATGTATTTGTGGCCAATTGGTCTCTATTGTCAAAAGCTCTTTCTAAAGCTACCAACCCTCTAGGGATTTTGTTAGTCTTCAGCTTAATTACTTCTTTCCCCATAAGAGTTTCTTTTCCATCTACAATTTCTACAAAATTTTGAAAATCAATTTCTTGGTTCTCATATTCATCTATGCAGTGCAAAAATCTTAACAAGTCCTTATCATCATCAAACACTTGCCAACTGCATATGTTCTCTGGTACTGCAGGTCTGATTTTCACCTCAACATTTGTGACATCTGATAGAATGATGTCATCTGGCCTTATTGCTACATTGGCTAAGAAATCAGCCATGACATTTTTTTATCTCTCTATCCAGCCTATTGAAAATGCATCAAATAATTCAATTGTATCCTAGACAACATGCTTGTATTGTTTTAATCTTTTGTTCTTTGAAGCATACCTATCTCTAACTTGGGAAACAATTAACTCAGAATCTCCAAAAACTCTCAACATCTTAATTCAATGTTTGAGAGTCATATTTAAGCCTAAGAGTAAGGCTTCATACTTTGCAATATTATTTGTACAAGCAAATCTTAGCAAGAAAGAGAATTTTAGGAGTTTACCAGTTGGAGACAGGAATACAACTCCAACTCTAGAGCCTTCCTTTGCACAAGCTCCATCAAAATACATGGTCCATAGACCCTACCGGTCCAGCTCTTGAGTGCAAAGATTTTTCTCTTTTTTCTCTTTATCATCTGAGACAACCCTAAAGTTATCACAGTCGGTGTTCACAAAGCATACATGCTCCTCTGATTCTTGGTCCTCCACTGTATCTGATGACCTTTCTTCTCTAACCAGTTTAACATCCTTGCCATTCATTGGAATCATGGCATATGATAGGTCCAGTTGCATACTCCCACCAATGAGTGCTGCCCACCTTCTTGACAACAACATACCATACTGTGGCTTGATGTCAACCACTGTTATGTTCATTTTGTAGGTCTTCTCAGGATATGCTGCCAGTCTAAAATCTACATCCTTTATGATTCCAATGACTGGTACCTCTCTAGCATCCATGGCATAACATTTTCCACATGCCTTGTCTATTTTTAATCCTGCTTGTTGCATGATGGCTAGAGGCATGATGTTTGTTGATGCTCCTGAGTCAAGCATACAATTCCTGATTATTTTCCCATTGATAACAAGGGAGACATAGAATGGTTCCACTTGTGAAGGATATTTAGTCATGGTCACCCCCAGATATACTTCAGGGACTTCATCCTCTTCATTGCACAAGGCCTGCTTCTTACCTTGGGTCCCATCATTCTGTTTGTCTTGACAAGGCATTCCTGAAATTAGGGATACTGTTCTATTCTTGATTTCTTCAACCTTCATCAGTTCCATCAATGGGACAGAAACCTTTACCTGAGAGAGGACTTGAGTTATATCAAAGGGAGCATAATCTTGTACCACAGTTGTAGCTTGTGTTGTGGCTTTGTTTTTATCCTGAGATGACCCAGCTTTCATCTTCATAGTCCCCTGATAATCATTTTTGATTTGGGAACTCTTGTTTTGATCTTCAACATGGGGAATTCTATTTTCTGGTCCTTGAGATTCATGACCTATTTTCTGCTGAAAATTTTGCTTGTTGTTGCCCCACTGTTTCTTTTGCAGTTCAGCCCCTTTATGACTATGCACTGGCTGACTTGTGAAAGTACTCTCTGGTTGGTGTGAGTTACTTACCTGAGCTTTGCCTCTGAGGTTATAGTTGCTCTTGACTTGGGCCACTGCTGCAGCTGTGAGAGCCCTAATCTCTTCATCAGAAGGTCTCTGCAAGTTATTTAGGAAGTTGTGTGAATTTTGAGCAAATGCATAGCTATCTTCATTATCTTCATCATAGAAAACCTGCTGACAGGCCTGAATCTTATTATCTGTACTCTCATCTGCATCATGAGAAGGATGCTCCCTGCTTATGGATAGCATATTAACATCATCATCTTGTACATAATGTGGCTCATTGCATTCATTACAGGACACAGCGTTATCATACAAAGACTGAGCAATCATGCATTGGGACTGCGAATGTGGCATCTGACAGATTATGCACCATGGAGCATCAACAATATTTATAGTTTTCTTCAAAGGATCAGGAGTTTCTTTGGTATGTTGAGCTCTCTGATTTGTGTTGTTATGTGGAAATACAGGTTTACCATTATGCCAATTGGTATTATATGGCATATCATGCAATGATGGTCTCTTTTCCTGTCTTTGGTAAACTTGCCTATTACGACCTATCCCTTTTTCACTTCTAGCCAATCT
Source organism: Cunninghamia lanceolata (assembly GCA_027924645.1). NCBI lineage: Eukaryota > Viridiplantae > Streptophyta > Pinopsida > Cupressales > Cupressaceae > Cunninghamia > Cunninghamia lanceolata. The sequence goes on from BSBN01001832.1 coordinate 46,029, forward strand.
ATAGCTTAGGTCCTTAACAACATTTGCCAATTTATCAATTTTATCTTCAGGGGTAGATGTATTACCTTGAGTGTTTTGAGGCTTGTTTGGATTCTACAGAATTTTCACCTCATCCCTCCTGTTTGTCTTGCCTGATGCTTTCCTATTATTCTCAATATTTATTGCTATCTTGAAAGCATCCCTGAGAGTAGAAGGACCTTTATCTCTTAACCCATATGTTGTTTTGGCATCAAAAGCATTAATATATAATATTATGCACATTGGTTCATTTGGCCTCATGTGATGTGGCAATTTGTTCAACACTTTAGTAAATCTTGCATTAAAATCTGCAACCTGCTCATTTGACCCTTTAGTGGTACTAGTGAATTCATTTACAAAGAAACTAGGGTCATTTTTATCACCATACTGCTCCTTGAAAATCCTTTTGAAATCATCCCATGATGAAATGCTCCAGTCAGGCAGATTTTTGTACCATTCTCTAGCTTCATCAACAAGGAATTGCATAAATGACTTCATAAAAACATCCTCATGCTCAACCTCAAAGTTGTCCATGACATTTTGAAAAGCTTTCAAATGATCCTCCCCTGACACAGTATTATTTCTTGGAAACTTTGGCACTTGAAGCCTTACATGCTTGTCAATGGGGTTAGGATAACTAGGGATACCATCAAAAACCAGCTGCCTAAATATATCCAACTGCATGGGTTGTCTATCAAATTGATTAGCATTAACATTTCTATTAGCATTTGGATTCCTCACATTATTTAATGGTACTCTAGCATTGTTTGCATTCTGTCTTTGATCATTTTGCTGATGTTGTACCTCACCTCTGCACTGGTTTCTCTGCATATTTGCATTTTCAAGGGTAGGAACTGAATCATTCTGAGCAATCCTTAAAGCTTGCACTTTCTGTCTCATGTCATCTCTAACTTTCATTGCTTGTAAATATTCTATTTCTGCTCTTAGGCTTTTGATCTCTTCAGCTAACTGTTCTTCTTTAGGCATGGAGGTAGATGGTCTCATACCATTCTGGTCATCATCTTCATCATCCCTCAGAGATTCTGCCTTTTCAAATCTTTCACCAGGGTCTAAGAAAGGGCATTCTTGGAACACCTCTGACCTCATCGTTAAACTACCACCCTGTTGCCTCTCATATGCACCTTGAATACCAGCTTCTACATTTGAAAAGTAAGGCACATGCTGTCCTGATGATTTAGGGTTATTTTGGGCATCATCATTATTTCTGGGAGAGTCCTCATGACTGGCTGAGATAGTTCCCTTTTTCCTATACATCATCTTTCTAGGTAACTCTTCTAATAGAGGATTATGCAAGGATCTTCTCCCTTACATACAAATTATTACTTTACTAGTTTGGGAGATTGTTCGGAGTCACCACCTATAAGTAGGAATTATTTCTTTTAAAAACCTGGGTTCTTACACAAATAATCCCCAGTAGAGTCACCAATTTCTGTTGGTTTTTTCCTTGACTGGATGCTCATTCCCAGATTTCCCTACAAGGTAGCCATTAGTGATCAACAGGATCTCTGGGCCAGGGGCCAACAGTGTAGGAGATAGACTCTATTTTTATCTCCTCTTCTTCTTCAGGCTCTGCAAAACCTAGGGGGGTATTCCCTATTCAACACCCATGAGAATATGCTTGTGGGTTGGCTTGGGATGTTGATACCAAGTAGATAAATCCTCCTATAAGTAGACCAAAACTGTAGGATAAGTGTAAAGGGGCTAGCTTTGGGCTTATGTTCAGTTGTGAATCAGAGGATCTTGGTCCTAAACTACTTCTACAGTCCTAATGGTTGTGGTTTGGAAGTTTGATTTCAATGCAGAGCTAGATTGGTGCCTATCCAGGGCTTGGAGTCAGTAGACATACACCTGTGAATGATCAACATGAACACACTAAAACTGGATTTCAAGGGGGTGTTGTAGTATCTGCCTTACAAATACCTCCCAGAACAAAGTGTTAAGTCATCTCTACTTATGGCATCCCTATTACAGTATATCTTTCCCAACACTTAATCTAAAAACACTTTAATCTACCCTTTGAGCAGAAGTTGAAAGATCAAGCATTCAATACAGGAATTCTATATTCTAGAATCCCAAACATCCCTTAGATATCTAGATTTAGAAGAAGGATACATGCAATACTGGACAGAATAACAAAACACATGCAAATACAACATTACTCATATAAAACCAATCATGAAATCAGTAGATTCATGCATGAGACATACAACAAGAGATACATAAACTCACAAGATCATCTGCACAGAGCAACCAAAACTAGTTGTATCTTATTACAGAGCTAGATATGTCCAATTTTCAACAACCAACCCTTGAATGAATAACACAGTCTGCATTATATAGCAGGAAGGTGTACCCATCACTCAGTACAATGGTGCTTCAAAATATCTGCCAGATACCATGCGTCATGAAGAAATGGCACTCCAACATTCAATGCAGCAGGTGGAGGAGGGGACAGGAAGAGATCTTGAGCTTTGCGCCGCCACCTAGGGATTCACATCATCAATCAGGTGGTTGAAATGTCCACGCCATCACCCATACCCTGCAACAACCGCCATTAGTGGCGCACCAAACCTGCAGCCTCGAGAAATGCAGAATACTGTGCATCGCAAACTTTTCCCACCAAAATGTATCATCCTGATATTTCAAATCATGCAGGATCTAATTATCCCACATGCACCCCGTGGCAACCTTCTTAACACTTTATCTACTGGGCCGTTAACATATATAATGTCAGTGATTTTGCTCCCGATGGCACCAGCCTAGACTTCATCATCATCATCCTCCAGCATGATATCCAGATACTTGAAATATCACCCTGACATCAACATCATCATCTACATGAGCTCACCCTGATAAATTCACATCACCCTGATGTGAAATATCACCCCGATGTTTGAATATCAGCCTGATGACCAACCTTACCTTCGCGTGAGATATCAACCTGATATTCACCTTCATCGGCACAACCTGATACATTGGAGGAAGATCCTCCTGCTTAGCTGATACCAAATGTCTGGCCGATGAACATCCTGATGATGTCACCGTCATATCCTGCTGACGTCATCAGCATATCTACCTTGCACACCTCCTCATATCTGGATGACGTCATCATCATATTTGCAAACATCGGGGGATCTCCATAAAATGATTGATGTTAAAATATGACCCCCCAGACCTTGATGACATCACCATCATGTCGGCATCAGGATGATATTCAGAAGATAACTGGATATTTGGAAATATCACCCTGATAGAAATATCAGGGTGCACTGTAGCTTCATTATAAGATTAGGGTGATATATGAATATGACAAATATTTGAAATGATCACCCCCCACCTTCAGAAATATCATGATGCAGACAGGCAGAAAAGAGGATATCACCCTGACGTCAGCATCACATCACAATGTCAGGTCAGATTGAAAACTTGAAGTATGACCTCGTCGAATCTGGATGACGTCAGCGGCATATCACCTGAAGGATATCACCTTGATAATTAAACATCTTGATGATGTCATCGTCACATTTAGAGCAAGGGTGATATTTAGAAGATGACCCAATAATTGGAATATCACCTGATATTGAGAATATCATCCTGCAGAGAAAAAAATGAAGGCAAAGGTCGAGCGGATATCACCCCGGCAAGAACATGACATCAGCAGCATCCTGATGTTGAACAAACATAAGGTGACAAAATAACATCAGGGTGATCTTAACAAAGATCACCCGATATTCAAATATGATGACCCCAATAAAAAGTGGGTCATACTTAGAAATTTCATAGCGCCAACACCAGGATGATCTTGACTAAGATCACCCGATGTTAAAATATCACCCCGCAGCAAAGGTCGGGTCGACAAATGCATGATGACCCCCACAGGACATCCGGACATGAGGAGAAATGACCTTCGCAAGAAATATCAGGTGGATGCATGGAAATATGATGATGATGATGACGACCCCTTCCTTGAAAATATCCTGATGATGCAGCAAAACATAGAGAGGGTCCAACACTTAGGAAATTTTCTAGATTTCTAGGGAGGTGCACATCCTGTAACCTTAAACATAAATTATTACCAACACATTCGCAATCAAATAGGATGGATTAAACATCTATACATACCATAAGAGTCACATGATCACTAAGTTGACAAGAAGGACTGGATACAATGAGAAGATCAAGTGAACCCATGTTGTTTTCCTCCACATCCATCCATTGGTCAAACACTTGTATATCTATCCTACACACTCAAGGAAAAGCATCAAATCTAATGGATCATAGCCAAAGTAGCATGTAATGACCAATGGAGACATGTAATCTAGCAAGGCACATATCCATATTGTAATTACATCATATCATAATCAACTCAAAATAACTTTTAATCCAATCATAGAAACATCAAGACAAGGCAAGAATTAAAACACATGGGTGGGTACTGCATATACTTTATTACACCTTAAGTTATATTCATCTTTCTTAGGTGGATATTATAGATATTATTTATATTATTTCTAGATATTCTATTTAGATAATTTTAGGATTAGATTGCTTTATTTTCTTTAGGATTTTGGAAAAATTTTGTTTTCTTTCCTAATTTTCTATATAGGATTAGGGAAAATCGTTTTATTTAAGAGATTGATTTCTTATATTCATCTCCTCTTTTATTCTCTCTAAAATGCAACTTGTTTAGTTTTTATGGATGTTTATTTTAGACTTAATTTGATAAATAAGATAGTTCATTATTCATTCATTCATTCTTTCTTATCTATATTAGTCTTTCTTTTTGCACATTAGATAGTTTACTTTAATTTTGTTTCATTCCTTAAGTTAGACTTAGTTCAACATATACATTAGTGTCTTTATGTACAACCATCCTATAAGTGCTTTGGGTCATAATCTTACATGGCATTAGAGCATCTTTGTAACCATTTTGAAAGTACCTTGAGACAATATTATATATTATAAATTAATTTTTACAACCATCCTACAAGAAGCTTGAGTCATAGTCTTACATGGTATCAAAGTAAGTTAGATTAGGAAAACTATGTTTATTTGTGCAAAATAAGATTGATTTGTCATAGGATTCATAGCCTTGTTATTAGGTTTTCTTGAAGTCACCTTTTGCAAGATCCCTCCAGGGAATAAATAAATTGTTCTATTGCTTTCAAAAAAACCAAAAACCATAGGAATGCCTATCAAATTATCCAAATTAGACAACTTTACCAGGAGCACCAAATTTTTTCTAAGTCTAGTTTAGGCTATGAAACATGAAAAATAAGGCAACAAAGAGTAGTTAAAAATGTACTTCTAATGTTTGCTTGTGTAGTATCTATACAACCTTGAGCATAACACACATAGCACTTCCCTAAGTTCTATGCAATACACAATGCCAAAAACATTAAGCACTATGCAACTTCCACCCCACATCCAATGAGTGTCATTAAAGGTGTTGTCATGTCTTCCATGTGCTTAGTAGCAATAGTTATCACCAACCCCTATATATGTCAATGAATGTAGGACCACTAAATCACTAACCACCATTCAAACACCATCAATGTGACACCCAAGTACATAATCACTTCACTATCAACATCCTAGTCAAAGGCTCTGTAAGTATCTAGTTAGTAGTGTCACATCAAAAAATGTACCTTCCATGCTACCACAACACTTGTTGACATTGTCATTTATTTCAGTGATCCTCGACTACATAGATTTGCATTTTGATTTAACATCTAAACTTCGGAAGGCATGTTCCGACTCGTCTGGACTAATTAAGGTCATGTTTTGTTTCTAGTTGTTTTCTAAATGCTATCTAACAATGATATTATATTTTAGGATTTGTACCCATATGTTTAGAATTTGCATCTTTATTTGATTCTTACCAAGTAGTTTCTATTTTTGGAACTTCTAGATGTTAATTTAGGATCATAAAAACTCATTTTTATTGTCATTTTTAAATGTGTGTGTTTTTATGTACTTCACATTAGTAACTTTTGTTTGTTCCTATATTGAATTGGTAGAGTGGATTCAATTCGTAAATTGACATTAAAGGGGATCATGTAATCTCAAACTAAAATAAAATTTCACACATTTTGAGGGGTTTCTATCATGTTTTATAATTGTATCTTAAAAAAATTATAATTTTCCCAAATCCCCAAAATTACTGGTATTTGCCAAAATGTAATCATGTAGTCATTCTAAGTCAGCAAAACTATGAGTGTTGAAAATAATGGTGATAATGGGTAGAATATATTACTATACCAATAAATCTATCTTATCCCATCTCTTTGGTCTTATTCCCAATTTAAGTGATACATTACAAAAGAAAGAATGGTTTAACAACAATGGAAGAGTTTGCATACTTTTATGTCTCACTGTTTCTAAGAAGTTATTACATCACATAGAGCACTTGGAGTACCCTCATACTACTTGTTCCATTATATGATAGTTGTGTAGAGATCCATTAGAACCTCTATCTAGTTGTGATGATTCTTTAGTTGACTTGTGTGGATATCCATTAGAACCTCCATCTACTTGTGATGACTCCTCAATTAACCTTTCTATAGATCATTGATTCTCCAAATGCTACTTCTATAGAGATCATGGTTTCTCCAAATTCTTTTGATAACTCTCTTCAACTGTTTTATTCATTTCTACAAGATATACCTCATTAGGATGCATACTTGCCATACATGTCTCACTTATGTATATAAAATCTCACCTTTAGGATCTTGATAACACTATTGAGGATATTGTTCTCCTCTTTGATCACAACTCTCTTGAAGTTTTGTCACCTTCTTTAAATGTATAGAGGCTAATATAATCCCTCATGTTCTTTCTCCTTCAACTCTACATGCTTCCACGATGATACATCTTGCACTTGTACTTGAGTCTAGATCAAATCCAAACACATTTCAACATAGGAATGATAAAATATGAACATCTTCTAGATATCTTCATCTTTCATCCCTTCATTCCACTTTTGGATAATAATTTAATAGATATATCACGTGGGTTATTTCTTCTAAAAAGGAGATACATTGTTTGATGTAGAGGAACCTACTTCAACACTCATTAAAAGACTATCTACTTCAACCTTTTTCATCTTCTACAACATGGGTGGTGCAGGAGCACCTTGACAAATTAATATTGCCCTGGACAAATCTTTGAGTTTGATTAAATTTGTATGCTTTCACATTGTAATGAGGTTTATCAAGTCATTTTTATGTGTTTAGGTCATTAGGAGTTTCAAAAATGCAAAATATTGCAAACCATGTAAAGGTTATCAATGTAAAATTGGAAAAAAGATGCAAACTTGGAAGGTGAAGAGTCATTTGGCTCTTGGTTAGATCCAAATCATTTATGAACTGAAGAGACATGTTTTAATGCCTTTAAAAGGCCTTGTAACGATGAAGAATTCGTGGGTGGTTGAAGATTTGAGCATGGAATGAGAAAAAACAATGTTTTCCTATATTTTCCTTCATAAATTTGCTGTCTTTTGCTATTGTACAGCCCTATATGGAATTGAATGGATGTCTAATGGATTGAAAATGTTATATCCTTCAACCACCTTCCATTTTCTTCTTGTCCCATGCATTTTTATTTAGTTTTGTGAAAGATATGAGTGTTTTATGGACTGTAATTTTCTGATTTTTCCTGCAACAGTCCCATTGCAGCGTTTGGTACGGTTTTTTATGGACATATATAGGAGAAAACCATATATGGTTGGAAAGAGTATTGAGTCTACTTTCCATTTCTTTTTGTTGTATCAAATTTTATAAGATTTGAATAAGTTATGGCATTTTTGGTGAGGGCAAGTCTGAATGCTGCCTAGGGTTTGTAGTTTTGGGAAAAGAGTCATAACTTTCTCTCCTACCATTGGATCTTCATGAAAATTGGATGAAAAGTCTGTATTAATGTTCTCTTCAATCTGACCAAAGCAATTAGATTATTTCTTTTTATTTGTTAATGTTATTGAGGATAGTTTTGGTCCTCCTACCTCTGCATCAATGGGGAAGTTATTCCTTGACATGAATCTCTCTTTGGGGGGATACATTTTTGTACATGGGTGCCTAAAATGGCCTTGTTTCTAGGACCCATCCTTTTTCACCCACCTAAATTTTGTTTGAGGGGGTGTTGATGTAAATCATATTTTGTTACACCTTAGGTTATATTCATCTTATTTCTAGATGGATATTATACATATATTATGCTTATTATTTCTAGATATTCTATTTAGGTAATTCTAAGGTTAGCTTGAATTATTTTCTCCAAATAGGCTTTTAGAAACAAAAAATATATTTTCTTTCCTAATTTTCTAGATATGTTTTGGAAAAATCATTTTTTTTCAGAAGACTAAGTTTTTAGCCTCATCACTTATTGTATTATCTATAAATAAAACTTCATTAGATTTTATGGATTCTCAATTTAGACTTAATTTGATGAATAAGATAGTGTTTTGTTCATTTATTCTTTCATGTTTGTATTAATCTTTGTTTTTTCACACTAGGTGGTTTTCTTTAATTATGTTTCATTCCTTAAAGTCAGATTTAATTCAACACATGCATTAAATATTACATGGTATCAAATTGTCTTTGCATTTATCCTGCATCTACTTTGATCAATAATCTTATATGGTATTAGAGTATCTTTGCAACTATCTTACATGTACTTTGAGTCACCATCTTGTATGGAATCAAATTTTCTTTGCGGTCATCATACAAGTACTTTGAGCCACGTAATCTTACAATTATTTCACAAAGATCACACTTAAGAAGCTATGAAATGGAAATTAGTATAATTTTATATTCCGTGACTTTGACAAATGTGTGGAATTATTTCTTCTCATGCCACTTGGTTGTTTTTAAGTGTTGAATTGCCATGTGAAAAATTAAGTTTGATTGTATCTACACATATCAATTCAATTATTTTCACACATAAATGGTAAATACTTTATTTTCAATGAGAAGAGTATTATCTCATTGACATGCAAGAATTCATTAATATTGTGTGTAATGCCCAAAAATATCTAAGAGTAACACATACAAAAACAAGGCCAACAATTTTTTTCATTGAAAAATTGTGACATAATGGTGAAAGAATGCATGCTAACATGTCATTACTACCATTGCGAATGACAACACTACATACTAACATCCATCATGTGTAGAAGAAACATATGGATGATGCACAAGTAGGGAGATGGTTACATCTCAAACTACTCAATATGACACACATGACAACATGGTACTATCACACACATACATAAGCAATTATGAAGTAGGAAACATAACTAGGGTCATTCAATTTCTTTAGTCATAATTAGATGACATGGGATTCAGTAAGAACTAAATACATGAATCTATCACATGTATTCTAGATTCATAATTCCCATAACTTAGTTTCTTTGCATAAACCTACTAGAGATAGAATCTAACAAGGTATGTAAAGTGTCCGTTCATTTCCTTTCTGCAACCATGATAATAATAAGGAAAGAGACATAAGTGACTAGTATATTATGCAATAACAATGTGGTTCATTTCTCTAATCTAGTTAGTCATGAACATAAATAGGTTTAGAAAGAGAATGAAAACCCCTAATGCAGGAAACCTTCTCTAACCATTATCATATTTAAAATAACTTAATTCATTCATTCCTACTCTAATTAAAGGAGATTACGTCATTTGGATGGGAGGTGATTTAGAGAGACAATGAACAATAAAAGCAAAAAATTAACTTCTACCTTTCTACTATTACATAACACATCCTTAAATTCACACATAGATGCACATTCTAACCTATAACAAGCATATTTATGAATAAATCTCAAGGGCATAGTCAATCAAAAACTAAAATGCAATATCTTGACAAGTATGGATTTGGTTGGGTACTGCTACCCCCGGGGAACTCCTAGTGGTTGCAAAGTCCTCCTAGGGAACTCCTAGTGGTTCCAAAGTCACCTAGGATGCTCCTACCTTGGGCACCTCTAGGTATTATGGCCCCTCAATCACTTTCTATAAAAAATATTGACATAACACATGACTCCATCAATGGATGTCACTGCTCTCACTTCTTGCAACATGTAACATAAAGTGAAATACAGTCAATTTACCATTTCTATGCATTAATAGAAGCATACATATACAATAAGAAGATTTAAGTAAGAATAAATAATAAATAAAATATATTGAACCTCTATCCAATCTCAAGATCCCAAGAAAGTTCAGTAGAATGACCTCCACACTCTTGCAAAGCTATTCCAAAAGACTAAGCACTCTTCCAAGCTTCCAATCCTACAAAATCTCAAAATCCTCTTGTTCTCCTTCATGTTTCTCTCATCAAGCTCTCAAAACTATCATTTCAAACTGCAATAATGAACCAACAAAGAGGCAACCCCTATTTTTAACTCTCCCTATTAGTTAAATAGACTTTACTCAAGTTGGTATAGCTTTATCCAATAATACAATGATATGTGTCCCTTTTCTCAAAAGGAAGCTAAAATCCATTAAATTACTTTATGAATAGGAATGCAACTTCAATTTTTAAAACTCGAATATTTCTACAATATTTCCCACTTGAAAATATCTTCCCCCAAATTAAACTCAAACTCATGTGAAATCCAAATTAAATAAATCCAAATTCAACTCAAATGTGACTCTAAAATATCTTCTTCCAAATTAAACTTGAAACTCAAATGAAATTCACAACCAAATGAAAAGTCATCTCAAAATTGATGACTCATCTTGTCTTACATGTAATATTATTTTCTCTAGAGGCTTATAGAAGACCCAGGGGATTCACCTCTAAAACAATACCTTATTATGTGCATGCATATTGGAGTTTTTTAAGTAACCAACATGTGACCTAATATATTACTTCAATATTAGGGGAAAGGCGACAATTTAATTAATGTGATATAGGTAAGTATTAGGGGTAGGGAAGCATGTGCAAAAGGGGAGAGGGGTGTTTATAAGTGGCATTCCAAATCCTCTATAAATCATTTTACATAGGTCAACTAGAGGAAATTTCATCCACTATGCCAGACTTTCCAGGGCCATGAAGCTATCTTTTTTTCTCACCACATATTCTTGTATTGTCCCAGATCCTTATAATCCCAAGGGTGCATGATTAATCCCAATTCTAATGTAGTTAACAAATAAAATGATGGTCACACCAAGGTCACGTAGGTTCATCACAATCCTAACCAAGTTTCCTAACACCTTGCAAGGGTGTGTACACCTTGCACAAGAAAGAATTATTTTAATTATGTAAAATAAATATTTATTTGTGGTGCATCTTTAGTGATGTGTTTGGCCACATTAAATATTTATTTGGGTCCACTTGTAAAGTTGTATTGTAACATTGGTTAGATATTTATGTGTGAGAGGCATAGGACAAATATTTAATATTTGTGGGAATATTTAATTTTGGGGTCAATTGTTTTGTGCTCTCATGGTTTTGAGGCACATGCTTTAGCTAATACCACTCTTGTATTTGTGTGAGCTTGATTCTATAAAAATAAGCACATGTTTAGTGGTTGAGGTAAGATGGTCATTTGGGCTATCATTTTAGAGTTGATTGTCATTTGTATTGAGCTCTCTTGAAGAGTGCATATGTGAAGCGTGGCATGGGATGTGTGGTTGCTTGGACACATGGAGGATGCATTGGAGGAGCTTGATGTTTCAGAAGTGTTCATGGAGACTCTATAAGTGTATTGTACTATTTTCATTGCTAAATAATACATTGAGTGCGGATGCCTTTGGAGGGTGGGTTTTTCCCTCTTGAGGGTCTTCCCAGGGTATATCTTGTGTTATCTTGTGGTATGTTCTTTTGATCTTTGCATTATGGTTATTCTGTAAGCTTGTATGCATCATTTTCTCTCATAGGGTTATGTCGGAAATGGTTTGATCAACCTATAATTTCCTAACAACTGGTATCAGAGCTATGGTTATGGTTGGTTTTGTTTAACCCTTGTTTGAGTAGATATGATGCAAAGTTGAATCAATGGCAGTGCTAGAAAGATTTGAGGCATTTTGAGGTATAAGGGTTTTGTGCTAGTTATGAAAATGTAGATTTGGAGTTTTGAGGTTTGCAAATTTGTGGTTATTTTTGTGAAGGAAGCTATAGAAACTACCTCCTACGATAAAACATACCTCACCATTAGATCTAGGAGGCTCAAGACATGAAAATGACATAAAACTTGATATATTTTGGCCACCAGGGCCTAAAGTAAAAAATGCCTCCCCTCCCCTTTGTTCGGCCATACGGTCATATAGTTGATTGTTGCAAAAAGAATTTAAAATAAAAAACCCATGCGTAATAAAACAAATAAATAAATTTTATGGGGAGTACCCATTGGGTGTGCACCCTTGATTCCACATGACTAGCATGAATGTGACAGTCGACATGGTACTGGGTGGATGGAAAAAGGTTTGTACAGTCAACAGAAGGTATGGGATCCATAAGTGTTTATTGGAGCCCAGTCGGTTGGCAGTCATCATGGTCAGCAAGGCCCTTGGCTCTTGATCCCAACTACCAATCAGGCCAACTCATCCTTAGCCCCTTTTGTGAGCATTGAACTTCAAATAAAAATTGAAATAGAATTTAAAAGTGCTTCGGGTCTATTGTTCCAAGGTTTGAAAAATGAAAAATAAAATAGTTTTGAACCTTTTGTCAAGTCCACCATTGGAGGTCAGCCATAGTGCTTCTAACATGCCACCACCACACCAGTGCCACATTTGCACCACTGATGATGTAAGATGATGTCATCACTATATGAACAAGGTCTTTTAGCTCCTTTCTAGCCCTCAAAGGCTCTTTTTCTTATTCTTCTAAGCATTGGAAAGATCTCTCTAAGAAATATGTAGTGGTATAGATTTGGTCATCATATTTTTCTATTTCTATTAGAATTTGGTGCTTGAATCTAGGCATTGCTCTAGAATGGTTAATTGATCATAACTTTCACATATGGAATTAGATTTTGGATTTTGAATAGTCAATGGAGAGAATTCATAGCGTACTACATATTAGATTAGGTGTTTTTTCACTTAGATGAGCAGATAGAGGATTATACTTGTTTGAGAACATGTACGGGCCTAATATTTGGGGTGTGATTATGTGAGAATCCACATGAATTGGTGGGCAAAAACTTGTGGGAGCGCATGTTTTTATGAGACCACTATCATGGTATAGTACATTATCAGATTTAGTGCTTCCTAATATAGGTTTACGAGTGTTTTTAAAGTATGGACTTTGATGGAGATAGGTACTCAGGTTCTCTTCTTGTTTGAGGAAATGGTTGATATGCATGTGAGACTAGGAGTCTCGATTCAGTGTGAGTTGAGTATAGGTATAGCCATGGTGATGATTGTTGTCATGGATACTCATTTACTTTTGAGTATTGGGATGATATGATCATGTATGTGGTTGACGGGTTTGGGTTGTGACTATTAGATTGATTCATGTTTATAGGTGGTGGTGTGGTTCAATTTTAGGAGGTTGTTGTTATCTCCTAGATGTTTGATTGGTTCCTTGACGATGGTTACCCATTTGTGAACTTGTTTGGCAAATCAAATATGAGGTTGATCTAGTGTTTGAGTCTTGAGGTCTACAAGCTATCTTTTTTTTTAATCTTAGTTTGTAGATTACTGGTGTGATGATGAGTTTGCATGTTGCATTGGTTTGGGATCTATGAATTATGCAGTTTGTGGGTAGGCACAACCTATTGATTACAATGGGATGACTTAGATGTGGATTGTTTATATCTATAGGTCTTCTCAGTATTGTTACAGACTTTGTTAGTTAGCCTTGTCTACAGTCATTTGTGCATTGGTATGTTGCATTCAGATGAGAGAATTGATGAGTAGAGTGCCTATATAGTAAATTGTTGGGACTTGTAGCATGTTTATCATGATGTCATGGATACCTTGGTTACACAGTTCAATGTGATCTTTTGACAGTGTTGGTTTATCTTCTTCGCCTTGGGATCTTGGTTCTACTTATTCTTTGGAGCTATTGGTATTGTAGTTGAGTGTGTGTGGACCATGGGTGATCTTCATTTAGGAGGTGGTTATCATGATGCCATGTGTAGCTTGATATCATAGTTTAGTGTGAGCTTTGGAAGTGATTTGTATTTGTTACCTAGTGATAGATGATCTTTTGCAATAGTTGTGGGTGTCATGGAGAGGCTCTTAGATAATGATTCTTGTGAAGAGTGAGAATGCTTTTACATCCTAAGTTCTATTTTCAAGAGATGGTTATCTTCATGTGTTTGAAGATTTTGACATCTTAGTTTAGTCATGGAGGACTCTTGGAGTCTTTGGTGAGGTGTCAGTTTATGACTTGCTAATTTTGACAGGTAATCCTTGGTTGAGAGGATGTTTGGTATTGTGTCTTGGTTTACTTTGGATACTAGTTGGAGTTTTGGAATGATATAGGTTCTCTTGAGAACATGATATGTTCATTTGGGACATATGATCTTCTTTTGATGAGATGTTAGATCATGATGTCATGATGGGTTCCTAATTCTACAGTTAGAGCTTTGACAGTGGTCTCATTATTTCTCTTGATATTGAGTACATTGGTCATTTTCTTAGAGCTTCATGAGAGTGTGGTGTTGCATTTGGAGTTTAGCATGGATTGATTAGTTGTAGGTGCTCATGGGTACTTGGAGACTTGGGTGAGGCTATAGTTCTCTTGAGTTAGAGACAATGTTGAGACAGTTACTCTTTCGAGGTTTCAGTAGAAAGTCTGAGGAGCCTACGCTTGGATATGGACATGAGTTCATGATAGACCTAAGAGGAGATTAGTCTTGGAGAGATTCATTGTGGCTTGGTGTATCCTGGATGATCATTCTCATTCCCCACTCTTGGTCTACTCAATGGATAATAATCTAAGAGGTATTTTCCATCCTATTTTCAAATCTATATGGATCTTGAGCTATGTTAGTTTTGAAGGGTTCATTTGAGGAGTGTTTGGTATGGTTATCTCCTTGTGCATATGCGTTTGAGTTATGATGTCATTTATGAGGATTTAGATGTTTTGGGAATGGATTTGAGTTTGATCTTCCTTTTTTACATAGGCTTACATCCATGTTGGTTACATGATACAAATGTTTCATTTGATCTATGAGATTGAATGGTTGTGTGTTGTTAAGGCCTTTTAGTTGGGGTTGTAAAGGAGATCATACTTGACACAACTTAGCACTTTGAGGTGTTCGTAGAAGGACATGTTATGTGCTATGATTTATATATTTTCTCTCTTTTTTGTATGGCTACTTCTTCAAGGTTAATGTTCACATGGTTTGTTGTGGTGGACTTGGGAGAGTTATGGTGACTTTTTGTGAGAGTATGTAGCGATTTGTGTTGTATCTATGGATCATTGTGATTGTTCTTTGTTACTACATGGTATGATTATTAGCCACACCTTGGTATGAGTGTTGATTGGTAGACTTGGTGTGCCTTGATTTATTTCAGATTTGACATTACCCATGTAGTGGGAGTTCCTAGATGTGTATGTTCTTCTTTGACAAGTTTTACACAAGGAGATTATGATTGCGGTTTATGGGTTGGATATGTTGTTGGCATGAGTTCTACTAATGTTCTTAATACATTTTGAGGTATGGATGGTTGGATGTATTAGCATTTTTTATGGGTGTTATTTCCATTCATGTGGATTCTTTTCCTTAGAAGTAGCTTGGACCCTTTGTTTTCACTTGGATTTGATGCTCATGTTATTTGGATTGGTGCATCTTCACCTTGGCTTGTTCCTTTTCTTCCAAAGGTAGTATGTTGGAGGATGAGAAGATTTCTTGCTTGAGATGGTGGTCACTTTGGTTTTATTGCAGGTATCCTGATAGAGCATGGGAGTATGTTGGAGATTCATGTGGTTTTGTGTACGGCTATGATGATGTGTTTCATTGATTTATACAATGTATACAACAAGTGCGAGAATGTTAGGAAAAGGGTGTTGTACACCTTGCACAAGAAAGAATCATTTTAATTATGTAAAATAAATATTTATTTGTGGTGCATCTTTATTGGGGTAAGTGCAAGAAGATGGGGGGCCAAAAAGGGGTCTTAAGTGGCCACTTTTTTTCTGAAATCAGGAAATGCTAGCCTTGGATGAGAAATTGAGCTTGGTTACACTCAAAATTTGGAGATGCAACCAAAACAATGTTCATAGTGCTTTGAGTCTACTTTCTAAACTACTAATTTTTTTAAAAAATGGTATAGATTAAGGGGTTCAAAAGAGGGAGCCACAGAAATTGGTGTTCTTTCTGTCAAAAAAACATAACATGTTTTGTGGCTCCCTCAAAAGGTTAACTTTTTTTTGGTATTTTTAAAATCTCTTCAGTGAGAAATTAGATAACAACATGTAGTTTATGCCCAATTTTTTTGATAATTTTTTGATGAATATTTGATTTTTTACTAATTTTCAAAGTGGACAAATCCTAAAAAATAGAATTTTGGTTGTGCTACCCCTATAAATTTTGAAAACTAATTGAAAATCATTTTTTATTTTTTTTTAACATGTGTAGAATGGAGTCTAGTTTCTAAATATGTAATTTTTTTGAAATTTCAATGAATGGTTAATTTACAATGAAAAAAAGACCAAATAGTGGTTTTTGTCCAAAATCAGACACACAAACAAAAGAAATTAAAGATGAAAGGCTTAACATTGTCAAAATGTGAAAAAAATTACATCGTTAAATAGCTAAGAGAAAGCCTAACATTACCCAGGTGTTCGATTTGTTTGACCTTGAAACATGTGCAAATCTGAGGGTTAGCATGAACAAAATTATGTGAAATCTTGAAGAATCTGCAAAAACCGGTCTGTGGATGTTGAAAAGGCACTCCAAGCCTTTGGGTTGGAAATCCAAAGAAAATACCAAGCCCAAGGATTGGGATTCCCAAAGCATAACATAACGCGAGTGTGTTAAGTTGTGCATTTTTACATATTTATCGGTGTTTTCCCAGTTCGACATAATGCGAGCGCGTTATAAGTTGTGCATTTTTGCATATTTATCGATGTTTTCCTAGTTCGACATAACAGGAGCGCGTTATAACGCGCTCGTGTTATGTCTTCCTTTGAATGAGAGATGTTCAAATTTCATAAGTATGTTTCATGGATGTTTATATCTATTCTTGTAGGTATGTATGCATGTACATGTATGCATCTTTGTATGTATGTATGTTTGTATGTATGCATGTATGTATGTAAGTGTTTTGGGTTTAGTGTATATAAGGACCTGAGCCTGTATAGTTTTGAGGGTTGAGGGTTGAGGGATTAGGGCTTAAGTAATAGGTAGAGGGTAGAGGGTTACAGTTGAGGGTTAATATTCAAGTTGTTGATTGTGTAAGGCGCGATGATTAGGGTTTAGGGTTTACGATATGGATTGAGGGTATATAAGGCATAGGGTGACTTGGGTTGAGAGCATGCATGATTTAGGTTTAATTTTAGTATAGGGTTGAGGCACAATATTTGAGGTTTAGGATATAAGGGTGAGGTTATATGGTCTAGGGATGAGGGTTTGAGGGTGTAGGCTTCAAGTTTAAGGTATAGGGTTGATGATTGAGGTATTAGGGCTTAAGTATATTGTTGAGGGTTTAGGGATAGGTTTTAGGGTTTAAGGTTTAAGGGTTAAGGGTTGAGGGATAGGGTTTAAGGTTTAGGGGTAAGGGATTAGGGTTTAAGGTATAGTGTCTTGGGTTGAGGGTTTACGAATAGGAATAGCATTTAGGGTTTAGGGACGAGGGATTAGGGTTGAGGGTTGAGGGATTAGGGTTTAAGGTATAACTTACTGAGGGTTGAGTGTTTAAGGATAGGGTTTAGGGTTTAGGGATTAGGGTTTAGAGTTGAAGGATTAGGGTTTAAGGAATAGTGTTGAGGGTTGAGGGATAGGGTTTAGGGTTGAGGGATTATGGTTTAGGGTTGATGGATTAGGGTTTAAGGAATATTTTTGAGGGTTGAGGGTTTAGGAATAGGGTTTAGGGTTGAGGGATTAGGGTTTAGGGTTGAGGGATTAGGGTTTAGGGTTGAGGGATTAGGGTTTAGGGTTGACAGATTAGGGTTTAATGTTGAGAGTTGAGGGTTGAGGGTTTAGGGATAGGGTTGATGGTCAAGGGATTAGGGTTAAAGTAGAGTGTTGAGGGTAGAGGGATTAGGGATAGGGTTTAGGGTTAAAGGTTTAACGATTGAGGGTTGAGGCTTTAGGGCTGAGGGTTAAGGGATTGGGGTTTAAAATATAGTGTTGAGCATCGAGGGTTTATAGAAAGGTTTTAGGGTTTAAGTTTTAAGGATTAAGGGTTGAGGGATAGGGTTTAGGGTTTAGGGATAAGGGATTAGGGTTTAAGGTATAGTGTCGAGTGTTGAGGGTTTAGGAATAGGGATAGCGTTTAGGGTTTAGGAATAAGGGATTAGGGTTGAGGGTTGAGGGATTAGGGTTTAAGGTATAGTGTCGAGGGTTGAGGGTTTATTGATGGTGTTTAGGGTTGAGGGTTGAGGGATTAGGGTTTAAGGTATAGTGTTGAGGGTTGAGGGTTTAGGAATAGGGTTTAGGGTTGGCAGATTAGGGTTTAGGGTTGACGGATTAGCGTTTAATGTCGAGGTTAGGGTTAGAGTGTCGAGGGTAGAGGGATTAGGGATAGGGTTTAGGGTTGAAGGTTTAAGGATTAAGGGTTGAGGCTTTAGGGATGAGGGTTTAAGGCTTAAGATATAGTGTCGAGTGTTGAGGGTGTAGGGATAGGGTTTAAGTTTTAAGGTTTAAGGGTTGAGGGATAGGGATTAGGGTTTAAGGTATAGTGTTGAGGGATGATGGTTTAGGGATAGGGTTTAGGTTTGAGGGATTAGGGTTTAGGGTTGATGAATTAGGGTTTAATGTTGAGAGTTGAGGGTTAAGGGTTGAGGTTGAGGGTTGAGGGTTGAGGGATAGGGTTGATGGTCAAGGGATTAGGGTTAAAGTAGAGTGTTGAGGCTAGAGGGATTAGGGATAGGGTTCAGGTTTGAAGGTTTAAGGATTTAGGGTTGAGGCTTTAGGGATGAGGCTTAAGGGATTAGGGTTTAAGATATAGTGTCGAGTGTCGAGGGTGTAGGGATAGGTTTTAGGGTTCAAGTTTTAAGGGTTGAGGGTTGAGGGATAGTATCGAGCCCGTTGAGGGTTTAGGAATAGGGATAGTGTTTAGGGTTTAGGGATGAGGGATTAAGGTTGAGGGTTGATGGATTAGGGTTGAGGGTTGACGGATTAGGGCTTAGGGATAGGGTTTAGGGTTGAGGGATTAGGGTTTAAGGTATAGTGTTGAGGGTTTAGGGATAGGGTTTAGGGTTGAGGGATTAGGGTTTAAGGTATAGTGTTGAGGGTGTAGGGATAGGGTTTAGGGTTGAGGGATTAGGGTTTGATGTTGAGTGTTGAGGGTTGAGGTTTTAGGGTTAAGGGTTTAGGGATAGGGTTGAGGGTCGAGGGATCAAATTTAAGGGTTGAGGGATTAGGGTTTGACGTTGAGGGTTGAGTACATTGAGGTTTGAGGGTTGAGGGTTTCAGGATAGGGTTGAGGGTCGAGGGATTAGGGTTAAAGTAGAGTGTCGAGGGTATAAGGATTAGGGATAGGGTTGGAGGGTTTAGGGATAAGGGATTAGGGTTTAAGGTATAGTATCGAGTCCGTTGAGAGTTTAGGAATAGGGATAGCATTTAGGGTTTAGGGATGAGGGATTAGAGTTGAGGGTTGAGGGATTAGGGTTGAGGGTTGAGGGATTAGGGTTTAGGGATAAGGTTTAGGGTTGAGGGTTGAGGGATTAGGGTTTAAGGTATAGTGTTGAGGGTTTAGGGATAGGGTTTAGGGTTGAGGGATTAGAGTGAAGGGTTGAGGGATTAGGATTTGACATTGAGGGTTGAGTGTTGAGGCTTTAGGGTTTAGGGTTTAGGGATAGGGTTGAGGGTCGAGGGATTAGAGTTAAGGGTTGAGGGATTAGGGTTTGACGTTGAGGGTTGAGGGTTGAGGGTTGAGGTTTGAGGGTTGAGGGTTTAGGGATAGGGTTGAGGGTCGAGGGATTACGGTTAAAGTAGAGTGTTGAGGGTATAAGGATTAGGGATAGGGTTAGAGGGTTTAGGGATAAGGGATTAGGGTTTAAGGTATAGTATTGAGCCCATTGAGGGTTTAGGGTTGAGGGTTAAGGGTTGAAGGATTAAGGCTTAGGGATAGGGTTTAGGGTTGAGGGATTAGGGTTTAAGGTATAGTGTTGAGCATTTAGGGATAGGGTTTAGGGTTGAGGGATTAGAGTTAAGGGTTGAGGGATTAAGGTTTGACGTTGAGTGTTGAGGGTTGAGGTTTTAGGGTTAAGGGTTTAGGGATAGGGTTGAGGGTCGAGGGATTAGAGTTAAGGGTTGAGGGATTAGGGTTTGATGTTGAGGGTTGAGTACATTGAGGTTCGAGGGTTGAGGGTTTCGGGATAGGGTTGAGGGTCGAGGGATTAGGGTTAAAGTAGAGTGTCGAGGGTATAAGGATTAGGGATAGGGTTGGAGGGTTTAGGGATAAGGGATTAGGGTTTAAGGTATAGTATCGAGCCCGTTGAGGGTTTAGGAATAGGGATAGCGTTTAGGGTTTAGGGATGAGGGATTAGAATTGAGGGTTGAGGGATTAGGGTTGAGGGTTGAGGGATTAGGGTTTAAGGTATAGTGTTGAGGGTTTAGGGATAGGGTTTAGGGTTGAGGGATTAGAGTGAAGGATTGAGGGATTAGGATTTGATGTTGAGGGTTGAGGCTTTAGGGTTTAGGGATAGGGTTGAGGGTCGAGGGATTAGAGTTAAGGGTTGAGGGATTAGGGTTTAACGTTGAGGGTTGAGGGTTGAGGGTTGAGGTTCGAGGGTTGAGGGTTTTCAGATAGGGTTGAGGGTCGAGCGATTAGGGTTAAAGTAGAGTGTCGAGGGTATAAGGATTAGGGATAGGGTTGGAAGGTTTAGGGATAAGGGATTAGGGTTTAAGATATAGTATCGAGCCTGTTGAGGGTTTAGGAATAGGGATAGTTTTTATGGTTTAGGGATAGGGTTTAGGGTTGAGGGTTGATGGATTAGGGTTGAGGGTTGACAGATTAGGGCTTAGGGATAGGGTTTAAGGTTGAGAGATTAGGGTTTAAGGTATAGTGTTGAGGGTTTAGGGATAGGGTTTAGGGTTGAGGGATTAGAGTTAAGGGTTGAGGGATTAGGATTTGACGTTGAGTGTTGAGGGTTTAGGTTTTAGGGTTAAGGGTTTAGGGATAGGGTTGAGGGTCGAGGGATCAGAGTTAAGGGTTGAGTGATTAGGGTTTGATATTGAGGGTTGAGTACATTGAGGTTTGAGGGTTGAGGGTTGAGGGATAGGGTTGAGGGTCGAGGGATTAGGGTTAAAGTAGAGTGTCAAGGGTATAAGGATTAGGGATAGGGTTGGGGGGTTTAGGGATAAGGGGTTAGGGTTTAAGGTATAGTATCGAGCCCATTGAGGGTTTAGGAATAGGGATAGCATTTAGGGTTTAGGGATGAGGGATTAGAGTTGAGGGTTGAGGGTTGAGGGATTAGGGTTTAGGGATAAGGTTTAGGGTTGAGGGATTAGGGTTTAAGGTATAGTGTTGAGGGTTTAGGGATAGGGTTTAGGGTTGAGGGATTAGAGTGAAGGGTTGAGGGATTAGGATTTGACATTGAGGGTTGAGGGTTGAGGCTTTAGGGTTTAGGGTTTAGGGATAGGGTTGAGGGTCGAGGGATTAGAGTTAAGGGTTGAGGGATTAGGGTTTGACGTTGAGGGTTGAGGGTTGAGGTTCGAGGGTTTAGGGTTTAGGGATAGGGTTGAGGGTCGAGGGATTAGGATTCAAGTAGAGTGTCAAGGGTATAAGGATTAGGGTTAGGGTTGGAGGGTTTAGGGATAAGGGATTAGGGTTTAAGCTATAGTATCAAGCCCTTTGAGGGTTTAGGAATAGGGATAGGGTTTAGGGTTTACAGATAGGGTTTAGGGTTGAAGGATTAGAGTTAAGGGTTGAGGGATTAGGGTTTGACGTTGAGTGTTGAGGGTTGAGGTTTTAGGGTTGAGGGTTTCAGGATAGGGTTGAGGGTCGAGGGATTAGAGTTAAGGGTTGAGGGATTAGGGTTTGACGTTGAGGGTTGAGTACATTGAGGTTCAAGGGTTGAGGGTTTTAGGATAGGGTTGAGGGTCGAGGGATTAGGGTTAAAGTAGAGTGTCAAGGGTATAAGGATTAGGGATAGGGTTGGAGGGTTTAGGGATAAAGGATTAGAGTTTGAGGTATAGTATCGAGCCCGTTGAGGGTTTAGGAATAGGGATAGCGTTTAGGGTTTAGGGATGAGGGATTAGAGTTGAGGGTTGACAGATTAGGGATTAGGGTTGAGGGTTGAGGGTTGAAGGATTAGGGTTTAGGGATAAGGTTTAGGGTTGAGGGTTGAGGGATTAGGGTTTAAGGTATAGTGTTGAGGGTTTAGGGTTGAGGGATTAGATTGAAGGGTTTGTTGGGTCTCAAAAATGTAGGTTGTGGATTCTAAGGGGATGCCAAGCCCTATGGTCAAATCTACAACATTTTTGAGTCAATGACTGGAGTTTGACCTTAACGATCAACTTCTCCATGTGCTTTAGGTCCTACTACAACCTAGGTGGGTGAACCTTTGATTATCAAAGCAGGTTGTATGATTAAATCAATGTTGGTTTGCTGCTGGTTTATCTAATTACAATGGCATACTTGTAAATCAAATGAGATATTGTAAACTATTTCTAAAGAAAGCAAATGATTTAATCTAAATTCTAACAGAAATAAATAACAACTAACATGAAATGAATCTAAACTATAGTGATAAAACAGAGTAAAGATTTTTAACATAAAATGAATCAATAGTTAGACTGGTGCTTTGTCCATTTGGGCAACGGAGTCAGGATGTCAGAAACAAATAACTTGTATCAGGTAATAACTCGATCTGATTGGCACATATAACTATTTGCAACTTGTACAAACGTGCAAGGAAGAAATTATTAATTCATTCTTAATAATCCAAAGGACATAATTGTATTAAATGCAAAATATTAAAAGGATTTTAATCTTTCCGAAAAGAATCAATTTAACTTTGCAAAATAATAAATTAGATCAACTCTGGAGACAAATTAATAACCCTAATCAATTAATCGTACTTAGTAATCCATTCAACATTCTAAGATTACTATAATTGATGAGAAAGGATTTAATTCTCTCTGAGAAACTAATCAAATCAACTATACTGGATTAGCAAATGTAATCAGACAATTTGAACATATCCTTAA
This sequence comes from Cunninghamia lanceolata, assembly GCA_027924645.1. Taxonomy (NCBI): domain Eukaryota; kingdom Viridiplantae; phylum Streptophyta; class Pinopsida; order Cupressales; family Cupressaceae; genus Cunninghamia; species Cunninghamia lanceolata. Next base: position 69,346 of record BSBN01001832.1, read on the forward strand.
CACATTCAAATTGAATAATCAGAAAATGAATGACATGGAGATAATTAAATTGATTGAATTAAAAACAACAAATAGATGATTCCGTCACAATGTATTTCAAATTCGAATCCTCAACTGCTGCCTCATAATGTATCATGCACCATAGCCTTTCTCATAATGAAATTGCATAGAATAGAAGGATCAAATTTGCATCAGATTGAATCAAATCTAACCTAATCTAATCCTAAAATATTTCAACTGTCTTTTTGTAAAAATCCCTATTTCTAATCTAATTCTAACCCCTTATTCCGGGTCCTAGGATCTCTATTTAAAGAGATGCAACAAGCCTCAAACCTGTTACATTCATTTTGTGACGGTTAATAACTGGTTGAACTAACCATAAGAAATGACATATTTTATTACATAAATTAAATAAATTGGTTTGAAACATCTAATGATCATCTCAGGCTAAAAATTAATCTTCCCGAGCCGCTTCATTTAACCGCCAGTTGAGAGCTGCTTCAACGTAATCAAAATCCTGCATAGAAAATGAATTATTTATCAGATAAACAATATATAAACATATAACTTACATTGAGGTGAACCTTAGGACCTATGGCGTGCGGTATCGTTTCCTTATTTCCATTGTATATTTGCTTACTGCCATGTATTTAGGGTTTTATCTCCGTGACAATATTCCATGTTATCTTAATTAATTGTCACTTTGTATACCAAAATATTTAATAATAATTCTGTTTGATATCCCTTTTTAAGGGCTCCAATAATTTCAAAAAAGACTTTGGCATGACTATTCAATTTACTCCGGGCAAAATAAAATATTTAATTGGTTACTTTTGCCAAATTAAATAATTAAATTAATCTTCGTCATCTTTAATCTCATGTCTTAGCATAATAAAGTATTTCCAATAGTTTAATCCTCATCTCATTTCCCAATCATATTTCTTATGTTTTTACTATTATTTCACAAAATAATTATTTCCCCCATTTTATGAATTCAGTGAAAATACTTTACTCCAAATATTCCTCAGGCTTGATTTGCAATTATTTATTTGACATCTTTACATGTATTTTAACTCTTTGTTTGATAATAATTCCATTTGGATGAAAATAATTGTCAATTCCCCGTGAAAATATTTTACCAGATTTCATAAAATCTTCACCTTTTGGTTAATTTTGTAAAAAACACATCCTTATTTACAAAATCTTTTCCTGGATAATAACTAATCTCATCGCACTTTTGGTAAAAATATTTCTTGTTTTGCAAAATTTATTTCTTCTCAAGATAATTTTTCACGTGATGACTCTAATATGGAGGTTACTATCCAGATTGGTAATTCAGGAAAAGTTTATATAGGCCATGCTTTGTGGTCAACATACTATTTGTTTATGATGAACTTGAAGTTTTTTAGGTTATTATGAAATTGTTACGGATAATGTTGGTTAATTTGTGTGACATAATTATTCAGTCCCTCATGGTAGTAGCTTGTAACATTATAGTTGTTGATGCATAATGAATCCTTGTACTGGATATTATATTGTTTGAGATCTTTGTGTAATATTTTATTTAAAAAAAAAAAATACATATGCTGACATTTTCTCTGGTTTTTAGCTTATTCTAAAAGGAGTTTAGAAGAAATTATTTATTCCTTCAATTTGTGTCTATAGCAGTTAAGAATTTTGCATTTACTCTTGCAGTAAAATTACTTCGTACTTTTACAGGTATTCTGGGAGCTCATTTGGTGGTGGATATTGCAGATGGTGCTTCCAATGTTCAATAAATCTAGAAATTCTTTTTCAAATAGAGCTATAAGGTTGGAGTTGGTGACATCATAGTTACCCATCCAAAAGTCTTTGATACCTCAAAATCTCTTATATAATTGTCTCTGAAGGATAATTGAATTGCACCTTGTTTTATTTTATTTTGAAAATTAACTCCCAAAGTACCGTAATACTCTGCTAGTGTTTAATTTTGTAGATAGCTGAAAGGAAAAGAAGGCTTCATCACACTCAGTTGCATTATCTATTTACATGTAGATGTGATTCAAATTTGATTTCATATGTGAGACGTGATTGCGAACAAGCTACTAAGCATGGAAGCAAAATGTGCATGTAGAAAGAAGGCACATGAATTGTTCGACGAAATTCCTCAAGCAAATGGGAGTCTCTGCCAATGACTGATACCATTTCCTTTAAATTTAAGAATTTTTGAGCCATTCGTGTGTTGCATTGCATGTGATCATTTCATAGGAAAACAAATGAGAAATGATCAAATTTATTGGCTTCAAATTGTGACACAGAAAAAAGTAGTAAATATTTCACATATGTTTCCCCTATACGCCAGAAAGAGAGAGCTTATGAATTTCTACTAATGATTTAAAATAGTAAATTGCTTCAGTTAATGTGTGTTACAGGTCTATTAATTTGCCACTGTACTTGCTCTGTAAACCCTAAAGTGTAGTCCAAGTTGAACATCTCTGAAAAGACATTAGGGTTTTGATGCTGAATTCTTGAATTGAACTTCAAGTTGATTCTTAAAAAAATAAAAGAGAGGCGTAATTACATGAGTGTTGGGGCATGCAATGGAGATTTGTCTTTTAATAGCTTAATAATTATAACCACAGCACCTCCATTATCCAAAGCAATCAACATTAAGGCAAATCAAGAATTATTTGTTGACAAGTGCTACTAACGCATCTAAGCTAGTTTCTCTTGAATTCAATAAACTTCCTAGTAGACCTATGAACCTCTCCAAAGCCCCAACGTCAATCACAACCTATTGTTCCTCATTCGTCTCACAACAACATGCAACTATGAAAGTAGCAGCCTCTAAGACATTTTCATTTTGACTACTGAGTAGAGAACAAAGAAGCTCTATGATGTCATATTCAAGCATGCCATACTTTGGAGCTAGTTTTGACTGAAAAATAACTCTCAAAGACCAAGCACTGGCCTCGACTACCTGAGTCACCTCAACCAGTTGCATTCCAAAAGTTCAACTTTGATGAAGGATCCTGTTGGCTGAGCTATATGTTTTCTTGCGTGTGAAATATGTGTTCTCCTTTGAGTGAAATAAATATTTTCTTCTGTGTGAAAAAATAGGCCCACTCTTCTTTTTGTCTTCATAATTGTTCAACAGTGATTCTGAACTTCAAACCTTGGACTTTTCTTTTCTCATAATATAGCACAGAACGTTAGGTTTCAAAGCTAGGTTAAAGTGGCAAGATCTAGATAAAATTACATTTTTCTGCTTTAATGTAATTTTTGGTAATCACCAAGTGATTCAGTACAAAATGTAAGTTTGGCAAGTTGTTTATAGTAGATTGAAAATTTTGTTACTAGAAATCAATAAGCGTAAATGTAATTTTGTAAAGATAATCACGCTTGCCTGAGTGTTTTAGTAATTCACCATCTGTTTTATCGATACAACATTTGACTGAGAGTAAATATTTGTTTAATCGACAGCGATGGGATTGCTCTCTTAGATACTGTAGCAGAGCTATTGATATACAAATCTTTGATGTGATTTGTCCTGGTGCATGGTTATGGCCAATTACAAAAATTTGAGTATTGAAATTGATCTTTTCTTCATGGGATCCTGAAAAAATAGGTGGGAAATTTTTAGTTCTAACAGGGTTGAGGGATTAGGATTTGACGTTGAGGGTTGAGGGTTGAGGCTTTAGGGTTTAGGGTTTAGGGATAGGGTTGAGGGTCAAGGGATTAGAGTTAAGGGTTGAGGGATTAGAGTTTGATGTTGAGGGTTGAGGGTTAAGGGTTGAGGTTCGAGGATCGAGGGTTTAGGGATAGGGTTGAGGGTTGAGGGATTAGGGTTAAAGTAGAGTGTTGAGGGTATAAGGATTAGGGATAGGATTGGAGGGTTTAGGGATAAGGGATTAGGTTTTAAGGTATAGTATCGAACCCGTTGAGGGTTTAGGAATAGGGATAGTGTTTAGGGTTTAGGGATAGGGTTTAGGGTTGAGGGATTAGAGTTAAGGGTTGAAGGTTGAGGTTTTAGGGTTGAGGGTTTAGGGATAGGGTTGAGGGTCGAGGGATCAGAGTTAAGGGTTGAGGGATTAGGGTTTGATGTTGAGGGTTAAGTACATTGAGGTTCGAGGGTTGAGAGTTTCGAGATAGGGTTGAGAGTTTACGAATAGGGATAGCATTTAGGGTTTAGGGATGAGGGATTAGAGTTGAGGGTTGAGGGATTAGGGTTGAGGGTTGAGAGATTAGGGTTTAGGGATAAGCTTTAGGGATTAGGGTTGAGGTAGACAAGAAGTGACTAAGAGACATAGAGAGGGGAGAGGTAGAGAGGTGAGGGGGAGAGATAAGTGAGATATAGAACATGAGCTAATGGAACTAGAGGTGAGATATTGTAAAGGTGCTATCGAAGGTGATATAACGCGCTCGCATTTTGTCCTGCTATAGAAATGGTAAAAAAGTGTTGACCCCTGTGATCTAGGCCCACATGCTCTATTTTCATGCTGATTATGTGCGTGCTCTGACAAAAAAGAAGTGCTTTCATGCTGTTGGGAAGTTCACATGCACATTTTACATATTCTACCACCTTTGCATGATCTTTCCACCACCTTTTCTGCTTTGCCAACTTGAGGAGGAAATAAAAAAGTTTTCACACCAAGTTTGATATATATCTATTCAAGTTTCAATTTTTGTAGTCTTGCAATGTTAATTGTGATTCAATTTTAGGAATTTAACATTATAGATTGGTTAATAGTATTGTTGTTAGTAATTATATTTGAGTGTTATTCAATTTAACATTGAAAAGGAAGCAAGTGGTGAAAAACTCAAATTGTTGAGGAGTTTGATGCAAGAAGAAAAAAACACTACATAATTGGGCACTCTCTCCATTTGAATCTTCATTTTTTAGGTATGTCAAGTCTTTACATGCATGTTCTTTACATTTTCCTTAATTCTATTTGAATTACTTTATCGTGTTTTATCATACATGTTTAAAATAGACACATTCCCAATCAAGAAAGTAGCCTACAATCTCACATGATGCCATGTATATTTTCTACACTTGGGCTCTTTAATAATTATGTGTAATAAACAGACCTTAACATACCATGATGTCAAACTATACAAGAATAAATCCTTACAACATAATAAAAATACAATCCCACTATTATCTTGTCACATTAACAAGTTAAAATACAAATGAATAGGTGCCAAGATCATACAAGTATGCACATGACATGATGATTTGTATGCACATATCTTGGGCTAGGACATTCCTTATTCACCTATTCATGATGATTTGTACATGCACATGACACAACAATTGTTCTCTATTCCTTCACAAGCCACCCAAATCCTAGTATCCCTAGTACCAACAAAACACCTTCTCAATTCGAAATCCTAGTAGCCCTAGTAACAACAAACATGTCAAATTGGGTCTACCTTAACCTTTTCAAGCATGAGGTCCCATGTACTCTTTTCATGGATGCAATAATTTGCTTTGTATGCCTTGTACCTATTTTGGTTGAGTGACATTTACTCTTTTACATGATGATTGTATGTACATTTACTATGAAGGGTTCAATGACATATATTTTAGTTATTTGTATGGATTCATTTCTTAGGAACTAATATTGGTCTCTTTATCATGCTACAGACAAATTCTCTGTCATGCCGAGGAAACGATCAAGAATTAAACCAACACAGGAAGAGATAGAAGCTAAGAATGCAAAGAAAGCAATGGCTATGAGGGAACTTTGTGAGAAGAGGAAATTGGACACGATAAATGAAGACATGCCAATTGAAGGGGAACCACAACCATCACAAAGAGATATGGTATTGGCGGCACAAAGAGAACGAATGCAAAAACTTCGTGCTATGAGAGATTTGAATACCATAGTTGGAGACACGTTGGTGCAGGAGCACCAAGACATCTATGTCTGTTTTGATCTTCAAGTTTGTTTTGTTTTGGTTAATAAGGTCCTAGAGACCATTCAAATGATGTAATAAGGTTGAGGTGTCATATTGTAAAGGACTTTGTCCAAAAGTCTATTGCTATCATAGAATCAAGGAGGGCAGTCATGTGAGTCCTCATGTTTGTAAGCCTGTTAAGGCATGTCAAAGAGTCTGAAGGCATGTCAAGGAGCCTAATAACTTGTTCAAGGCCTAATAATATTGGAGAACTGTTTAAAGACTCCTAAACATAGATGGTTATACAAACAAACAAAAGGTTGGTTGAAACTTACAAACTATCCAAAGATAGTTCAGGGAGTTCGAATAGTTTTAGCTTCCCCCCATTGACCAAAACTAATTCATTGAGAAGTTCCAAGGAATACACAACCATATATATCCTTGACAATGATCATTGTACTAGAGGAGAAGTTTTAAAAGGCAATACAAATTAGTTTCTGTTGTTCTTTTACTGTTTTCTACAAAATCATGTGTAACAGTCCGTACCCTCTGGTTGTACGCCATTTTCATGATCCTGAAGTGGTTTGGAAGCAAGTTGTAGAGGAATATCTACCATTTAAGACTAGTTGGAGGCTATGAAGTTAAAGAGGATGCAAGTTATGAGTGTTTGAATTAAGACTATTCATTCTGAAAATTCTATATTTTCTGTAGGAGAACGCCATTTCAGGCCGTACAGTACCAAGGTACATGTCTGTCTTTCACTTCTAATGTTTTGATTGAGTAATCCATTGGACTAGCCTGCATTTGTAAGGAGTTATAAGGATTTGTTAAAAAAAGACAGTCTTATATAACCTAAATAAGGGTTTTGCCTCCAATCATGAGAAGTTGACCATCCCACAGTCTTCCAAGCCATAAGACCTATGGGATGGATGTGTTCAAGTGTATTTTGTGTATTTTGGTTGATTGCAAGGGTGGTGGAGGTGATTTTTGCAAGGTTTGTTGAGTGGGCTTAATAAAACCATGTATTAAGCCATTGGAGAAGTTTGTGAGACAACAATAATAGGAAATTTGGGAACAATCAGTTCTAATAGCAAATGAATGTTGGATCCCATGGTTTTGGGATGCATTTGACATGTCTGAGTGGTCAAGGGAGTTATAATCCATCATTTGAGAGTACTTGCTTCACAAACTAGGCCTAATTAGGGCTTAAAACCACTAGGAGGGTTATTGGTTAAGGCATACTTTCCAAAACAACCCAAACCCATTCTGGAGTATGTTGTATGGAGGCATAATGGGTATCTTTTACATATTTGAGATTTACATTTGGATGTCTGTGCAAGAAGTTATTAGGACTGTTCTCTGTTTGTAGGGCTACTAGCCATTTTTGAGGTTTGTGAAGGAACTACTAATTTGAAGTTTGATCCACCTTTGCCAATGGATGGGATGGGTTCTAGTGCATGCCTAAACACCATTTCCAAGAATAATTCAAGATACTTAACTATTTTTCCCACTTTTCCATAAAGAGCTTTTTTTTTGGGCTTTTAGGGTGAATAGAACCTTGTCAAGTTTGTCCTCCTTCTCCTACCTTCCTTGCCTCTACATCACACGTCCTCTACCGCAAGTCAACATGTAGGGACACCATCTACCACATCTCAAGTTGAGAGCACATCATCACTCACATGTGATGAAGGAGGTACGCCATCATTCCCACCTCAACCTCAAGGTATGTCATCTATTCCATCTTCGATCGAAGGTATGCCATCTAGCCCATCTCATTTAAATATTGATGAAATTCCTAATGTCGAGATGAATTTACCTAACTTAACACCACCTAGAATTTTGCATAGAAAGCCAAAGTATTTGATTGATATTGATGAGAATATTTTGCAGCCAATGGAAGATAAGATTCCAAAATGCACTTGTAGGAGATATGCTCATAAGATTTAGAGATTGTTCTTTGATAAATTAAATGAGACTACACAATGTCAACTATTCGTTGAAATAATGTAAAGTATAAAGTATAGATCCATCATGAAGATTCTTGGGTTGATAACATCAGAGGCTTCAAGTGAAAAATCTATTGTCAAGAATCTAATGAGTGCGTATGAGAGTGTGGGTAACACCTCACGCACAAAAGATAGTAATGCAACATGACATGTGATTACATCGACTATAGTAAGTAGTCAAATGAGGAAAGCTCGTCTCATTAGAAAGACGAGTCAAGAATTGAGAATTAATAGGAAAACTTTATCAAGAGCCGTTGGAAGACGCCAAAGAATTGAGGACACTAATGCCAATGAATTATGGGCGTTCTTAGGGAGACTACCATGAAAAGATAAACCAATTGTTGAAGCATTGAGATCACTAATTGAAGACTTTTGGAAGAATTACACAAGGGTATCTTCGAATCAAAGGGATGTGGTAAGAAGGAGAATCAGTAGTCAAAACTGTGAGCCACATCCAAAGCATTTTTTGGATGAGACTCAAACACAGTTTTATGGTAAATTTTTAGAGAAGAATCCACAAATTACAATTTGTCAAAGATAATTTGAAATGCTAAAACCTTTCTATGTCAAGATAAATCACACATGCACTACTTGTTGTTGTAGATTACATATTAAATTTTCTAACCATTTTGATGTTTATGTTGGGAATTAAGGTGTCTCAACCTTGGTAATTCTCTACATTTGTAATGTTTGTATTTATTATTTAATTGCCCATGTTCTAAATAATTAGAAAATCCATATTGTCATATTGTGGGATGTGGCACGATGATGTGTCAATCCTACATGGATTATGACAACTTGTATTTTTGTCCTCACATGAGGAGATAGGCATCCCACTTAGTGGTAGGAATATTCTGTCATGTGTCGGCATCTTCTATGTTGTGTAAGGAATGTTTGACTGAAACGGTTATGACGGATTCCTATGATGAATCTGTGACATGTAAGAGTCGTGAATAAAAGGTTGTAAGACAGGTAATGACATGTGTCATGTAGCATCTTTGAATGAGGCATATTTGGGCGCCCCAAGGTGGAATATGATGTCTTGTAAGAGAATATGCTATTTATAGCATGTGTATGACAGATTCTCTTACAGCTGTAAGTTGTAACCACTATGATAGATTCTATGACGATCGTAAGTGTCGTAAGAGCATCTGTCATAGCCCATTTTGGAAATAGGCAACCTCTTTGGGATGGGAGCTATGGACAAATGCCAGACACATTCTACAATGTTGACCAAGTGTCCCTAGGCGTGGGTTTTGGTCCAAGATGCTATATTGGATGCCCATTCCAAGATAGATCCAATATTGCCTTCTATTTTCTTTATATACAAGTGCTTGGAGATGGAGTTTGTATCACAGGTTTACAGGTACTGTTATGCTATCAGAATGACTCCAAACACGAGTTTCAAATACCATTGAAGCTTACATTGCTCAGATTTGTTAATACATTGTGCAAGTTTCTGAGTGTGGGGCTTTTCACCTGATAAGGGTTTTCCCCACCGTAAATCTTTGTCTCTCTTCTTCTGTCTACTTTCTGGTTCTTGTGTTTTTTTTCAATCTCTCATGTTAATGGTTTAACATTGCTGTAATAGTTAGGATAAAGTTAAATTTGCATAGCCCTCTCCTTAATAGATTAGTGTAGGAAGCATTTTTCGCACACCTAGCTTCCTTTCAGTTGGTATCAGAGCTTGATCACCTTTGGTCCTAGTTGTAGGGCAGGGGTTTTTTGGGCTAATCTTAGGTTGAGTGGGAGTATGTGTAGAGCATTCTGTATCTTATTGCATCAAGGAGATGGCAGGCACATCAAGAAGGTTTGAAGTAGAGAAGTTCAATGGCAATAATTTTGAGTTGTGGAAGCTCAAAATCGAAGACATGTTAGTTGACTGAGACCTTTGGGAAAGTGTGAACGGAACTAAACCAACTACAATGACACAAGATGAGTGGGATCTCAAGGATCAGAAGGCTAAGGGTCTCATAAGACTTAGTCTTGTCGATTCTGTGTTGTTAAATGTCCATGAGAAGACTATTGCAAAACTCCTTTGGAAGAAGTTGGGGGATGTGTATCAAGCCAAATCCCTAGTCAATAAACTTTTCCTAAGAAAGAAGTTGTATTCTCTTCAAATGGAGGATGGAGTATCCGTGGCTGAGCATATGAATGCCTTTAATATGCTAGTTGCACAATTAACATCTATTGGTGTAAAGATTGAGGAGAAGGATCGGTGTATGGCCCTACTTTGTTCTCTACCAGACTCATGGGATCATCTTGTCATGGCAATCAGAAGCACCACATCCACATTCAAAATGGAAGAAGTGGTTTCTTCGCTGTTGTCTGAAGAGATGCAGAGAAAGTCTTCTGAGGCAGCCAAAGAAGCCCTTGCAGTTCATGGAAGACCCAAGGAGAAAGGGAAGAAGAAGGACAAGAAAGCTGAGAAGGGTAGGTCCAAATCCCATGGGAGATCCAAATCTCCTGGAAAGTCCAAGGCTCTTTGTTGGAACTGTGGCAAGACCGGGCATTTCTGAAAGGAATGCAAAGAGGAGAAGAAGAAAAAGAAGAAAGCTCCTGATTCAGATTCCAACAAATCACAAGATGACGGTGATGCTTTCATCGCAGCCCTGGCAACCCATGCATCTGATGATGTGTGACTAATCAACTCTGGTGCATCATTCCACATGACCTTGCATCGAGACTGGTTCACTAAGTATGAGGAATTCGATGGTGGAAATGTGTATCTGGGTGACGACTCTCATCTGAAGATCATTGGTCGTGGAAGAGTCTCTATCTGATTCCCTAATGGTTGAGTGAAGGGGATCTCTGGGGTTATGCACATCCCAGGCTTAGCACGAAACCTGCTTTCTATAAGTAGTTTGAATGATGTAGGTGTGCAGGTTGTCTTTCGAAAGAAGGATGCAAGATGACTAGAGAATCTATGGTGCTTGCTAAGGGTACTCAAAGAGATACTATGTTTCAGCTGGAAGCATGCATTGCACAATGCAATAGTTATTCTGACTCAAGGAAGAGGGTAGCTGTCACTTCATCCCCACCATCTGAATGAGCAGTGAAGAAATCTGTTGTTTCTAATCTTGATGGTTGTAATTGTGCATTGGAAGTTAAACTTACTGCAGAAAAGACAATGTTATGGCATAAGAGATTTGGCCACATTGATGAGAAGGGTCTGCGTACCCTAAAAAATAAGAACCTCGTTGAGGGCTTAGATGATTGTAATCTTGAGTTTGACTTTTGCAAACATTGCATTTATGGAAAACAAAACCGTGTTCAGTTTTACTCGAGTTCTCATAAGTCTTCTGGTGTGTTGGACCTTATTCATTCTGATGTGTTTGGTCCTGTTAATGTTCCTTCGTTATCAAAATTTGTATACTTTTTATCTTTTATAGATGATTATAGTAGAAGGACATGGATTTATTTTCTCATAAGCAAATCTGAAGTCTATAGCAAGTTTATGGAGTTTAAAGCTTTTGCTGAAAATCAGACTCGTAAAAAGATTAAATGTTTGAGAACTGACACTGGTGGTGAGTTCTGTTCTACAGAATTCAATAAGTATTGCAAGGAACTTGGGATTGAAAGACATAAGACAACTCCATACACACCGCAGCAAAATGGAGTTGCAGAGAGGATGAATAGGACACTGATGGAGAAGGCTAGGAGTATGCTTAGTGGAGCTGGTCTAGAACAAAAGTTTTGGGCTAAAGCTATTGCCACTGCTTGCTATCTGGTAAATAGATCTCCTACATCAGCTCTTGTTGGAAAGACACCCATGGAGGTGTGGTCTGGTAGAAAGCCTTCAGTAAGGCATCTTCATGTTTTTGGTTGTGAGGCATATGCACATGTGCCTAGGGAGAAGCAGTCAAAGTTGGAGAACAAAGCTGTTAAGTGTATCTTCATCGGCTATGGTGTTGGTGTGAAAGGATACAAGCTTTGGGACCCCGTGGCTGAAAAAGTGTTGTATAGCAGAAGTGTTATCTTCAGAAAGCTTACACCTTCTTCCACTATTTTGTAGCCAGAAGAAAAAGAAAAGAAAGAGGATGTTGTTCGGTTTCCTCTCACCCCTAAGAAGATTGAACAGAAAGATAATGTTGGACCTGATGATGAGGAGAGCTCTAGCAGCTCTGAAAGCTTAGATGAAGAAGTTGAACCTCAACCTCAGCTCTTGAGGAGGTCTACATGGATAAGAAAGCAACCTGAAAGGTTTGGTTTTACATTGCTTGATTCTAGTTGTGCTTATGCTTTGATTACTAATAGTGATGAACCTAGAACTGTATCAAAGGCTTTGGATATGAAGGATGTAGGTTCCTGGAAGGAGGCCATGGAGGAAGAAATGGCTTCTTTGGAAAAGAATCAGACTTGGGACTTGGTGCCTTTGCCTCCTGGACGGAAACCCGTTGGATGCAAATGGGTGTTCAAGAAGAAAATTGGTGCATATGGCAGTGTTGACAAGTATAAGGCCAGATTGGTTGCGAAGGGGTATTCACAAGTGGAGGGTATAGATTATGGTGAGATCTTCTCTTCCATTGTAAAGCTGACATCCATTCGATTCCTGTTGTCACTCGCAGTAGCTTATGACTTGGAGGTAGAACAGATGGATGTAAAGATAGCTTTCCTTCATGGTGACTTGGAAGAAGAGATCTACATGTCACAGCCAGAACATTACATGGTGAAAGGTAAAGAAAATTTGGTTTGCAAACTTAAGAAGTCTTTGTATGGTTTGAAGCAATCCCCTAGGAGATGGTACTTGAAGTTTGATGCCTTTGTGTTGTCAATTAGATTTGTGAGATTGAAATCAGATCACTGTGTGTATTATAAATTAAATGGTGATCGTATTCTCATTGTTGCACTATATGTTGATGATATGTTGCTCATTGGGAAGGGTAAAAATATGATTTCTAATTTTAAATCTCAGTTGTCAGCTCAGTTTGAAATGAAAGATTTAGGGGCAGCCAGGTACATTCTAGGAATAGAAATCAGAAGAGACAAAACCAACAGAAAACTTTGGTTAACCCAGAGTAAGTATGTGAAGTCCGTGTTGGACAGATTCATCATGGCAGATTGTAGACCATTGTGTGTTCCCGTTTCTTTGGGGACAAAGTTGTCTATTGAGGATTGTCCAAAATCTCCTAGTGAGGTGGAGGACATGAGCAGAGTACCTTATGCTAGTGCTGTTGGCAGTTTGATGTATGCTATGGTCTGCACAAGACTAGACATTGCCCAAGCAGTGGGAGTCCTTAGTCGATTTATGGCTAATTCTGGACGGGTTCATTGGGATGCAGTTAAGCGAGTGTTTAGATATTTGAGGGGTACTTTCGAGTATTCCATTTGCTATCATAGTAATGTTTCAGGACCTCCGCATTCTGTTGATATTCATGGATTTGTGGATTCAGATTGGGCAGATGACATTGACAGCAGGAGATCCACCAGTGCTTATGTTTTTACACTTTTTGGTGGTGCTATTAGTTGGATGAGTAAGCGACAACCTATTGTTGCTTTGTCCACGACAGAAGCTGAGTATATGGCAGCAACTCATGCTTGTAAGGAAGCCATTTGGATTAAGAGATTGTGTTCAAATATTGGTGTTGATGCAGGTCAGATCACGATCAGTTGTGACAGTCAGAGTGCAATTTTCCTTGCAAAGAATCCAACTTTCCATGCTAGAACCAAGCACATTGATGTTCAGTTTCACTTTGAGAGGGACATGGTTGAGGATGGAAAGGTAAATTTGGAGAAGGTAGATACTTTGAAGAATGTTGCAGATGCATTGATGAAACCAGTGGGCACAGAGAACTTCATATGGTGTTCAGAGTCTATGGTTCTCTCGGCCTATAGCAATTAAATCATGTTTTTCTATTGGCTCTTACAAGGTGTTCGACAAGTGGGAGAATGTTGGGAATTAAGGTGTCTCAACCTTGGTAATTCTCTGCATTTGTAATGTTTGTATTTATTATTTAATTGCCTATGTTGTAAATAATTGGAAAATCCATATTGTCATATTGTGGGATGTGGTACGGTGATGTGTCAATCCTACATGGATTATGACAACTTGTATTTTTGTCCTCACATGAGGAGATAGGCATCCCACTTAGTGTGTCAGCATCTTCTATGTTGTGTAAGGAATGTTTGACTGAAACGGTTATGACAGATTCCTATGACGAATCTATGACATGTAAGAGTCAAAGAATAGAAGGTTGTAAGACAGGTAATGACATGTGTCATGTAGCATCTTTGAATGAGGCGTATTTGGGTGCCCTAAGGTGGAATATGATGTGTTGTAAGAGAATATGCTATTTATAGCATTTGTATGATAGATTCTCTTACAACTGTAAGTTGTAACCGCTATGACATATTCTATGACGGTCGTAAGTGTCGTAAGAGCATCTATCATAGCCCATTTTGGAAATAGGTGACCTCTTTGGGATGGAAGATGTGGACAAGTGTCAGACACATTCTACAATGTTGACCAAGTGTCCCTAGGCGTGGGTTTTGGTCCAAGATGCCATATTGGACGCCCATTCCAAGATAGGTCCAATATTGCCTTGTATTTTCTTTATATACAGGTGCTTGGAGATGTAGTTTGTATCACAGGTTTACAGGTACTATTATACTGCCAGATTGACTCCAGACATGAGTGTCGAAGACCATTGAATCTTGCATTGCAAGTGTATTGTAAACATTCTTTCAGATTTGTTAATACATTGTGCAGGTTTCTGAGTGTGGGGTTTTTCACCCGATAAGGGTTTTCCCCACCATAAATCTTTGTCTCTGTTCTTCTGTCTACTTTCTGGTTCTTGTGTTTTGCTGCAATATCTCATGTTAATGGTTTAACATTGCTGTAATAGTTAGGATAAAGTTGAATTTGCATAACCCTCTCCTCAATAGATTAGTGTAGGAAGCGTTTTCCGCACACCTAGCTTCCTTTTAGTTTATAGGTCTATATGTTTAGATATGCATACTAACAATGTTTTGTAGGGTTGTGCCATATGTGCCCCACCAACATCTTCAAGAGCCTTCATATCAAGAATTTTATGTGAAAGAGAGGAAGGTTAAATATTCTACAAGAAATTATGCTTGGACGGCACATGTCATCGTTGCAGTGGCTTGCAACATTTGCCAATATGTGAACATATGGAAAGAACACATGCAGTTGGAAACGAACTAGTAGAGTTTAGCAAGTATAAAATAGTGGAATACAATACAAAAGATGGTAAAGAAGCAAAGAGGTGTGAATTGGTTATTGAAAATATTCCAATGTATCAGTTTATGCCAATATTTTGTGACAGCATTGTGTATGAGTATGCAAGACATGCCCATAGAGCTTGATGGTTGGACTTGCAATTCAAGTTATGCAAGGACACATTTCTGGTTGGTAGCATTGTTTCAATCATTGACTTTGTAGAGAACTACAGTCTATAGCCACAGCGTGAGGTGCAATCACAATATTACAACTCCACACAGGTTTCTATATTTGTGCACATCGCATTCATTCATGCGAATGATAGTATAGAGGATGACAAAACTATCATAAGGGAGTATAATTTCTATATTAGTGATGATCGCACGCATTCTACAGAGTTCGTGCAAGGTTGCTTTCAGGTGTTCTACAATGATTTGGCTAGAAGGGGCATATCGTTCAGTTAGCACATCATATGGTCGAATAACTGTGCGTCACAACTGAAGAACTCACAGAATTTCTATTAGCTAAGTAGGAGGCATAATTTTACAAGTATTCAACATATGTGGAACTTTTGTGAGGCCGGGCGTGGAAAGGGGGAGCATGATGGTGCAAGAGCATGTATCAAAAGAGCCATAGCATGAGAAGAGTTAAAGTATAAAGACAATGCAAAGCTGACAGATGAAAAATTGATTGTCGAGTGGTGTAATGCTTCCATGGGTCTAGGTAATGAAGGTAAGTCTTTAGTTCTTAGATTTTTTTGGTTGATAGATTATACTAACATTGCACCATATGAGGATTGTTCTACACTGACAGGATCAAGTGAGATGCACTCTTTCAGAAGCTCAATTGCGGGTTCATGGAGTATCCATACACGAAAGATGTCATGCTTTTGTTCTTCCTGTACAATTCAAGCCTGAGATGAGTGCGAGTCAAAGGAGTGGGTTGACGAATGGCAGTTAAGTTATCTTAGCCCACTTGGCACCTATCAATCCCCGACGGCACTGGAACTAACACAGATGGAATCATCAGTTGACTTTGACCACATATCAAATCTACTTCAACTAGGTAATATATCTATTTGCATAGTTTTTGAAATTCCTAATGTCATCTTACTTTGTAGTGTTTTTGTAATGTTGACTAATTTCATCTAATTTGCTACACATCAATGTAGGACACGTATATGCAGTTATTGTAGATGAAGATAATGAAGAAGGAACAGATTATTACTTATGTCATTGTGTTGGGGCCAAAAAGAAATTAGAGGCCCCGTTTACAGATGGAGAAAACCTCAAATACCCCATAGGCTCAGTGGTTATTATTGGAACATGGCTTAGAAGGTACCCACATAAGAGTGTTAATGTTTGGTTGTTTTAGGAATTTGACACGCATCGGAAGATTCTTCATTACTCGAACCTTGTTGTGGCATCCAATGTTCATTTGATACAGTATCAGGGTAGACCTTTGAATAAAAGCTTGTGGAAGGTGCGTGAGTCTGACCATAAAGCAATACTTGACACAATAAAGAGTAGAGCAGACCTGGATGGTTCATTGGATTAATTTGTAAGTATTCGCATTGATTTTGTAAAGTCATGTTACTGTTGACCTATTTTCCTCTGTCCAGAGTTAAATAGTTCACCTTGTATATTCCTTGAATATCCTTTAGAAAATGACCCTACAAAGTTTAAATCCTTCAATTATCCATGCTCTGCCTTGCCAAAAATCCCAAAAGCTTGCCTAGAGAACCCTTGAAGAAAACCCAAAAAAACCCAGAAATCTTTTGTCTCAAATTGTTTTCTATTGCAGAGATTTCTCAGTTTTATACTTAGCCATTTTTCATGTATATGATGATGTTGTCATCCTTGTTCTGGGGTTTTCTGTCATTTGGTCGAATTCTATCTCAGATACATTTTTTCCTTGTATCTTGTCATGATGTACAAAAGTGAGTGTACATTAGGTTCGTTATGCATCTTTGTATATATCTCTGTTTGTATATTGCACATACAAAGCAATATACAAGGGTTAGATACAAAAGGTGGGGTCCGCTTTTGTATATCGGGCAATTGTATCTCATATACAAGTGCATATACAAGGCAACATACAAGGGGAAGATGCACAGGCAATATGCAAGGTGGGATACAAAAGAGAATGTACATTAGGTTATCCTTGTATATACAAGGCAACATGCAAGGGTCAGATACAAAGGGTGGGGTCCACCAATTGTATATATATCCGATTGTATCTTTGCACATACAATCGCATATACATTGGCATATACAATCCTGACATACAAATCCCGGGCTCGAAAGGAGTATGCAATTTGATTTATAAAGGTAGATAGCGATTGTATGCATCTTTGTATGTATGTTTGTAGATGCAAAGGTCAGATGCAATGTTTGTATGCAAGTGATTGTGTGCAGTTTTATTTGTATATTTCACATTGTATATGCGATATACAAAGGTTAGATACAATAGGGATATACAAGGCGGACCCGACTGGGAAATTAAATTTGGAAAACTCAGCATTGGGATCCACAGTTGTAAGTTGAAGTGCATGTATGTGCCAATATGCAAAAGGGAAAAGATACAAGGCCGGACCTGTTCCAAAGTTCTTTTCTGGTTGATACTCCTTTGAGTTCCACATTGTATGTATATGCGATTGTATCTCATATACAATCAGATATACAAAAGGTCACATACAAAGGATTTCGGCGAGACTTAGTGCATCGGCAGCTCAATTTAAGGTTTTTCTGATGGCCGATAAAGATGCGAATGTTTAGCGATGGGTCTCAGGTTCAACTCAAAGATAAATCAGATAGTGCCACATATCAGGGCCGATTCAAAGGCTGATTCAAAGGCATACAATCGTACATGCAAAGCGAATTGAATATGCAAAAGGCAAAATTGAAGGAGACTTTGTATGTTGCACCAAGTGAACCTAAAAGTGCAGTTGCAATTGTATATACAATAGCAAGATATAACAGTATACAGTTGTAGATGCAAAGTGATATGCAGATGCAAGATGCAGTTGACCGCAACTTTGACCGCCCATATCTCCCTCATCCAGGCAAATTTTGACATGCTTGAAAAGGCAAAAGTGCTTATTTTTTCCTCCTCTTTCATCTGGCGGGATTTTGAGGTGATTTTTCTCACTTTCAAATTATGATCTGGATTTGCATGCTCGATCGACTAGACGTTTCAGTGACCAATTTGGCATATGCAGACGTAGATATTTGTTGCATTTATGGGTGCAGGTCGATGATTTAGCAGCTCACATTGAAGATTCAAAATATCTCCCATCTACCCCTATTCCAAATATTTTATGCCATGAATTCTTGTAGGTCGGAACTCCCTTCAGACGTAGATATTTTCTTACAGAGCCCATGGGATGAATTGATTGTAACCGACTTAGGTCAAAATGCAAAATGCTATATATGCATAAAAATGAGATGTAAAAAAGGTTGGACATTGGAAGATTTAGGAAATCTATGCTTCTGATTCCAAACAGAGCATTCCTCTACTGTAACCATGCCTTCTTATTGAATATATGCAAGTTATTTTACCTCTTTTACTATTTTTTTTAGTTTAGAGTGAATCTGCAAATGATTGTCTGTGAACGTTTTGTTCCTCTCAACCATTTTGTTTCTTACCTCTGCTAGAATCATCTAAATCTGTGTATATCTACTTGCTATATCTAGTTGTGTTGTGCATTTTATCAGTTCTGTGAGGGTTCTTATATTCAACCTGGTGTATCACCCTTATTTTCAAGTTTTTCTGTTTTATCTTTCTTTTTTAAAAGCTTTCCTTCTCCCTTTTCCTATGCAAATCCAGTAGATTTTAGGTGATCACCAAATAGGAAGCCAACCTTCTTCAGAGGTTCTTTCCAACTTAGGTGACCCACAGACCTGGAAAGATCCCATGTTTCTCTAGATTGCCAAGTTTTTTACAACTTAGCAAGGGTGCAAATCTGGGTGATAACAGTTACATTGAGTTGTAAGTATGCACATTAATTTATAAGGTTTGTCTTTTTTTATTTCCTGCTGCATTTTTACACATATACACATTTTTACATCATCATGTTATGCTTCATGGGGTTAGACCTAAGTGATGGATGAAGTTGATCCTGAGAATAATGTTTAAAATCTAGGTAATGTATAAAATATAGGTGTCTCTAGGTACCTTGGTTTCTAACTAGATAATAGGTGTCTCTAATTGTGTCTTAGGTATATACAATATGTCAACTAGGTAGATAGAGACTAGAAAATAGGTGTCTTAGGTGTCCTGCGTCTACTAGACTACATGTGTCTTAGGTCTTAGGTGAGGCCACATGAGCTTCCACCTTCACGTGGTTCGCCTTGTCAGTATAGAATATTTATATATCTTGAAGCTAAGGGAAGCTCTTTTTCTTAATAGGAAAACTTTATTGATTTCAATTGCACTAATGGTGCAGGGGCACCTAGGTTGTCATGCCTCCAAGAGGGGTCAAAAAATGAAATTTTATTTTGATTGAGTCAATTGTATGTAATAAGGTCTTCTAAGACCATTTCATTTGTTTTTAAGTCACTTTGAGTCATTTGGGGTCAGTTTGAGTCTTTGAGTCCTGTTGCAAAAAAATGTCAATGTTGTCAAGTTGCACATAGCAACTTTTGCATTTTTGGTGTCCTGCTCCTGATGTGACCAAATTGACAGTTCCAACGTGTCCAAATGGGTATGTTTAGGCTAGGCATGGTTCTATTTTTCACCCAAACATGTCGAAACAGTCTGAGCTACATTGTACCAACGATATTCCTGAAGAGTCCAAAGTGTAAAAAGGCAGCAATCTTTGATGAGATGTTACTTGAAAACCATGTCACTTAGAAACATTATGTCTAAGGAAACACAATCACGTAGAGTGCCTCTACAATAACCTCTCTTAATTTTTTATATCTCTGAGGCATTTGCCCATGGTGAAAGTTTTTCTGCTACCCCAAAAATTGTCAAAAGGAGGCAGTGTAAAGTTGCAAAGGGGTGTAACTTTCGTCCTGCTCCTGATGCGACCAAACTAACTGTTCCAACGCATCTAGATGGCTACATTTACAATAGGCATGGTCCTATTTTTCACTCAAACATGTCGAAACAGTCTGAGCTACATTGTACCGACGATATCCCTGAAGAGTCCAAAGTGCAAAAAGGCAGCAATCTTTAACGAGATGTTACTAGAAAAATATGTCACTTAGAAACATTCCATCTAAGGTAATGTGATCACTTAGAGTGCCTCTACAATAACCTCTCTCAGATTTTTATATCTCTAAGGCATTTGCCCGTGGTGAAAGGTTTTCTGCTGCCCCAAAAATTGTCAGAAGGAGGCAATGTAAAGTTGCAAAGGGGTGTAACTTTCATCTTGCTCCTAATGCGACCAAACTGACTGTTCCAACTTGTCTGGATAGGTACATTTATGCTAGGCATGGTCCTATTTTCACCCAAACATGTCGAAACAGTCTGAGATACATTGTACCGACGATATCCCTGAAGAGTCCAAAGTGCAAAAAGGCAGCAATCTTTGGCGAGATGTTACTCGAAAACCGTATCACTTAGAAACATTTCATCTGAGGCAACATGATCATGTAGAGTGCCTCTATAATAACCTCTCTTATTTTTTATATCTCTAAGGCATTTGCCCGTGGTGAAAGGTTTTCTGCTGCCCCAAAAATATCAGAAGGAGGTAGTGTAAAGTTGCAAAGGGGTGTAACTTTCGTCCTGCTCCTGATGCAACCAAACTGACTATTCCAACGCATCTGGATGGGTACATTTACACTAGGCATGGTCCTATTTTTCACCCAAACATGTCGAAACAGTCTGAGCTACATTGTACCGACGATATCGCTGAAGAGTCCAAAGTCTAAAAAGGTAGCAATCTTTGACAAGATGTTACTCGAAAACTATGTCACTTAGAAACATTCCGTCTAAGGCAACGCAATCGTGTAGAGTGCCTCTAAAATAACCTCTCTCAGTTTTTATATCTCTGAGGCATTTGCCCATGGTGAAAAGTTTTCTGCTGCCCTAAAAATTGTCATGAGGCACTGTAAAGTTACAAAGGGGTGTAACTTTCGTTCTGATCCTGATGTGACCAAATTGACTATTCCAACACATCTGAATGGGTACATTTACACTAGGTATGGTCCTATTTTTCACCCAAACATGTCGAAACAGTTTGAGCTACATTGTACTGATGATATCCCTGAAGAGTCCAAAGTGCAAAAAGGTAGCAATCTTTGATGAGATGTTACTCAAAAATTGTGTCACTTAGAAACATTTCATCTAAGGCAATGCGATCATGTAGGGCTCCTCTACAATAACCTCTTTCAGTTTTTTACATCTCTGAGGCGTTTACCCATGGTGAAAGGTTTTTTGCTGCCCCAAAGATCGTCAAAAGGAGGTAGTGTAAAGTTGCAAAGGGGTGTAACTTTCATCTTGCTCCTGATGCGACCAAACTGACTGTTCCAACGTGTCCGGATGGGTACATTTACGCTAGGCATGGTCCTTTTTTTCACCCAAACATGCCAAAACAGTCCAAGCTACATTGTATCGACGATATCCCTAGAGTCCAAAGTGCAAAAAGGCAACAATCTTTGATGAGTTGTTATTCAAAAACCATTTCACTTAGATACATTTTGTTTAAGGAAAAGCGATCATGTAAGGTCCCTCTACAATAACCTCTCTCAGTTTTTTATATCTCTAAGGCGTTTGCCCGTGGTGAAAGGTTTTCTGCTGCCCCAAAAATCATCAGAAGGAGGCACTGTAAAGTTGTAAAGGGGTGTAACTTTTGTTCTTCTCCTCATGTGGCCAAACTGATAGTTCCAACGCATCTAGATGGGTACGTTTAGGCTAGGCATGGTCCTTTTTTGCACCCAAACATGTCGAAACAGTCTGAGCTACATTGTACCGGTGATATCCCTAAAGAGTCCAAAGTGCAAAAAGGTAGAAATCTTTGATGAGATGTTATTCAAAAACCATGTCACTTAGATACATTCCGTCTAAGGCAAAGCGATCATGTAGGGTCCCTCTACAATAACCTCTCTTAGTTTTTTATATCTCTAAGACGTTTGCCCATGGTGAAAGGTTTTCTGCTGCCCCAAAAATTGTCAGGAGGCAATGTAAAGTTGCAAAGGGGTGTAACTTTTGTTCTTCTACTCGTGTGGCCAAACTGACAGTTCCAACGCATCTAGATGGGTACATTTAGGCTAGGTATGGTCCTATTTTGCACCCAAACATGTCAAAACAGTCTGAGCTACATTGTATTGGCGATATGCCTGAAGAGTTCAAAGTGTAAAAAGGTAGCAATCTTTGACGAGTTGTTACTCAAAAATTGTGTCACTTAGATACATTTTGTTTGAAGCAACACGATCACGTAGGGTCCCTCTACAATAACCTCTCTCAATTTTTTAATCTCTAAGGCATTTTCCCGTGGTGAAAGTTTTTCTGCTGCCCCAAAAATCGTCAAAAGGAGGTAGTGTAAAGTTGCAAAGGGGTGTAACTTTTGTTCTTTTCCTCGTGCAGCCAAACTGACAATTCCAACGCATCTAGATGGGTACTATTAGGCTAGGCATGGTCCTGTTTCGCACCCAAACATGCCGAAACAGTCTAAGCTACAAACACTAACTAATCTTCAATCTCCAAACACTACAGATACCATGATATCCTGCATAAAGCTATCTTTTAGCCTTTTATAAAGGCATGCCCATCAAATTCAACCACATAGAGATGATTGTTTGTATTCCAAATTCCTTTTAAATACTGACCTTCTAATCCTTTTTCTCGCCCTCATATCAATTAAATATGACCTTCAATTATGATATGGCGCTTGAGCTTATGAGAGTTTACTAGAGACGTCAATTGAGTTAGGTTGAAGGCCAGTGAACTAATGACTTAAAGACCCTTTAGTAGGTTGATTTAAGTGATAGTAACTTCTAATTATAAGTCAATATTAAATTAAAATAAAAGTGCACTTTACACATGACAAGCAATTGAGGGTTTTAAAGTCTTAAGAAAAGTAGATTCTTTTTAGGGTTTAATGCCCAATATGCAAACCCTAACTATCAATAAGATTATGATTATGAAAGCTTGTGTCTTCTCTAACTTCTTATTGCAAGAACAAAACCACATCCACCATGAATATGAACCTTGCATCATATCAACCTTTCAAGATGGACCTTATCATGAAAACCATATTCACAACAAAACCTTGCATGAACAAAACCACATCCACCATGAACATGAACCTTGCATCATATGAACCATGTTTGTCTTATGTAACATCAACAGGAATTGAGAGACCTTATCATGAAAACCATATTCACATCATGTACCTCATGACCATCACCTACCTTGAATCACTGTATCACCTTATCAACATCATGGCATCAACCTTGACATCAATGACAAACAACCTTGACCCTTTGACTTCAATGACAACCTTGAACCTTGATTGTTGATGACTTATGGAAGCCTATAGCCCCAATGTTATGTTGCATACTAAAATTAGGTAAGACTCAATGTAATCTCATAACCTTGCCTTATATGTAAGAGGAATTACATTTAATAACCATAATGGTCATCAGGTGCTCATAAGCATATGATTTTGACTATCTTATTCAAAACAACAAACATACTCTTTGCATCCCAATATGGTATAATAACAAGAAATTAAGAAATATTTTCAATTGACCAACTCATAAAGAGTATGGATCAGCATACTCATTTGAATATTTTCAATTGAGCAACTCATAAAGAATTTGAATATTTTCTGTTCAACATGATGATTCATTTTTATTTTAAATACAACTTTTATCTTTTAGTTTCAAAATGAGGTTTAGGTGATACTTGAATAACAATAGTTGGCTTATTGGATCAACAAACATCCTATGTAATACAATTGGACTTTAAATATTTGAAGTACCCATCTACAAATATCTATTCAAACGTGGATTTATAATGCAAGTATGGACGCCATCAATAAAAAAGATTTGTATTAACCAAATATCCATACAGGCATACATCAATATCTGTTGATATAAGTATAACATATATACAAAATAGCCATATAGGCATACAATGTCAACTATATGCAATACAAAATATATGTCCACAAATGTCATATAAGCATACAACAAAGGAACACAATAAAAAGTCATTCCCCTCTGGCTGGTGAAGAGAATAGATCATGGGCAGCTTTTGATCTTCTAGGGGATGGAGATGCGTATGTGGGTGGTCTACTACGAACCCGAGGGCTGCTCCTACTATTTAGTTCTTCCTGCATCTTTAGCTGTTACAATAAAAAGTATAGACATTAATATATAGAAATTACATGTTATAAAACATGAAACATTTAACAAAATAATCACTTATCGCTACCATATAATCTATCTCCTCACTTGCCTTAGTAGCAGGAATAGGTGGTGGTGATGTCATGTCCTATATAAATCATCCAGATAGAAATTAAACTTCAAATCAATAATCTTTTGATTTTTCAAAAATAAACAACTATAACAATGAATGTAAATTGAAATTTACTAATCTGCCTCATACCCCTGTCAATGGCATGGAGCTATGAATTGCAGAGGTTACACCATGCTCCATTGCCCTATGAACATCAGGAGGTGTCTCTGCAGCCTGCATCATCTGGAAATAAAACAACATTATTCAATTACGAAAACTATAATAGTGATGCAAATCATGGCTCCTAACATACACACACGTTCACCTAAACATGGAAGTACACACAATAAAGCACACAAGTCACATACAAAACTCTAGTAAGTACAATTCATTCATTAAACTATTTATTTTATTACCTCCGTGAAGCTTTGAAGTCCACCACCGCTGGCAGGTGTTGTCATGAAATCTCTAATATTAACCTATTCAACATCCAAAATCAGATATTAGAATACCATTTATATAACGATGCTATTCACATGTAATATTTATAATTGTTTACTAGTTACATATCCCGACAGTAGATGATGTAGTGTAATATGCAGGTGGAGAACCACTGAAAACTGTATCAACACTATGACCCTGAAATTTCATTAAAATCATCAAACTAAATTAGTTAATCTTGCATTTTAAAAATAAAATTTAATAAATTAAATTCAATAAACTTGCTAATATTTACCTGAGTGTCAAGGCCGAAAGTCTCACTCAGGAGGGTATCTATCATCACCATCTACTCAGCTGCAGATGTAGCTTGTGCACCTGCATCCTGACTATCCATGGGGTCATAACCACAGGCTGACCTACAAGTCTGACAAGCATGGGATGGGACCCTACTCCTTGCACTATCTCCCAACCCACGTTGTGCTACAGGACTGGCATGCTCTATGATGCTCTGGATCAAGGCACTAATGGACTAAAATGTATCAATCCCAACACTCTCCTTCACAATGGAAGGGATAGAAACATGCTCATGGGTTGGTCTACTAATTACTCATCTCACTGGCCCCTGTGGGTCAACACGTGCCCCTGGTCTATCTTGTGCTGACCCCCCACCTCTACCCTATAAAGTCCCGCATATCAAAATAGTTTGGCACTTTATTGAGGACAAACTTGCAGTAGAGTTTCCTCAAAAAGTATTGTGGGACCTCATTATTATTGCATGGAGGATGGTCAAAAACCATCCACCACATCTACCCAAAATTGTCCCTTATCTCTTGGTTGTTGCACCAATGGATAGGGAACCTCTTGCATGTAATGGGTAGAGGTTGATTTGTTTGTGGGTTTGTGAAAATGGAACACAAGTCTAATTTTGTAATTTTTAACTTTTTCACATCTTCATATGATAGCTTGTCTACATAATACTCTCTAAACTCTCTCCTCTTATCCGACCAACTAGATATTTACTTGCTAATTGAATCTACATTTGATAACATAGATTCAAGAGATTGAGCAAGCGTGGACCTATGCAAGGTTGAAGTGGAAGGATCTTTCAACCTTGCAATTATGTCTTCAATTTCTTTTTTATTGTTTTCAATTTGCCCCATTAGATTTTCTTGTGTTCCAGGGGCATGTCGAGGAATGGATGGAGGAGTTTGTTGTTCGGGTTGTTCTTCGGCATGTATTTCCTCTTCAGGATTTTATGGATTTTAAGGAGGAGAAGGAGGAGGTGCATTAACATTTCCTGACAATTAAGGAAATTTACATCAAAAATCAACTCAAATCTACCTATTTAGAAACACATTCAAACAAATAAATAAATAAAACTCACTCCTTTGGCCTACTCGACGTCGTGGTGGCATTTTGGCTATGAATCAGTAAGATTTTGGTGTTGAATCGAGTCTTCAAAAATGCGAGCATGCTTCGTAGGGTTTGCAAGCCGCAGGTGTAGAGGAAAATAAAGAAATGAAATGAGCATAAATGCTCTTTTTTTATATATATAATTAGTCATAACATGCTCGCGTTATGGTTTGGTTTTGCCGAGCCTTAGGCTCATCATTACCAAACCATAACGCGAGTGCGTTATGTATTAATTTCTTTTGAAAAAAAATTGGCCACTTTTTGGTCCCCCCCAACTTTTTTCACTTACCCATTGATGTGTTTAACCACATTAAATATTTATTTGGGTCCACTTGTAAAGTTGCATTGTAACATTGGTTAAATATTTTATGTGTGAGAGACATAGGACAAATATGTGGGAGTATTTAATTTTGGGGTCAATGGTTTTGTGCTCTCGTGGTTTTGAGACACATGGTTTAGTGAATATTACTCTTGTATTTGTGTGAGATTAATTCTATAAAAGTACGTGTTGGTTGTTTTAAATTCCCAACCTGATCTCAAGAAAACAAATCTATAAAATAGCCAGTCTTAATAGTGGATTTGTCTTGAGGGATTGGCCAACGAACAGGAAAGGAGTTTTCAATCCTTTCCTCTGCACTTTAGGCTCTGCAAGACCAAGGAGGGTGTTCCTAACAGTGATTTTGATTATGGATTTATTGTTGTTTTCTCAAAATATTGTACTAAATAGATATGTTCTTTCTCAAATGCTTAAAGAATTACTGATATAGTGAAATAATGGGCTAGATTCTCAAGCTTTAACATAATTCTTTGTAGAAGAACATGTGGATAAACTAATGCCTACAACCTACAACTAAAATAAAAGTTTTGTTTGATATTCAAATGAGGATGATCAGGGGATTGCATAAAATAACACTTCTACAGGATCAATGCCTGATTCAAGGACCATAGAGTAATATAGATATAAATGAAAACCCTACTGTAATCAGTGTGCATTCAATTTATGGTGATGATAATAATGCATTACATTGTAATACTTCACCAGTTTCAATATTTAACTTTGCTTAGTTATCCTTGTAAGCAAATACTACATTCAATATCATCTCACAACAATTATTTTACTTGAGTAAATGCCATGAGAAAAATATACATACACAGGAAAGACCATGATGACGAATAAATTGATCCTTAACCAAATTGTATTCATAAATGTAATAATGTATACATGAGTAGGAGATAGTGAAATCTAAGACTAAACATGTATAATAAACTAATACTGAAATACAAATAGTTCTGCAAATACATCAAGGTATGAACTCAAAATAACACCTAAATTGGGAAAGCTAATTCTATTTCCATTTACTAATTACACAAAACTCCTCCAAGATCAGGTTGATCCCATACTCCAGACCAAGTCTATAAAGTATGATCTTGAACCAATGAATAACAAGAAGCCCTGAATTCCCTTTTATAGAACAAGGGAGCAGACAAGCTTTAGGCTAAAATACAAAGATGTCACATTTTTAGTTGACAAATGAAGTTGCAACAGGATGCAAATGTAACCGTTTCTTAACTAACAAGAGATGCCTTTGTAAGAAAATACCTCCATCATGCTGAGATATTTGTTTTGATCTGTATGCTTTCTCACTTTGACAAGAAACTAGGCTAGGCTATTGTTGATGGTTGACAACTTGTCAGATGCCGTTAGTGCTCAGATGCCCTTCAAATGCCATCAAATTGTTCAATAAGAGCATTCACTACTCTGCCTACTTTAGCCAACATGCCCAAAAGTGAGAATACCTGCAAGGACCAATATCAAAAGAAAACCCCATTAAATGGAATTCTTCTTTTTATGCCCAATGTCCTTTGCAGGGGTGTGACTCTTCACTTATGATTACGAGGTTTCCAACCTCCTCAACCAGATAGAAACCAGAGGAAATCACAAAAGGCTAGACATGGCTATGTCATTTATCCATCCATGAGTGTAGTAGCTACAACAACAAAAAATCTTTCTGCCTCCACATGTTTCATCCAGAGGGGCAACACTCTTACACCTAGAGTTATTGCTGTGTTAGGAAAATTAGATGTAAGGGAGGGGCAAAGAAATCAATAATGCCTCTCTACCTAAGAATTTAATCTGCCAAGTCACAGGAAGTAGAAACTACTGTAACATGGAGATTAAAACCTAGAGCCCACATCTGGATGAGAAGATAGGAAGGAGAAAAGATCACATAAGCTCAATGGATGCTACTACTGCCCTAGAATCTTTCTAATTCCCCCATTCTATAGAAAAGATTAGCTCTTGATTCTATAAGGACAGATTGCTAACCATGAGAATAGACAAGAGAATCCTACAGAACAGGGGAAAAAAAAGAGCACACAAAACCAAGGGATATCCATACTATCTGCACGAACAAATGGTATATAGAACATTATTAGGAGTGCCTATTTATAGAAAATTTGATAGATTTTGCACACCCTGATATGTCCTTGATCAATTAATTTCAATCATTTCCATGACATACTGGCCATAAATGGAAATCCTTTGATGATTGCCAGAAATGGATAGACAAATATATTTCATCACTTCACATAATTGAAAACATCTTTTCTTGCATTGAAGCTGCCAAATCAATTGTCTCAGTTTCATCATTTTAGCCTAATCATCCTGTCACAATTTGTCATGAAGTAGATGAGAGGTCATTTCTAGTAGAAGCACAGATCCCCAAGGGTTGATTTTGCATCATGCCAATCTTTTAGTTAGTAAATTCCCCTGCAATGATAGTGACGGAGACCCAACACACGCCTGAGAAATTAATTCCACACCGGTATATCACACACCACCATATCTCTCTTCAAAATTTTGAATATAAGTCATTGATCATCGTAGTAGCTGGCCTAAATCAATGGTGTCAATGCAGTCAATAGGGAGAGAAACCATCTAATCAGTGTCAGATGAACGCGGGCTAATAATAGCATGCCACCTGGGCTACCACCAAAACCATGGTCTTGAGAAGAACATTCAAATAGTGCCAACAAGATGGTATTCCACATTTCTTGAATGAGAAGATCAGGTGGGAGATAGACTCCCGCAGAATGGCAGAAATTGTTAGATCTCCCACATAAGATGGAGCGGATCCCCAAAACACCCATCAGCCCATAAAGAACCCACCACGTAATATGGATCAATGAACACCAATCAGACATCCCATAGAATGGACACCTCGCACCCTTCTGCTCTTTCGCAACCAATTGGTGGGACCCCCAAAGAAGTTCTGCAGAATGGCAGAAACTATGAGAAGTCACCACGTATCAGTCGGGGACCCACTGTTTGCTAAGAGCTGATGAATGAAACCGGCCAAGTGGAAACTTTTCGCTATTCTGCTAATGTTCTTTTCTTCATTATTTTATTCTCGACGGAATGGCAAAAACAAGTCAAAATGTGCCACCTGTCATCAAAAGATAGAAGGGGCCCAACCCTCGGCATGCTCTTTTAAAAACAACCTTTGCCTACTAAGAAAGGGGGGACCACAGGACCACTATGGGGTCAAAAATTTAAAACATTGGCATATTGATAAATCATTAGATACGGGTCACATGTGGTAAACAAAAGGTAGGGGGCCAGTCAACAACGTGCTCCAAGACATGAGCATAGCAACTTAAGGAGTTCGTCACAGGCAATCAACGGTCAACCTAAAAATATAACAAAAGTAACTCCTTGGCCTGCATTTGAATGACACTAGGGTTTAGGGTTTAAGGGGCATTGTTCAGAATGTTTTCAACAAGTAAAACCCTAGGCCAAAGACCCTTTCAGCATGATGACACAAATTTGGGCAAAAAACCAAAACCAAGGGAGAAAATTTTATAGGGTCCCATCAGTAAGCATATGTTTAGTGGTTGAGATTGGTTGGTATTTTGGACTATCATTTAGAGTTGGCTATCATTTGTATTAAGCTCTCCTAAAGAGTGCATATGTGAAGCATGGCATGGGATGTGTGGTTGCTTGGACACATGGAGGATGCATTGGAGGAGCTTGATGTTTCATACGTGTTCATGGAGAATCTATAAGTGTATTGTAATGTTTTAATTACTAAATAATACATTGAGTGTGGATGCTTTTGGATATTCAGTTTTTCCCTCTTGAGTGTTTTCCTAGGGTATATCTTGTGTTATCTTGTAGTATGTTCTTTTGATCTTTACATTATGGTTATTATGCAAGCTTTTATGTATCATTTTATCTCATAGGTTTATGTAGGAAATGGTTTGATCAACCTATAATTTTCTAATAGACCCTACCTAGAAGTATCACTAGATACCTCTAAATCCCTTCCATTATAATTTAGATCAACATAATTGAGATATTTATTATTAGGGGTGATCACTGTTAGAGTTGGTGTGGCAAGGGTTTGAGAGTTGAGATGTATAAATGCTTTTACAACAAATCTTTCTTTAGAATGACATATTTGTGATAGATCATCTAGGTTTTATTTGTCAAATCGATAACGTATGGGATGGAAATCAAAACTAGTTTTGAGTCAAATGTAGGTGTGAGTAGTGTCCTTGGTTGACAAAGTAGAAATAATAAGGGGATATAAAAATTTAACCAACAAAAGGCTACATATGATACTTGGTGAAAATGGGGGAGGTATTTTAATTGTACTAATTATGTATGTAGAGGGGATATCAAAAACATAAATTTGAGAGGTAGAAATGAAATTGGAGGTGTTTATTAGTACCCATGAATGCAAATGTTATTCAATTAGTTTACTGTGTGAATCCCTTGGGATAGAAGATGCATTATTCATACTTGTTCATCGAGAAGTCAAATTAACATTAAAATGCATCAAATTAACTTTTTATGAATCCTAAAAGATCTCATTTTCATGAAAATCTACCCAGACATATTTTAAAACATTTTAGAACACTCAAAAAATTACTAAAATTAATTTAAGACATTTCTAAATACTTGGGACATCATAATTAAAATACTAAACATGATGCAAAACATTTACTAGGTAATAACAAGGGTGTCTGAGGTCATAATTGACTTGGGTATGTGGTTATACTAGTTTGCACATAGACTCATCTTAATCATTCCACAAATGGATGAAGATAATGGAAACACATCCATATTACTCTCTTTGAATTAACTTTTGTTGGCTTATTCATGTTTACTGGACACTTAACACATCAAACACATCGAGAAATAATAGTTGAGCAGAATAAGCCAATGGACAATACACACACATGCTATACACCACATCTCTAATGTACTAGTATATGTAAAAGATTATCTTGATAACATGCCTATAAAACTACATCATGCTTATAGATTCACAACTCCACACAATAATTATTACATGCAATACAAATGTATCTAAAAAGCACATACAATCTGATGATAAAATAGCATATTGCAAGTCATAAATCAAGTGATAATATCATATATCTATGGTTAACATCAACATAAGATTACAACAAAACAATGAATATGAAATAATTATAATCATAAAATGAAGTTTACATATAGTGCAAGACATCTTGTGATCTTGAATATATATCAAATGTTAACAAAATTGATCAATGTAACATCCTTAAAAAAATCTGATATAATGGTGCAACAATATGAGGAACATAAAGGTGAGCCTTACATTCTAAATGTAGATTTTCTTACCATTGTAATTATATAGAGTAACATTATAATTACAAAAATAATACATTTGATTGTTTTGATCAACATAGTAGTAATCATCAGAGGATAATTTGAAGAATTTTTAGCATGGATTGTTCATAATATTATGATCATATTGCAAAGTATTTCTATCGAAATCAAAATTACAAGATTGAATAGGATCGTGAAAGAGAAGTTACTAGATTAAAAATTTTGGTTTCAAAAGGATAATTATTCCACCATTAAAAAAACACATATTAATTGCAGAAGTCATTCACAATTAAAAATGACAATCTTGATCAATTGTTCAAAAAAGTATCAACTTAGAAAAAAATAATTAATTTTAGTAGTCTATGCTTGATAGTTAAGAAAAAGTCCACTATCTTCAATAATCTTTAAAATTCTCCCATTAATGGGTTAGAATGACAATGGATAGGATAGTTGTTTTGAGGTGGCTAGGCATGTAGAGTAATTATGTGAAGTGATGGTATTTAGGTTCAAGGTATATGTCTTGAGGGTGATTGAATAGCTCATTAATTTCTCCTCTTTCCATGTTTTGGTTGTTGTGGTGTGGTAACTTCTCATGGCATCTGACGGGCTGTCGATGTACCTCATCATTTAATCTATTTTTAGATGTCAAAGAACCAGGGTTGTGTCCATGGCTGTCTGCAACTAGGGATTCTAAGTGACCAGTTTATAGCTAATCCTAAAGCTTAAAAGAATGACTAATCTACCTGCTTGTTGAATAATTGTAATGAATGCTGTAAAACAGAATAAAACAGGAAATGTACTCAAAGAAAAGAATGATAGCATGCATCTATCTACTAAAACAGGAAATACTTTTATAAAAGAAACTTGAAACAGTAAAACAGAGATACTAGCCTCCTGCCTAATTGGTGAGAGTGGGCCCTTGCTCCACACCTTTGAGGCTAAAGGCTATTGCAGGAAATCAGCACTAAAGATGATCTAACCAAATTCAATCCAATTCATTCATTTTTATGTTCATGAGAAATGTATGGCTATAACAGAACTAAAATCTCTGAAAATTAGAATAATCTTATCATCCCCTTTTTTTATTACTGTTTCTGAGAGTATATATATAAAACGAGTGATGATATATCACTGAACTTATCTATCAGTCTTTCTAGGAGATGACACCATCTCTTATTTGTACTTATCTATCAAACTTATGAAATATCATCATGCAAGAAAGGTAGACTTGAGTGGAACAGAAGTCCACTCAGAGGTCTAAGTTTAGATCTTAATACACTTGGGCATCAAAGCCCTGAAAATTAGTTTAATTCATAACTCATGCAAAATCTTTGGAAAGATAAAACTTCAGCAGTTTAACTGATAGTTGACCCTTCACCACTCAGGTGATGATTTGAGTGAAGTGTGGGGGTATTAGGATTGCTGCTGAAGTGTCTGATTGGCGGCTCTGACTGGAACATGCTATGTTCTCGGGAGGCTCCGGAGATCGCTATTCCTGTCTGCAGCTTCGGAGATATTCTAGACACTCGCAAAGCTCCTTAGATATTCCAGACACTCGCAGAGCTCCGGAGAGTCATTCCCCAAATCTTCAATCTCCAGGTGTCACTGTTCTTTGTCATGGTCTCTGGAGATCATTGAAGATGATCTCCGGAGATGCACAAAACTGCTGTTTCTGATATTTACACCTGCGGATTCAAAAAAGGAAGAGAAATTCTGCATTTTTCCATTAATCCCACGCACATTAGTCACCAAATCAGAAATTCTAATCTCAAGTAATCTATCTTAATTAATCACAAAATAGAACAATCTTGCTTAACTAATTTGAGTGCAGACACAAGGAAGATGAACTGAATAGGGAAAAAGAGAGGCAAAAAGGGTGTATTTTATGAGTTCAATTTGACACTCATCATCCCCCCCATACCTAAGGTTTGGCAGGTCCTCTTGCCTTTCACATTCTGGATTTGTTTAGACGAAGCAATCTGTCAGTCACACTATACTCCTGGAGATAGGTTGTCCAAGTAGTTCTATTAGTGTTACCATTCCCTCTGTACTTGTCAACTTGCTTCATCCAATCTTGCAGTTTTTTATTTTCCAGCTGTTCGGTCCACATGGGGAGTGGTTCAATTATCAGAGGAGGTCTGAACTGCCCACCTAGCCATTCCTGTTTATGCTTATCATCAGTTTGGATATCATCTTTGCCTTCCTCATGAATAGTCTCATGTTTGCAGGGGTGACCACCTCTCTAAGTTTTTGCTCTGGTGTTAAAATACTCCATCTTTTCTTTGCTACAGCAAGGACAGGATTTGCTGAGTTAATCATAAAAAGTCCAAAGTCTATGGAGCATTCTTGCAAATTCTTCAAATATAATGGCAATATGCTGGTTGCACTGGCAGGATGATAGATGATGGATCTGAATTGGGTCTGGAAAGCAAAAGGATTGGGACATTCTTTTCTAAGGAGGAGCTCTGTTTTTGAATCCTTTTGAAGATGAGCTTCCATCCTTTCATCCCAAATCTGGTGGTTCCTCATGAGGGACATGAATGCCCTAAGCTGCATTCTCCCACAAAGTGATTGATCATGAAGGCTATATCATTAATGCAGAACCCATGTAAGTACAGCTCACATAGGAAGTTTTTGTCTTCATCGTTGCTTCTGGTGTAAGCAGTCATGAAACCTTCTGCTGTTTCTATATCCTCATTCATGTCAGATAAGACTAAGGAAAGTTTCCTTTGTAGTATCCTCTCTTGTAGGAACATTGCATAGCTGGCACTTGGAGGTCTGCAAGATAGAATTTCTGAGGAGAGGGAGGCCATTTGAATGATTTTGCTCTCCAAAGTTGCTATCCTTTCTGCTCTGGCAGTAACTGCCCTTTGCAATTGCAACATTGGTTTGGAGGCTTCATATTCTCTGCACCTTTCCTCCCAATGAAACAGGGCTTTAGGAATGTCTATAGGGATTGGACCCACATAGGCATCTATTTGCACTTCTTGTTCACTGGTTGCCCTTGGGCCAGACAGTTCTTGGATATACTCTTCTTGGTCATCTAGACTGTTATTGGCCCAAGTTAATTGTTTGTCCTGGCTCTGTACCTTTTCAATTAGTGCTGCTATTACTGTGAGGCCATTGTCTCTGGCCATGGTGAGCTTAGAAACCTTTTGTGCTGCTTCTTTTTCTTTTTCTTCCACCACTTTTGCTGCCTCACCTTTCTGTGTTTCCAACTCTGCCTCCTTCTCCTGGATGATTCTGTCCTTGTTTTGGAGGTCTGTTTGGATTTCTGCAATAGTTTGCTTCAGTTCCATCTCCATTTCCACCCTGACCTTCTTGAGGTCAGTAATAATTAAATTCTTTCCCCAGAGCAGCCTTTTCAAATTCTCAATTTCTTCCATTAATTGTTGCTCTGTTAAGACCTCTATGTCTTCTTGGTCAGAGGGATGTGATAGAGTTTCTGCCTCTGTTTCTGTGGCTGGTGGCTGATTATCAAGATTATCCATGGCCACCTACCCTGCTTCTCCCAATGTATCTACGTGCCCTATTTCTCCTTCTGCAATGAACTTGTCCTGAGGGTCCTCTGCTGCTGCTGGCACAACTGAAGGTCCTACCTTGTCCTCATATGTGCTCAATTCAAGGAGTGCCTCAGTGAGCAGGGCAGTATCCTTCTCAGCCTGTGAGAGCTGCCTCTTTCTTTTTCTTCTCCGGAGCACAGGTGGAACTGGTGCCTCCGGAGCAGGTCTTCTTTCCTCAGAGTCTGAGGAGATAGTAACAGTTGGTAAGCTTCCTATCTCTGGAGCACAAGGTGGAGTTGAGATTGGACTCGACTCCATATGAATAGATGATGCAGGAGAATGTTCCTTTTGTTTCCTCTTTCGAACCAGAGGTACCTCATCGGAGTCATGGGATGGCTCATCAACCCACCATTTCCCTTCAATTCCCTACCCTGCTTCTTCCTCTGTTAATTCCCTAGGCCTAGATCCCTCAGGTGAAGTCATTTGTTGCCTGACTAAGCGAGTCATATATAGAGGCCGTGCAGGAGCAGGCTCTACAATTTGTTTGCCTTTTCTTTTCTTGTTAGGAACAGGGACTGTAGATGATGTAGCTTCCTGTGAGGATGATATCCTTTTGTAAGAAGCTGTGGAGGAGGCTGTAGGCTCAATTTCTTCATCATGGTGCGAGGGAGAACTCTCATTCTCTGTTTGTGGTATCTCTGGTGCTCTGACCTGAGGGTTATGCTCAAGAAAATTCTGTAATAGTTCATCCCCATTGGCCTGAGATAAGAAATGATGCTTGACTATCAAGAAGATGAGGCCATGATGTTTCATGGGCCCCTTACCCTGCTGGTATTTTTCTGCAGTTGCTCTGATGGCATAATAGAGGAAATTGGGGATATTTATGTTATATTCAGGGTGCCTATTTCCATGTCTAAGAAAGATGAGCATTTTCATTATGGGCCCTAAGACTATGGAGAATTGGCCATCACAGGTAAAGTATT
Organism: Cunninghamia lanceolata; assembly: GCA_027924645.1. NCBI lineage: Eukaryota > Viridiplantae > Streptophyta > Pinopsida > Cupressales > Cupressaceae > Cunninghamia > Cunninghamia lanceolata. The sequence goes on from BSBN01001832.1 coordinate 105,825, forward strand.
TCATTAGCCAGGTAGCAACAGTTGCCCAGGGATTTGGGAGAGTGGACCTCAAAATTCCTTTGACCTCATTCTTATTCATATGCAATTGGATGGCAGGCTCACCACGAACAGAAAAATTTCTAGTTAAATCTATATACAAGGTTTTCAGGTGGTGGAACCTCTCACCTTGTTCGGGGAGTCCAGAGATGTGGCTGATAATGGTGGAGGAGAGACTGATTTGGTTCCCTCTCACAGTGGTCTGGTCGTCTCTCAAATTCCTAAGGAATTCATCCACAATGTCCTCTTGAAACCCCTCAAACTTGTCTAGGAAATCAAGCCATCCAGCAGTCCTTAAAATATTTGCTGCAACTGCATCCTTTAGAAGACCCGCAGTACTTTCTGGCTCAAACTTTTTCTTGACCCCCATACCTGAATTGATGGCAGTTTCTGTGTTTTATTCTTTTCTTCTGCGATCTGCAGTCTATCTGTCCCTCTGATCTCTATGGGCTCCAGAGTGCTGTTCAAATTACTCTGTAGGCTCCGGAGAGTTGTTTATCTTATGCTTCAGTCTATTCCAGAGGTTTGAATGAGGGATGCAATTGTTTTTAGGCTGGGTTTATACAGATGGGTTAAGGAACTAAAGCAGCCATAATTGTAACGGACTGACAGGGTGCTCCGGAGGTAAGGTGGCATTAATGCACAGATGGCGGCATGCGTGGAGGTGAGAAAGGAAATGACGGCGGAGGGATGTGTCATCACGGCAGCACTCAAATTAGAAAGACAGGACAGTTACTAATTAATGACTAATTAAAAATAGATTTACCTGGATCAGTTTTAATGATGAGGCAATCGTACGCGGGAGAAATGTTGCGCTGCCTTGAAAACTGCACGCGTCGTGGCATTCAAGCGGCGGCCGATGTGACATCCGCTTCCTACTTGCACGCGACCTACAATCATTGCACTAAGTGGCACTAAAATCCACGCCCATGGGTGATGTCAACGCCGGCTTGTGGACACTCCTGCAATTATTAGTTTTCTAATTTGTAATTATGTTGTGCTATCAAGTAGAAGATGAGTCATGATGACCTCACCATAGGAATTGTCTACTTTACCACCTGGCGAGGTAGGTCCCGCCCTTATTATGGAAATTGGCGGCGTTATTAACAGAGCGCCGGAGGTGCTCCTAATTGGGAAGCGCCGGAGGTGCTCCTTATTGGAAAGCGCCGGAGATGCATTGGCCAATTTCTGGCAACCGATCATGTCCGGAGCTTGATTATTACAATTGTCTTGGAGAAGGGAACTGCCATTTTATTGGTTTTCAACTCCCTTGGTCGAGAAGACAGCCATTTGCTGGTTTTCCATCTTTCTCTAATTTTATTTATTTATTTTTTTTGGAAGGCCGCCATTGCTGGTTTTCAACCTTCTGTTTTTTATTTTATTTTTTTTTTTATTCCAATACCGTGATAGAGGAGGTATCCCCTGTATCAAAACACAGATCATCAAGAAACTCTTCTTTAGTAGACGGTCTTTTGTAGAGCTTTATCCGGTGACCATTTACTAAAAATGTGTCTGTACTTCCATCAATTGGTTGCAATGATACAGTTCCATTTTCAAACACTTCCTTTATTTGATAAGGACCCAGCCAGTGAGTCTGTAATTTCCCTTTGAATTCTTTGAATTTAGAATCATAAAGAAGAACCCAATCTCCTTGTTGAAATGTCCTCCTCTTGATATGTTGGTCATGCCATTGTTTCCTTTGGTACTGAACCAGTTCTGTTTGCTGAATGGCCTCTGTCCGAATCTCATCCAACTCATTGAGCTGAAGAATCCTGTTCTACTAAATTGTAGACAGCGACAGCCCAACATCCAATACAATTTTAAGTGTCTGGAGTTCAAATTCAATAGATAGTATAGGCTTTTTCCCATAAACCAATTCATATGGTGAAAACTTTGTTGTGGACTTCCAAGTGGTGTTGTAAGCCCAAACTGCTTCAGGTAGTCTATTAGCCCAATCCTTTCTGTTTATTGCCACTATCCTGGTTAGGATATTCTCAAGTTCTCTGTTAGTTACCTCTACCTGCCCATTTGCTTGAGGATGGTAAGGTGAAGTTTTTCTGTGCTTGACTTGGTACAAATCCGTGAATGCCTTGATTACCTGTGAAGTAAATTGAGGTCCTCTGTCTGAAACTATTGATTTTGGGGCTCCAAATCTCAAGAAAATCCTATTGTAAAGGAAATCAGCAACTTTTTCTTCCCTTGCAAACTGCAATGCTTGACCCTCAGCCCACTTAGTAACATAGTCTGTGCATACCAGGATATACTCCTTCCCTGATGATGGCGGTGAAATTGGTCCCACAAAGTCTAGACCCCATTGCTCAAATGGTTCCACCATGACTTGAGGATGTAGGAGCATTTCTTGGGTAAAGGTGGGCTGCCCCATCCTTTGGCACTGGTCACAGTGCTGCACATACCTCTTTGTGTCTTTATGAAGAGAAGGCCAGTAGTAACCAGCTCCAAGGATCTTGTGGACTGTCCTGTGGAAAGAGTAGTGGCCACCAGATGGTTCATCATGGCATGCTCTTAACATATCAAAAGTCTCCTCAGCCTTCAAACACCTGCGTAGAATGAAATCAGGACCACATTTAAATAGTAAACCATTCAACCATTTGTAGGATAAACTTTCTTTAAGCAAACGTTTTCTTTGCTTTGAAGTAAAATGGGATGGATACAAGCCTGTAGCTAACAAATTGGCTATGTCAGTAAACCAAGGTGCAGTAGTGGATATGGCAAAAAGATGTTCATCTGGAAATTTGTCCTCCACTGGTTGATCTTCTCCTCCTGTATGTAATCTTGACAGAAAATCAGCAACCAAATTAAACTTTCCTGGATTATCAACTATGGTAATATCAAATTCTTGCAATAGCAATAACCACCTGATGATCCTTGCACCTACTACTGGTTTATTCATTAGGTACTTGATGGCTGTATGATCAGTGTGCACAAATATTTTATATCCGGTAATATAATGTCTGAATTTGTTTATAGCATAGATAATTGCCAAGAATTCTTTCTCAGTTGTTGTATAGTTTCTTTCTGCAGAGGTAAGGTTTTTGCTGATGTAATAAATGGCATGCATACTCTCTCCTTCCTCTTTTTGTCCTAAAACAGCCCCAATGGATTCATTTGAAGCATCAGTTTGTATATGGAATGGTAAAGTCCAATTAGGTCCCCTTAAAACTGGTGTCACAGTAAGTTTCTCCTTCAAAGTTTTAAATACTGATTAACAGTCTGTTGTCCAAAGAAATTCTGTTTCCTTGTTAAGCAGGGTAAACAGGGGAGCAGCTATTCTGCTAAAATTTTCTATGAACCTCCTATAGTAGCCTGCATGACCTAGAAAACTCCTGACATCAGTCTGATTTTTGGGTGAAGGCAACTGTGTGATTACTTCTATCTTGTTCTGATCCACTCTGATCCCTTTTTCTGAAATATGGTGTCCCAAAACAATTCCTTCTTCCACCATCATAAAACATTTCTCATGGCTAAGGGACAGTCAATTTTTATCACAACATTTTAGTACTTTTCCAAGGTTTGTGAGAGCTTCCTCGAAGTTATTCCCATACACAGTAAAATCATCCATGTAGACTTCCATGCATTCATTAGCCAATTTAGCAAAAATAGCTAGAACCAGTCTCTGAAATGTAGCTGGGGCGTTGCACAGCCCAAAAGGAAGAACTTTGTAAGCGAAGGTTCCCCAAGAGCATGTGAAGGTGGTTTTGTCTTGGTCTTCAGGTGCTACTTGAATTTGATTATACCCACTGAATCCATCTAAAAAAGAAAAATACTTTCTCCCAGCAAGGTTGTCCAGAACTTGGTCAATAAATGGTAAGGGAAAGTAGTCCTTTTTTGTGGCCTTATTGAGTTCTCTATAATCAATACACACCCTCCATTTCCCATTCTTTTTAGGCACAATGACAAGGGGTGAGACCCATTGACTGTCTGAGATTGGATATATGAACCCTGCTTGGAGTAATTTTTCTATTTCAGTTTTGACAATGTCCTTTAGGGCAGGATTCAATCTTCTTTGTGGTTGTCTGACAGGTTTAGTATCCTCAGTGTAGATGTGATGGGTACAGATTTTAGGAGGTATGCCTTTCATATCTTGGTATTCCCAGGCAAAAGATGCCGAGTGGGAAACTAAAAGCTGAATGAGTTTTTCTTCCTGATCTGCTGTCAATCGAGTATTTATATTAAGTGTTTTCCCTGGCAGAATCATGACCTGTTTTGTAATTTGATCCATAGATGTGGTGGGTCCATACATTGGTGTCATGGCATTGAGAGGACAAGAATGTGGGAGTAACATGTGGAAGGTGGCTAGGTCCCTGTAAAAGGTTTCCCCACAAGGAATAATGTTGGCAACGGTACAATGAGAAGAAACAAGAAGTTCTCTTTGAGGATCTTGGGTGAGTTCCATCACATCTTTGTTGATTAGGATGTGAGTGAAGTCTTCCATTGTATCATAGTATACCTCTTCTTGTAATTCTCCCAAATGTTCCTTAATGGTTACCATAGCCAATGAGGCACTGTTGTTCATGTTATCTGGTTCATCCACCCATACTCTTCCTGTGTAATGCACCGATGGTTTAGCTGGAGGATACAGAGATATTTTCTTTAAATCTATCCCATTAGAAATGACCATATCTCCAGTTTGACAATCAATAGATGTTGCTGCAGTAGCCAGCCATGGCCTTCCTAAGATCAGAGGATAAGCATTTCTCTGGTTTCTAGGTTCCAGTATTAAGAAATCCACTGGGAATTCCCATGAATCTATCACAACAGGTACATCAGTGATCACTCCCTTTGGAACAGCTACTGACTGATCAGCAAGTTGAAGAATTGTAGTCGTGGATTGGATACCTGACAGAGCTAACTTGTCCATTGTATGAACTGTCATCACATTAATTGCTGCTCCTAAGTCAACCAGAACATTTGAAATTTCTACCCCTGAGATGAAAACAGTTATGACAGGGTTCCCAGGGTCACCATATTTTGGGAGGAGAATTTCTCCCATCAATAGATCCATTACTTTTCCTTCCACCTGTATTGTGGAGGGAAAACTTTTCTTTCTGCCCTAATTTTTGATGCAATACTGTTTGATGAATTGATTTAGTTCTGGTACATCTCTGATGGCCTGGAGGAGAGGAATTTCAATGTTTAGCTGCTTGAGTTCTTGTAAAAGTTCTGATTCCTGATTGGGTTGAATTTGTTTTTGTAAAACCTTTTTCTGGGGAGCATTTTGTTTAAGTCGTTCTGGGTAGGGTGCTAGTTTTTCCATCTCCGGAGCATCTCCGGAGCTCTTATCAAAATTGCGTTCTAGACTGTTCTCCGGAGTTGGCTTTTTAGGAGGAACTCCGGAGTTGTCTGTGGTTGATTTTTCTAGCACTTTTTCGTTAGTAATCTCCTCTGGGGGTTGATTGGATGGATTTTCAGGTTCCTCATCATTGGTTATTTCAACTATAGTTGGAGGAGAAGGTCTTGGGAATGCTTTCCCAGAACACAGCTGGAGATTATTTGAATATATGGCATTAACTCTAACCATATTTTCCTGATCTGTCATATAGACAGCTGCTCCCTGTTTATTCCGTGGGTTTGGTATAGGCTGAGCTGGTAAAGGTGGTTGACTAACTGGTTCATTTTGCATTTGACCCTGTGTGTTGGAGGGTCCAGTTAGTAAAGCCTGCTGTTGAGGTTGGAAACGTCTAGGTTGTCCTTGGTATTGTTGATGGTATCCTGTTGAGGACCCCATTGAGGTTGCATGCCTTGGGACCCAAACTGTGGTGGCCATTGTTGATTTCCCCAAGGCTGGTTTTGCCAGTTTTGGTTTTGCCAATCCTGTTGTCCCCAAGGAGGATTATTTTGAGGGCCATACCAAGCTGGATTCCACTGATTGTTTCCCCAATTAGTAGGACCCCTGTAAGAAGATTGGCTTGGGTACTGATTATAAGGGAAATTTCCACCTTGTTTTTGTCCCACATAGTTCAACTCCTCCTCCATCACAGCATTCTTTTTACTCAATCTTTTCAAGGCTGGAAGTTGACTACACTGACTGGTAGGATGTTCCCTGTCACAGATTTGACAGATCTCTGATTTGTCCAAGGGGCATTCTCTCAACAGGTGTTTGTTTCTACACCTAGGACAATAAATGGAAAGCGGTTCAGTTGCTCTACTTTGATCAGTTGTCCTGGTTTTTGCTTGAATCCCATCCAAAGTGGTATTTAGTTGGACCAGAATATCTGTTTTTAGATTTGCAATTTCCTCCATCAACTGTCCTATCTCATTCTTCCCCTTAAAATTTTTGGATGACCTTACTCCATCTTGAGTTCTGGAATAATTCCTACAGAGTTCCTCTATGTCAGGTATTTTCATTTTGTTAATGTTCCCTTTTCCCATTAGGTCCAGTGCTTGTTTTGATTCTTTATCCAATCCTTTTATAAACAGGGTTCTGGCCAAGGAGTGGTTTACCGGATTGCCATAACTTCTCAAGGCAAAATTAAACCTATCCACATAGTCTTCTAAGGATTCTTCCTCCCCCTGCCTAATTTTAAACAGTTCTTCATTTTTATTACTGGATCTGCAATAATCTTGGTATTTTTCCAAAAACTCTGTTTCCATTTGATCCCAAGAACGGATAGAACCCTGGGGTAAACCCATAAACCATCTCATCGCAGAATCTTTCAGGGTTGAAGGGAACAGTTTAAGTTTCTAGTTATCTAATCCATAATCATAGGTTTGGCAGACTACTTTGAATTCAAACAAGAACTGATCTGGATCCTCAGAGGAAAGTCCTCTGAAATTTGGCAGATGTGCTGGTGAGATATTCTTCATGGGAGCACTGTCTCCAGCAAGCAAAACAATAGGATAAGAGAAGGTTCTTGGGGCCTGATTTTCCTCTTCCTCATGATTATCATTTTCCATGTTTAATAATAGCTCTTCTTCCTGAGGTTCTGAGGAAGTAGGTTCTACCAAAGGATCTGCCTCAACTTTTTGTTGCAATTCCTAGATATAATTGGCAAGTGGAATATCTGTAGGATCTAAGGGATTGTTGTTTTGAAATGTAGGTTCCAAATTAGGATCTAGGTTTCCTTCTTCAACAAGATTTTGTACCACCTCACTGCTTTCCCCTATGGTGTGTTGTTGGGGTGTCTGTTTAATATATCTTCCTTTAAGATCTCTAGCTCTAACCATACAGATCTATTCTAAAAACTATTTTTAACTCAGTGTCCCTAATTAACACAAACTAGTCCCCGGCAACGGCGCCAAAATGATGGGCTGTCACTGTACCTCATCATTTAATCTGTTTTCAGATGTCAAAGAACCAGGGCTGTGTCCATGGCTGTCTGCAACTAGGGATTCTAAGTGACCAGTTTATAGCTAATCCTAAAGCTTAAAAGAATGACTAATCTACCTGCTTGTTGAATAATTGTAATGAATGTTGTAAAACAGAATAAAACAGGAAATGTACTCAAAGCAAAGAATGATAACATGCATCTATCTACTAAAACAGGAAATACTTTTATAAAAGAAACTTGAAACAGTAAAATAGAGATACTAGCCTCCTGCCTAATTGGTGAGAGTGGGCCCTTGCTCCGCACCTTTGAGGATGAAGGCTATTGCAGGAAATCAGCACTAAAGATGATCTAACCAAATTCAATCCAATTCATTCATTTTTATGTTCATGAGAAATGTATGGCTATAACAGAACTGAAATCTCCAAAAATTAGAATAATCTTATCATCCCCTTTTTTATTACTATTTCTGAGAGTATATATATAAAAAGAGTGATGATATATCACTGAACTTATCTATCAGTCTTTCTAGGAGATGACACCATCTCTTATTTGTACTTATCTATCAAACTTATGAAAGATCATCATGCAAGAAAGGTAGACTTGAGTGGAACAGAAGTCCACTCAGAGGTCTAAGTTTAGATCTTAATACACTTGGGCATCAAAGCCCTGAAAATTAGTTTAATTCATAACTCATGCAAAATCTTTGGAAAGATAAAACTTCAGCAGTTTAACTGATAGTCAACCCTTCACCACTCAAGTGATGATTTGAGTGAAGTGCGGGGGTATTAGGATTGCTACTGAAGTGTCTGATTGGCGGCTCTGACTGGAACATGCTCTGTTCTCGGGAGGCTCCGGAGATCGCTATTCCTGTCTGCAGCTCCGGAGATATTCCAAACACTCGCAGAGCTCCGGAGATATTCCAGACACTCGCAGAGCTCCGGAGAGTCATTCCCCAAATCTTCAATCTCTAGGTGTCACTATTCTTTGTCATGGTCTCTGGAGATCATTGAAGACGATCTCTGGAGATGCACAAAACTACTGTTTCTGATATTTACACCTGCGGATTCAAAAAAGGAAGAGAAATTCTGCATTTTTCCATTAATCCCACGCACATTAGTCACCAAATCAGAAATTCTAATCTCAAGTAATCTATCTTAATTAATCACAAAATAGAACAATCTTGCTTAACTAATTTGAGTGCAGACACAAGGAAGATGAACTGAATAGGGAAAAAGAGAGGCAAAAAGGGTGTATTTTATGAGTGCAATTTGACACTCATCAGCATCTGCGGCTAGAGCTCACCATTTGGATGGTAAGATGTTAGGTGGCAGGCAGAGGAATGAAAAGGAGAAGGCTAAAACCCCTAAGCAGATGAAATGTTAGGTGTCAGGAGAAGAGGGAATGATGGACTTCATGGTGTTTTCATATCAAGAAATCAGGGACCCTGTGCTCAATCAGTGGATGGTTAGAATATGAGAGTTGGCTAAAGGAATAGATGGTTCTCCTGGGGTGTGTGTTCATTTCATGATGGCCAATCTACTTTTGGATCTAAATTACATGAGAGGCAAATGGAATACATTTGATGTTGCTCTATCCCTTTCTTGTGCATCTATGCCTTCAATGACTGCTACTTCTTACTTGCTCCATGACATTGGAGATGTGGATTAGGCAGAGTTACATTTTGAATGTTTACTAGAACACCTTCATGCAATTAAGAGGCAACAAATATGTCTTCAATTGGTTGTGGAAATGATCGCTAAGAAGTTGTAGGTCTCTCTCCCCAAGGATGCTATTCCATTGTTTTCGAAGTGTTGTGATGCGGATGATGGTGTGGAGACTAATGTTTCAGGTTAGAATATTGCTTATGATAAATGTAATTGTGTGGTTGAGGGTGTGGCGAGGTGTGTAATTTGCCTCGGCCTCTCCTAGGTTCTCAGACTTCTTTATATACTTTGTTAGACAGTGGGTTGTGGGTAGTTGTTCTTTATGGATTTGGCTTTTATTTTTGTTGGGTGATAGTCAGGTTTAAATCTCTTAGTAGTTGTTTTGTTTTTTCTAATATCTTGTCAACCTACTAGACTTTGTCGGGGCTTATCCCTGGATCTTAGGGTTTTCCCAATTTTGATGGTTCCTAGACTTAAACCAAGTAATATTATCAAAAATTATTTAAATTTAATAAGTGATGGATAATTAATTGATCAAATATCCCCTATTTATTGATTAATACTAAAATTTAAATGAAAATAAAGTTATGAAAAAAATCAAAGTTGAATGAGGCGAGAGTGGAGATAATATCAAACCATATTCTTTTGTGTTATAAATAAGAGATGATGCATGTTGAAGTTTCAAAAACATACATTGATTTAAAACTACCATCCACCTCCTAGTGGAATAGCTCTTGTCACTTGATGGGTTTGTTTTGTCTCTTTGGTTTTATCGATTCAAACTTGGCCCCATTTAAACTATGGGGTGTGCCTTCTTCCACCCACCTTTTTTTGTGAATACATGTAATATACTTTTTAAACAAATAATATAACACACTTTCATTTAGAAAAATATTATCCTTGTCTAATTTTGGGCAATAGCCCCATTTAAATGCATACTTTACATGGATGGAAAGAATGGCTATTTTATAAGTACAAGAAAATGTTTCTTGGTCGAGAGTCCATTTCAATGAAGAGAATGTAATTATTAATATGTAATGTGTGTGTGCCAAGTCAAAATAAAGATCAATCACAAGGTTGATGTGGTCAATGACCACAACATTGATTGTACAATATATAGCACCCAAATGAAGGGTACAATTAGCACAAGATCTAATTTTTTGATAAAACTAAACATCAAAATGATATCAAATTGTCAGGAAGATTCATTTTGTACATTAGAGAAACATAATTTATTGTTTGTGATAAAAAAATTACTTTCTATGAGAAGGCAATTTTTATGGTTTCTTACTGATAAGGATTACAAGTAGATAGTAGTTATGCAATGAAACTAAAAATATTGTCTAAGACCTTTGTTAGAAGTCAATGACGAAGATCATGGAAAGGGTTTGATAATGAGGGGATAAGCACCTCATTTTTTTGGATCTATTAATATTGGGCACATGAATCATCAATCTTTCTTGGCTTAATGTAGATTGATGAGTATCTATTTTGTTGAATTATTTTGGCATTGGATGCATGAATCATTAGCCTCTTTGGCTTAATGCCAAATATTGAGGGATATTCATTTGTCCAAATTCACCTAGAATTTGAACTTGGCCTCATCCCTTACAATTTCAAACCTTTGCACTCAACAAAAATAATCACTAGTGGGCTCTTTGTGAGCCACCACTTTGACACTCAAAACTTTCAACATTCATTGTTTCAAATAATATTTTCATTGTGTCCATTCAACACATTCTTCTAGAACCATTTGTTGGTAATCTTGGGCTACGTGGTAAACAACTCAATGCAATATGCAAAGTGATCTTAGAGGGCATGCACTAGGTTTTAAACCACCTGTTCCTACATTTTGATGCTCCAAACTATGGATATTTTCTATGTTCTTGGAAAAGAACAATGGTAGATACCTAATTGAGGTGCTTATAAGTGATGTAACTTTGGGAGTTTCAATTATTGCATCTATTATGTGCTTTGGAGTTGTTATTTACATCATATGTTTTTAAAGTGCACAAGAGAACGATATTGATTATTAACAAAGGAATATTTGTAATGCCCCAAGCTTTCACTCAAGATGTTAATGATTAAAAACTGACCAAACATTTTTGTGATACAAAAGTGGTATTACACAAGCCACACTACACTCTCACATACCAAAGGTGTCATAAAACCTATAATGACACACTTGGCATGCACACTAATGCATGATGCAAGGTGACACAAGCGAAATACTTAGTGGTAGCATGGGACTAAACACCATGGTTGACATAGAAATGGGACATGGATGAGAGTCATGATTTCTAAGGCCACTAAAAAACCCCTACAACACTTGTACTAGGTCACTGCTCTAATATCTCAAAGTTACTGGAAGATTAAAGCCAAAACTATTAGAATTTTAGACTTCAAGGAAGGACTTACACTGGGTCAGACTTCCCTTTTGGCCATGCAATTTGGCTTTACAACTAGGGTTTGCATTTTAGGTTTCATTCCTGATCTACAATTTGTACCAAGCTTTATCATTTCAGACATTAGCATCAAGCTACCATTTGCAACATGCAACACCCACTCAGGTTCAAATTTTAGCATGTTGTACTCTACACCCACTTGGTCCTTCTCATATTAGTCAGATTTACACAACATTTTACAAGAAAGTAAACGAACATGGTAAACATGAAATTTTTTTATCATGTCCATAATTACAAGGAAATAAATACATATCTTTTCTTAATATTTTCAACCTTGAAAATTCAATATATTCAAAGATAAATCATAGTGAGAAACATTTCACTTTACATTTACAATTCATATATTGCACTTATCAATGAGAATAATTTTACATCAAAACATAAAGAATACTGCATCTGGAATCTTGATATTTATCACTCAAGTCCTGGTGAGTCTTTTGCTACAGAGGGAGAGCATCATCTGAGTGCTTGACCTCCAACCACAGACTGGTGGTCCCCAGCTCACCTTCCTTCCTGGAAGTGGCCCTACCCTTCATGAAGAGTGTAGAAATAAGGAACCAACAAGTTTTTCCATCTGAGTTCTAGTGTTGTGTCCTACGTAACACAATCAACCATACAACTCTAGACAATCCTCTAGCTAAGTATGATCCTACTGATCTAGGTTACGCCATCTAGACACTGTGAACTGACTAATGAATGCAGAGACAAATGCATCACTTTGGCCAAAGATTTTATAAATATAAATGTTTGCAATAAAAGTAGTCATGAGTTCACATACCTCTAAATCACCTTGGAAACTATCTCATCCTACAATTTGATTTGTTTAACTAATAACACTAGACATGAAATGTCTTGACTTAAGTTTAATTCCTAGTCCATCTAACTTAGAATTTAATCTTGAATTCTAGGATGAAATACAATAAATAGGTTTAAAAAGACTTAATATTTCAGAAAGCCCTTTGTTGCATTCTTACAAACATCAAAGTCTATAACTTCCTATCATTCTACTCATCGACTCAAAAATTAGGCATTCTTGTACTTGATGTCGTGTTTCAACTCTATCATTTAAACTTAATCAAAATCTTCTCAAACTCTTCATAAAGTATTCTTGTCATGATCTATGGATTCTCGACTATTCCCTGTCAACCATAAGTACACTAAACTAATCAATGTCATAACTGTATTGAGAGTCTTAAGTAAACTAGACCCATCTAGGTTAATCCAAGGGTTTTATCTTCTCTAACCCAATATACAAAATAACATCAAAAGATCCAAAGGTAAGAATGTATAATCATATCACATGATTATAATAACCTCTAGTCTTCTCTAGACTACTAAATCTCTAACCAACTTCACATTTCTTATAAAATATAGAACATGAGTTTCTATCTACACGTAAATATAATCTAATAAATAGTTTACATAGCATAAATACTATTAACCAAGTTTGTTCTCTGAAATAGGTTATGAGTCTATTGAGAATAATATATATAAAGTTTCAACCTAATGGTCTTCTTTCATCCACTAATCTGGATATAGAAATGTTATGCACCTGTGCACATTATCCTTGCACATAACAAAATATACTTGCTATAATAGAAGTAAACATATATAATACTATAATCACACCTTGGGTGTCCCAATGATATCAAATATAATTCCTATTTTACTTAGAATAAAATAAACCTAACACTAAGTTTTAGGATGAAAATAATAAAACTTGATTGTATATAGTATACAACTCAATCTTTACTTACTGCTCTTGATTCATTTGTCCAATCTGAGTTCTCTATAGGCTCGGTTGAATACAAAAAGATATAACCTTCACAATTTAATAATAACATGACAACATTTGCACCTCATGACAACTTGGATGCAAAATAGGTAATAATAACTACAAAAAACTTGAGCTCTCAAAATAAACAAGCCTTTTTACTATGTCTCAGGGTCTAAGAAAGATACACAGAAGATATTTACTAACTACAATAGCAACTTTCTCGGCCTGCTATAGTTAGAAAACTCTTCAGCCTGTGTAGACAACATAGTATGCACTAAAAAGTCACTAAGTTTTCCCTTCATGGGATAAGGTGAAAGATTACAATCTTGATAGAAAATAGAGATAAAGTTATCTCATTATTCTAACATAATACATAGCTTAGTTGTTGTTTATCACAATACACAGAAAAATATAGTTATTCAGGCTTAAGTTTACACAGGCTTAAACAAGCTGTTGACCCTGAAATCACACAACAATGAGTAAGATATCAGCCTTAAGAATATAGCATTCAACTATGCTTATTTGCTTATATAAACTCACAGTAATATACTTTGTCTATCAGCTAAATAAACTCAGACACAATCTATGCTTAACAACCATTATCACTCAGAAATAGTCTTAGACTATCAATCAAATGATACTCAGAGATATCAAAGACTTTTGATCAAATATCTCCTAGAGATAAACAAATATTTACGGTCATATAAGACATAGGAAAACTTAAATTCTATCGGCCACATTACATAGTAACATTCTAAGTATATCGGCCATAGATATTTAACCACAGAACCAAATGCAAACATGCAATTCTTATACTATTAAAAGACTTTCAACAAAGAAAAGAACCTATATAGAGATCAAATGAAGATCTTTCCACAGTCTCTATTCTTCCATTACGAGCTTGATCCTTTCTTATTGATGTTGATATCCTTTCAATGCTCTTTGTGTCTTACTTCATCTTTCTTTGTGTGTCTTAAGAGAAAGTTCCCATGGTGATTAATAGCAATCAAGCATAACCGCATCCTTCTCTCCTTAATTGTAGCCTACAATAATTCCTCATAGGCATGCAAATAGTGGACGTGATGGTCATAAAATATCACTCCATACGTCGGTTGATGAGGTCCTCCTTACTCTCTAAATCAATTAGGGAGTAAAGGAGTCAAGCCACTTAATCATTAAAGCTATTTGCAATATCATGGAATCTTAGCCATATTTATAAGGAAGTTTAACAACCACCTCAAATGTCTAGCTCCTTAAATCATTCATATATATATATATATATATATATATATATATATATATATATATATATATATATATATATATATATATATATATATATATATATATATATATATATATATTCCTTAAATCTATATATATATATATATATAAAATCACAAGGTGAAATAAAAAGCACCCAATACTTATGTTGCTACCAACATCTATAAAGATACGAGAATGGGGTCGAGGTTTTCTCCCCCTCTCTATCTCACAAAACATCAGAGAATGTATAACTTACCATAACAGAACACTTATCATAAATCACTAATAATAACATAATATAGCTTATCCTCAAATTGAATCATTATAATAACATAAACTATAATCATAGTGCATAAGGAAAATAACAACTATCGACCATATCTTGTCAATGTTTATTTTTATCCTGACTCAGTTTTTTGACAAAACCTATGCTAATGGTTCTTGACATCAAATTGACGATTGTCGAGTCAAAACCCAAACTCTGACCAAATAGGTCAAACACAACTTACCACTTACAACGAGGTTCACTAAACATTAAACGCACAAGACTTAGATGGAAACAACCTGTTCCTTTCCTTATGTCTATTCACTTCTCTCCAATGATGCTCTCCCTCTCTTTCTCGACGGGTAGAAATATGTTTCCTGGTTACAACTTACAATCACCAAACTGGGATTAGTGTATCGTTAGTTAATCCATATACATTATGAATAAATAATCATGATAACATATAATCACATGTCTAAATTCTATGTGCATAAACATAAACTCATGAAATCATTGATTTATCCTGACATTTTCACTAAACATCAAATCATTAATCCATGTAAAATTATCTACTAATTGCATACAAGTGAAAAGTAAAACATAGTCAAAAATTGGGGTGTGACATATCTCCCCCCATAAGATTCATCATCCTTGATGATCTAATTTATCCAAAATAATAATATGATGAAATTTTTGTTCAACTTTGAAAAGCATAAAACAAATGAGGAAATCTGTGATAAAAATCATGGTAATCTTCCCATGTAGCACTATCCTCTGCATATTGGTCCGACTGGACTTTGCACTAAGTAACCTCTCTATTATGCAAGTGGAGCTTGCAAACTTCAAGCACTTTGAGAGGCTTGACCATGACCACTCCTGGGCCCTATACCTATAAAGCATTCCAATCAAGAATATGATTATCACCTATTATATACTTTTTTAAATATGAAACATGGAAAACATTATGCATCCTGGCAAGAGCTAGTGGTAGAACAATTCTATAGGAAATCGGATTGATCATTTTGAGAACTTCTAAGGGTCCTACATATCTAGGAGCTAGTTTGGAAGAATTTCCAAACTTTATGGAACTTTTCTGAGGTTTGACCATCAAAATAACGTTTTCTCCAACTGAAAATTATCTTGGTGTACATTTGGCATCAACATAACTTTTATGTCTATCATTTGCTTCCGCCAATCTATTTCTAATTAGCTTAATATGTTCTTCCATTTCTACCAACATTTTTGGACCAATGCTAATCCTATCTTCTAGCTTATCCCAGCTTATAGGAGTTCAGCATCTTATTCCATACAATGCTTCAAATGGAGACATCTTAATAGAGTAATTATAGAAGTTGTTATAGGCAAACTCTACAAGCGGTAGATACTCTTCCCACTTGTGTTGTTGATCCATGAAATACATCCTCAACAAATCTTCAAGAACTTGGTTTACCCTTTCTATCTGACCATTTGTCTCAGGGTGATAATCCAAGCTTATATTGAGCTAATTTTGTAGCGTTGAAAACAAAGTTTGCCAAAATATTGACGTCATGCGTGTATCTCTATCTGAGATAATCTTCTCAGGAACTCCATGCAATCTAAACACTTCTTGCACAAACTTGCAAGTTATGACTGGTGCACCATCTTTTAGGTTCCAAGGTATAAATTGAGTTACCTTGGTGATTTTTTCCACTACCACTAAAATAGCATCATGTCTATTTCGAGACATTGGAAGACCTTGAACAAAATCCATGCTAATGACCTGCCCCTTCCACTCTGGAATATCGTGCGGATACAGAATTCATATTGGATGTTGATGTTCAGCCTTGACTCTCTAGCACTCTAGGAAACTTGCTACAAATCATGCAACATCATTCTTCATTCCTTTCCATAAATAAAGAGGTTTCACATTGGCTAGAAGTTTAGTTACTCCTGGATGACCTGAATATGGTGCAGAATGAACTTCCTTCCACACAAGGTTTCTCAATTCTACCGAATCTGGAACATACATCCTTCCTTTGTATCTTAGAAGCCTAATTGGTTCAAAATAAAACCCATCATACCTTGAATCTTGAGGATTTACAGAAAGAGCATGCTTAACGTGCTCATAGAACTCATCATCTGCAGAATTTTGCAATACCAAATCCTTAAAGTTTAAGTGAATAGAGACAATTGATGAGATATGACTCTGTTGACTCAGAGCATCCGCTACTCGATTCTCTTTGCCTTTGATATAACATATCTCAAAATCATAGTCAGATATCAATTCCAACCATCTTCTTTGTCAAGCATTAAGATCAGGCTGGGAAAATATGTACTTAAGACTATGATGATCCAACTTCAATTCAAAAGGCTTTCCTAGCAAGTAATGTCACCATACTTGCAAAGCATGCACAACTGCTGCTAACACTAAGTCATGAGGAGCATAATTCTGCTCATATGCTCTCAACTTCTTGGATTCATAGGCTACCACTTGCCCATTCTACATAAGCACTCCTCCCAAACCTTCACCTAAGGCATCAGTGATTACAACAAATTGACTTTCCAGATCAGGAACTTTCAATATTGGTTATGTAGTCAACCTCTCTTTTAACTGATCAAATGCCTCCTGACATTTATCTAACCAATCAAAAAGCTTTCCTTTTCTCTGAAGCGAAGTGATTAGGCTTTCTATCCTAAGAAAGTTCAAAATGGACTTTCTATAATATCCAACTAACCCCATGAAACTGTGCACTTCATGCACATTCTTTGGCACAGGCCACTCAAGTATAGCTTTGATCTTTTTAGGGTCTACTAAAATTCCTTTTGCTGATATAATATGTCCCAAATATTGTATATGTTTCTGAAATAAAGTACATTTTGAAATTTTCCCAAACAACTTATGTTCTCTCAGCTGCTGCAGAACTAACTGCAAGTGTTGTAAGTGTTCTTCCTCATTCTTAGAATAAATAAGAATGTCATCTAAAAACACTAGAACAAATTTATCCAAGCAATCTCAGAAAACACTATTCATTAAATTCATAAATGTAGCAAGGGCATTCATAAGTCCAAAAGGTAGAACCATGAACTTGAATAATGTCCATACCTTGTTTGGAAAGCTATTTTATGAATGTCCTCATCTTTTATTCTCAACTGATGGTATCTAGATCACAAATCGATCTTAGAAAACACTACAGTACCATGCATCTGATAAAAAATATCATCAATACGTTGTAAACAATACTTATTCTTTATCATTGCTTTGTTGATCATACGATAGTCTATACACAGACACAAAATTCCATCCTTCTTTTTAACAAAGATTACAAGTGCTCCCCAAGGAGATACACTGGTCTAATCAACCCCTTAGCCAATAACTCCAAAAGCTGGGCTTTCAATTCCATCAATTCCATAGTAGTCATACGGTATGGTAGCTTTGAAATTAGCTCCGATCTAGATATTATTTCAATTAAGAAATCAAAATCTCTCTTCGGAGGTAATCTCGGAAGTTCTGGGAAAACATCCTAAAAAACTTGAAGAAAAGGATAGTTCTCTAAAGATGCACTATGATTACTAGGATCCTCTTCTACTTGCTCCATTTTGATTGCAAAAAGTTGACAACCTTTTCACCTAGCCCTCTTCTATCACATTGCAGAGATTGGTCTAATCTTGAATTCTCTTTGAGTGCCTTGCAAGAAGACTTTGTTTCCTACATCATCTAGACACTCAACTATTTTTGCAAAATAGTTGGCATTATTCCTAAGATAACATCATAGGAACCTAGGGGGGCTACAAACAAATATACCTCAGTCAAAAAACTAGGAAGTTCAATCTTGGATTCAAATAAACACTGATCTACCTGAGCTCTCATCTAGTTAGCATATTCAACTGACCAGGGTTCAGCCATATATCCAGCTCTTCTAGGAAATTTACTTAATACTCTTGGAGAAATAAAGCTTTTAGTTGCTCTAGTGGCAATCAAAATAGAAATAGGAACTCCAAAAAAAGTACATGTTGTCTCAATGGGAGTAATCTGGTACTCCTCCTGCGAATGTCCAATGCCACATGGATCCTCTATTGAAAAGCTTCTTGTTGGGTAGGTAAATCATTGCCACACTATTGAACTCCTTGGTTCTTGGTTGTGCATTGATTTTCATAGTGATCTCCACCACAGGTGAAACATCCTCCAAGATGTCCTCGCTTCTTAGTAGGTTACCTGAATTATTATCATTCCTTTGAACATTTCTATTGTTCTTCTTCTCATTTATAGGTCCATTCCTATTATTTCTAGAGACCTTGTCACTTTTCTTAATCACATCCTTCTTGCCATTCCTTTTCTTGAAAGGCTAAGAAGTTGGTGTCTTATTAAACATCTTATGATTTTTCTCATAATATGCAGAAATTGACATCAATTTTTGCTCTTGTTTGATTACCTTCTCCAAAACTTGGTCCATAGTAGTACGGCCATGCACATCCACTTCTCCACTTATCTAGGCATTTAGACCCATGATAAATTTTGTAATTCTGAACCTTTCATCTTTCTGATATTGTGGAACACACTTTAGGATACAAGTGAACTTTTCTCAATATTCCACCACTGACATATCCCCTTGCCACAGATTTTGGAAATCTTTTAGCTTTTGATCAAAGAAAAGCTATGGTAACCACCTCTGGCAAAATAAGAGCACAATTTGATCCCATGTTAAGCTCAAAGAACTTAACCCTAGTTCCATTTTCTTGTTCATCCACCATATGGACACTTCTCCTGCCAGCTAAAAGGCACCCCACACTGCCTTAGTTATCTTAGAGTAATTTTGAAACTCAAAATACTTTTCCATCTCTATCAACCAAGCTTCTGTAGCATCACCACTTTCTATTCCATTGAACTTAGGTAGCATGACTTTCTTCATATCTCTTGATAGCTCAAAGGAAAGTCTACTTCTCTTCTCCTCTTGAGACTTAGTTTTATCAACATTCTCTCTTTGTTCATCATGAATACTAGTTTCATGGATATATTCATCTCCTTGATGTGAATCCTCATTCTCTCCTTCGGATCTACCTTGACCCCTCACTTCCTGCTCTAGGTTACCAAGCCTTTCCTTGGTTTCATTCAGCATGGTCAATATCTGATCTAGCTTAGCCATTGGGTTTTCAGAAGGATTCAACTCTCCTTGACTAACTTCACTTTGAGATTTGTTCAAGTTCGAACCATGGTGATACTCTATATCACACATGATATTTGTATCAAGTTATAAATTAGAATTCAAAAATAATGCATCTCATTAATTCAAAATTCATCAATAAAATCCACTCACAAAACTCAAATTTGTGCAAAAATAATCTCATCTTTATTATAGTTTATTCTAGGTATAAATACATGTCCTTATTTAGATAATTAACTCAACAAGACTACATGTCACTGTCAGTTAAAGGATATTCCTTAGGTTCCTCTTCCCCATTGAAATCTAGTAAAACAAACTTAGAGGGTGGATGTACATGCAGATACTCCTCCAACACCTCTTTTCCTAAAATAGGGGCATCATGACCACACCCAAATGGCATGTCACGACTAGTAGAAGGTTTGCTTGGTTTAACTATACAAGTAGGAACAATGGGTTTCTTGGCTAGCTTGATACGTTGTTTCCTTTCTAGTCATATATGCTTAAGAGTGTCAGCCAAAGTCTCTGAATCATCTAGCCATGCATCCTCAGCATATCTAAAATGCTCAAGTTCAGATTAACCTCCTCGGTAGGTTCTTTCTTAACCTCTATTTTGGGTAAATGTTGAGGAATAGACTTTCTTGTGGTTTTCTTGGTTCTCCTCCATGCCATTTTGGCAAAAAACCAATTTCAAACATTAGCCAATCTGCTAAATGTTGACAAATTTTCTTGTAGTGAGCTCCTAGGTCCATGTGTTGAACCTGATTAACTTTGATACCATGTGTAACATGCCTTCTCATATTACTTAGATTTACACAACAATTTACAAGAAAGTAAATGAACATGGTAAGCATGATTTTTTTTATCATGTGCATAATTACAAGGAAATAAATACATATCTTTTCTGAATATTTTTCAACCTTGAAAATTCAATATATTCAAAGATAAATCATAGTGAGAATAATTTCACTTTACATTTACAATTCATACATTGCACTTCGAAATGAGAATAATTTTACATCAAAACATAAAGAATATTGCATCTGGAATCTTGATATATATCACTCAAGTCTCAACAAGTCTTCTGTTACAGAGGGAGAGCATCATCCAAGTGCTTTACCTCCAACCACAAACTAGAGGTTCCCCTCTCACCTTCCTTTCTGGAAGTAGCCCTACCCTTCACTAAGAGTATAGAAATAAGGAACCAAAAAGTTTTTCCATCTAAGTTCTAGTGTTGTGTCCTACATAACACAATCGACCATACAACTCTAGACAATCCTCTAGCTAAGTATGATCCTATTGACAAGTTACACCATCTAGACACTGTGAACTGACTAATGCATGCAGAGACAGATGCATCAATTTGGCCAAAGATTCTATAAATATAAACATTTGCAATAAACATAGTCATGAGTTCACACACCTCTAACTTGAATTGGAAACTATCTCATCCTACAGTTTGATTTGTTTGACTAATAACACTAGACATGAAATGTCTTGACTTAAGTTTAATTCTTGGTCCATCTGACTTAGAATTTAATCCTGAATTATAAGATATAAATCCAATGAATATGTTTTAAAAGACTCAATCTTTCAGAAAGTCCTTCATTGCATTCTTGCAAACATTAGAGTCTATGACTTCCTGTCGTTCTACTCATTGACTCAAAAATTAGGCATTCTTGTACTTGATGTCATGTTTCAACTCTTATCATTTAAGCTTAATCAAAAGCTTCTCAAACTCTTCATAAAGTATTCTTGTCATGATCTATGGATTCTTAACTATTCCTTGTCGACCATAAGTATACTAAACTAATCAATGCCATAATTGTATTAAGAGTCTTAAGTAAACTAGACCCATCTGGGTTAATCCTAGGGTTTTATCTTCTATAACCCAATATACAAAATAACATCAAAAGCTCTTGTTATCCAAAGTTAAGAATGCATAATCATATCACATGATTATAATAACCTCTAGTCTTCTCTAGACTACTAAGGCTCTAATCAACTTCACATTTCTCATAATATAAAACATGACTTTCTATCTTCACATAAATATAATCTAATAAATAGTTTACATAGCATAAGTACTATTAACTAAGTTTGTTCTCTGAAATAGGTTATGAGTCTATAGAGAATAATATATATAAAGTTTCAACCTAATGGTCTCCTTTCATCCACTAACTTTGGATATAGAAAGGTTATGCACCTGTGCATATTATCCTTGCACATAACGAAATATACTTTCTATAATAGAAGTAAACTTATATAATACTATAATCACACCTTGGGTGTCCCAAAGATATCAAATATCATTCCTATTTTACTTAGAATAAAAGAGACCTAACACTAAGTTTTAGGATGAAAACAATCAAACTTGAATGTATTTAATATACAACTCAATCTTTACTTATTGTTCTTGACCCATTTGTCCAATCTGAGTTCTCTAGAGGCTCAGTTGAATACAAAAATATATAACCTTCACAAATTAATAATAACATTATAGCATTTGCACCTCATGACAACTTGGATGCAAAATAGGTAATAATAACTACAACAAACTTGATCTCTCAGGATAAACAAGCCTTTTTACTATGTCTCAAGGTCTAAGAAAGATACAGAAAAGATATTTACTAACTACAATAGCAACTATCTCAGCCTGCTATAGTTAGATAACTCTTCAACCTGCGTAGACAACACAGTATGCACTAAAAAATCACTGAGTTTTCCCTTCATGGGATAAGGTGAAAGATTACAATCTTGATAGAAAACAAAGATAAACTTATCTCATTATTCTAATAGAATACAGAGCTTAGTTGTTGTTTATCACAGTACACAGAAAACATAGATATTCGGCCTTAAGTTTACACAAGATTAAACAAGCTATCAACCCTAAACTCCCACAGAAATGTAGTAAGCTATTGGCCTTAAGCATTTAGCATTCAACTATTCTTATTTGCTTAAATAAACTCAGTAATATATTTTTTCTATTAGCTAAATAAACTCAGAACAATCTATGCCTAACAGCCATTATCACTCATAAATAGTCTTAGACTATCAACCAAATGATACTTAGAGATATCAAAGACTTTCGATCAAATATCTCCTAGATATAAACAAAGATTTATGGTCATATAAGACATAAAAAAACTTGAATTCTATCAGCCACATTACACAGTAACATTCTAAATATATCGGCCTTAGATATTTAACCATAGAACCGAATGCAAACTTGCAATTCTTAAACTATTAAAAGACTTTCAACAAAGAAAAGAACCTGTATAGAGATTGAATGAAGATCTTTCCATGGTCTCTATTCTTCTACGATGAGCTCAATCCTTTCTCACTTCTATCGATATCCTTTCAATGCTCTTTGTGTCTTACTTTAGCTTTCTATGTGTGTCTTGAGAGAAAGTTCCCACGGTGATTAATAGCAATCAAGCATAACGGCATCCTTCTCTCCTTAATCGTAGCCTACAATAATTCCTTGTAGGCATGCAAATAGTAGACATGATGGTCATAAAAGACCACTCCATACGTCGGTTGATGAGCTCCTCCTTACTCTCTAAATCAGTTAGGGAGTAAAGGAGTCAAGCCACTTAATCATTAAAGCTATTTGTAATATCATGGAATCTTAGCCATATTTATAAGGAAGTTTAATGACCACCTCAAAGGTCTAGCTCCATAAATCATATATATATATATATATAAGTACAAAATCACAAGGTGAAATAAAAAGCACCCAATACTTACTTATGTTGCTACCAACATCCATAAAGATACAAGAATAGGGTTGAGGTTTTCTCCCCTTCTCTATCTTGCAAAAACATTAGAGAATGGATAAGTTACCATAACGAAACACTGAGAACACTTATCGAAAATCACTGATAATAAAATAATATAGCTTAACCTCAAATTGAATTGTTATAATAATATAAACTATAATCATAGCGCATAAGGAAAATAATGGCTATCAACTATATCTTGTCAATGGTCATTTTTATCCTAAATCAGTTTTTCAACAAAACCTACACTAATGGTTCTTGACATCAAATCAATGATTGTCAAGTCAAAACCCAAACTCTGACCAAATAGGTTGAACACAACTTACCACTTATGATGAGGTTCACTAAACATTAAAAGCACAAGATTTAGATGGCAACAACCTGTTCCTTTCCTTATGTCTATTCACTTCTCTCCAATAATGTTCTCCCTCTCTTTCTCAGAGGGTAGAAATCAGTTTCCTGGTTACAACTTACAATCACCAAACTAGGATTAGTGTATTGTTAGTTAATCCATAAACATAATGAATAAATAATCATGATAACATATAATCACATGTCTAAATTCTATGCATACAAACATAAACTCATGAAATCATTGATTTATCCTAACATTTTCACTAAACGTCAAATCATTAGTCCATGCAAAATTATCTACTAATTGCATACAAGTGAAAAGTAAAACATAGTCAAAATTTGGGTGTGACAACCCTAGAGCAATTTTAGATTTCAAAAACTAATCACAATGTACACATCTACAAGGTGCAAAGGGATTCCAAAATCTGACTCAGGTTGACTTCAAACTTTAGGGTCCAATTGTAATTTACATGTTTGTAAATTGTAAATAGACTTTGAGTTCCAAACCTCCTATTACTTCAGATGTCAAAGACTGAGTGCAACTTTCAACATGCAATGTGCAACAAAACTCTAGACTTCCTATAATTTTAGGTTTTGGAGATTGATTGCAACATGTAGTTCAGAATGGTAAACCATTTCGCATGTAATTCAGACTATGTAAGATAACTTGCAAAACAAAGTGTGGAAAGACAACCAAGGCATAAAAATAACAAGGTCCATTTTTCACACTCAATGAGGCATAACTTTCTCAATTTTTATGTTATTTAAAAATGGTTTGAGTCAAACATTCAAGGGAACTAGGCTCCAACTTCACCTCATGGTGACTTCTTATTTGGCATAGTTCCCAAGGAACATGGTGGAAACTGATTCCCACTTCCAAAACTCAAGAAAGGAGATTACATGATTATAAATGAATAATGAGAAATAACGACTAACACTAAAGACTCACCATTCCATCAAATAGAGAAACTCTTGGTATGCTCTCCAAGTAGCTCATAGGTCTATATGATCCCCAATGGTGGTACAGTGCCACCCAACCATGTGGAACCATCAAGCCCACCCCACTGAACTAAGAGATGGTTACATGGGTACAAAACACACTCACGCAATACATGGGAATATGGAAACACACACACCACTCAACATGTATAAATATTCCACATCCACATGAATGCACTAGAATGTAACAAATCACATAAGCATATATACATGATCACAATTTACGTTGAATATAAAATCTAATTGAAGGTTCGTAGAGATAAGACAAGGAGTGTCAACACATTAGTACAATGGCCATGTGGAGTTTGTGAGTAGTACTTCCTTAAATATAATATGTAATGACATTCACCAGCATCCAAGAGTTGTGATAGTCCTACACAATCAAGACCGAGCCCATATAAGGCATTCAATCATGGAATAGCATCTTAATTTATCATGTTTTAATTACCCAATAAGATTACATTATCACTTGGTTTAAAACTCTCTACATGATTTTTTCCTACGATTCATTTGTATTGCATAAAGTGGTGAGAGACACTCTTTCCTATTCTATACCTCAATTCTAAAAGTCCATCACCCCAAATTCACGATTTGGGCATGGCACATAATTCAATGCACTCATTTTCATAACACAATGCCAAAAGATGTAAGATTCCAATTCATGTAGGAGACTAATCTTTTCATAAAATAAAACATTTATTTAAGTCCTAAACTATAATTTTACTTTTATTTCCAAAAATTACAAAACCATAAATATCTCCCATTCCTCCATTAATGGAGTTGGTTGCAACCTCCAAAATTTCTACTTTTTGAATTAAAGGGAAATTACAAAAACTAAGAATACCCTCTTATAAGTAATATGCACAACAAAAACATTCTCTAATAAAATTTGGGAAAAGGGATTCCAAGCAAATCTTGTCATAGTCGTGGCTCTATTTTGGACATTTTACAAATTAAAAAAACACAACTCAAAACTAGAATTTTAAAACATTCAATTTTAATTTTTACAGCAAAGAGGCCATATACAACCATCTATTGTGGGCATAGAAATGGAGAGAAATTATTTCAAATTCACAATTTAAAAGAAATAATAATGGGGAAGATACCTTTCCAACACAAGCTCACAAAAATGGAGAATAATGCCTTTGGAAAAAAAACACACCACAAGCAATCCTTTGCCACAAGCAAGCAATTTCCAATCCAAGATAATCCCAAACCAAGCAACTCTAATTCATTTTAAAAAAATGCAAGAATTCTTTTTTCAAAAAGAAGAAAATTAGAGGTTTTCAAGTAAAATTCCAAGTTCCAATAAAATACCTTTCTTTTCCTTTTTGTTCAAAAATCCCTAAACCTCTTCGCACTTTTCCTTCCTTTTCACATTAAAGATAGATATTTCAAATTCCAAAGGTATTTCCTACACATTATTTAAAATAAAGCTAATGCTTTGCAAATGATTTAAAGTTAATATTCCCCATTACATTTCAGCTATATTACAAAAAAAAAATTCCTTATGCAAATTATTCTAATTCCATAAAGCAATTAAATTCACTTTAATTTTCTCTTCACCAGAATAATAAAATACCATAGGCTTTTTTCCACTTAAGAACAATTAATATCCTTTTCACAAACACAGAAAGTGGGTGCATTTCAAAATCAATTTAAATACAATGAAACATGATAGGTTACCACAACATGTAGATTCTAATATTGTCACTTATTCAAATCCAAGTTTACACTTGGATTCATAAGATTCATCTCATACTCAAATTGAGTGAGATAAAGGTTGACAAACAAGTTTTACCCAATGCAAACATCTCCTATATAACCCTCATTGGGAAAATTTGTTACTTGCACACTCCAGTGAAATATCAGGGATACCTACACCACATAAAATAGTTGAAGCAAAGCATAAACACCCAACATTGCATAATATCATATGAATCAAATAAGCACCACATCTAACATGAATCATCAACCATGAACATAAATATGTAATAGCCAACAATAATCCAAAATACTATCCCAAGTATAATAAATACATCTATACAATATATAGCAAAAGCAGTGGAACAATAACACTATAAAGTCCAACATATAAGATCATAACATATGCACCCATAGCCAAAAGTCTAGATTCCAAGACAAAAACTTATTAGAAACACATTGATAGAATAATAAAATATCATCACTAATAATAGTAGCGGATCCAAAGCAAAAATTAACAAATGACAAGACACAAGGACTAGAGGAATTATAACATTTGTTGCATGTTCAATGGTGATTTTCACTACTCTTCAAAAAGATGTTTGTAGAAAAATAGAAACTCTAAATGATGAAAATGTTATAGGTTTTAGAGGACTTGGAACTTCTTACACTCTAGATGATGAAAATATCATAGGTTTTAGAGGACTTGGAACTTCTTACAAGGTAGTAATGAATGATGATAATGCTTTTTCCTTGAAGAGAATCATAAAAACCTCTTTAGTCTCTAATCAAGTTTTTGAAAGGGAATTGGAGATCCTAGGAGGTGTCAAACATCAACATTTGGGGAATCTGCTATATTTTCTAATATATGAATTTATACCTTGTGGAAATTTGGAAAAAGTTCATCAAAGATCTTAGTATAGACCTCTTGACTAGAAAGTTTTCAAGTGAAATTGTCATCAAAGAAGGGAAATGTCTAAAATATTTACATCACAACTTCTCCCATTGTATCATTCACTATGGTATCAAATCCAACTGCATATTACTTGATAGAAACTTAGAGGACCTCATGTATTTGATTATTGGCTTGTAAAACTACTGGAGGATTAAGAGTCATAAATCATAAATATTGTTGATTTTACATTTGGTTGTTTGGAGCTAGAGTACATGCATAGTGGTTGAGAAACTAAAAATGTCAAAGTGTATAGATTTGGAGTTTTTAATTTTAAATTTGAGTAAAAACTAAGAATGAAGAGCTCCCATATCAAAACAGTCACCATCGAGGGAATTGAAGCCATTATGTGACTCAATGAGAAGTAAAAGTATGACTTAAGTGATCTAAATATGTGTTAAGAATGGATGGACCCCACCTTGACTCTTATTTTGTAAAAGTGAATAAGTTTAATTAAATCACTTTAGGGTTACTTTTTTAGTTATAAATTAATTGTCAAGGTAGTTATGAGGGCTAGTTATCTCTCATAAATTTACCTCTCAAGGTTATAAAAGAAAAGTGACTTCTCATTTGCAAGGATATTTTGATCATTAACACTAAAGTCTAGGATTTTGGAAGTTTCTATCTTTTTAAGAATATTTTAGAAACAAACAAGAACACCTTGAAGATTTATAGGCCTTTAAAGAATTTTTTCTTTCTTCTTGGTCTTAAAGATTCTCTGTCATCTTTGTTAAATTGATTTGATAAGTATTGGTTGGTTTAAATATCATGGACCCATCCATGATTATTTAGTATTCTAGCTGAAATTTTATCACATACAAACTAAACAACCTTAGAGAAACTTTATCCTTATTCATTTAAAAAAAAAAATCTTTGTGCATTAAGTTTGGTTTGTAGTTGCTTGAAATATTCAAATCTTTATTTTATGTAAATATGTATGAAATTTTGTAAATGTCATCATTGTACATTTATCATGTATGTTCAAAGGGGCCTCCATTATGAATAGATGATGGGATCAAACCTTTAATATTGACTTTTGAAAGGAAGCTAGGTGTGTGGAAACAATTCCTACACTAATCTATTGAGGAGAGGGCTATGCAAATTCAACTTTATCCTAACTATTACAGCAATGTTAAACCATTAACATGAGATATTGCAGCAAAACACAAGAACTAGAATGTAGACAGAAGAAGAGAGATAGAGATTTACGATGGGGAAAACCCTTGTCGGGTGAAAAACCCCACACTCATAAACCTGCACAATGTATTAACAAATCTGAAAGAATGTTTACAACACACTTGCAATGCAAGCTTCAATGGTCTTCGACACTCATGTCTGGAGTCAATTTGGCGGCATAACAGTACCTGTAAACCTGTGATACAAACTCCATCTCCAAGCACCTATTTAAATAGAACATACAAGGCAATTTAGGACCTTTCTTGGAATGGGCATCCAATATGGCATCTTGGGCCAAAACCCACGCCTAGGGACACTTGGTCAACATTGTAGAATGTGTCTGACACTTGTCCACAGCTCCCATCCCAAAGAGGTTGCCTATTTCCAAAATGGGCTATGACAGATGCTCTTACGACACTTACAACCATCATAGAATATGTCATAGCAGTTATAACTTATAGCTGTAAGAGAATATGTCATACACATGCTATAAATAGCATATTCTCTTACAACACATCATATTCCACCTTGGGGCACCCAAATATGCCTCATTCAAAGATGCTTCATGACACATGTCATTACCTGTCTTACAAACTTCTATTCTCGACTCTTACATGTCATAGATTCGTCATACGAATCCGTCATAACCGTTTCCGTCAAACATTCCTTACACAACATAAAAGATGCCAACACATGGTAGAATATTCCTTCCACTAAGTGGGATGCCTATCTCCTCATGTGAGGACAAAATAACAAGTTGTCATAATCCATGTAGGATTGACACATCACCGTGCCACATCCCACAATATGACAAAGTGGAATTTCCAATTATTTACAACTTAGGCAATTGAATAATAAATACAAACATTACAAATGCAGAGAATTACCAAGGTTGAGACACCTTAATTCTCAACATTCTCCCACTTGTCGAACACCTTGTAAGAGCCAATAGAAAAATAGGATTTAACTGCTATAGGCCGAGAGGCCCATAGACTCCGAACACCATCTGAACTTCTCTGTGCCCACTAGCTTCATCAATGCATCTGCAACATTTTTCAAAGTATCTACCTTCTCCAAATTTACCTTTCCATCCTCAACCATGTCCCTCACGAAGTGAAATTGAACATCAATGTGCTTGGTTCTAGCATGGAAAGTTGGATTCTTTGCAAGGCAAATTGCACTCTGACTGTCACAACTAATCGTGATCTGACCCGCATCAACACCAATATCAGAACACAATCTCTTAAGCCAAATGGCTTCCTTACAAGCATGAGTTGTTGCCATATACTCAGCTTTTGTCGTGGACAAAGCAACAATAGGTTGTTGATTACTCATCCAACTAATAGCACCACCAAATAGTGTAAAAACATAAGCACTGGTGGATCTCCTCCTGTCAATGTCACCTGCCCAATCTGAATCCACAAATACATGAATATCAACAGAATGCGGAGGTCCTGAAACATTACTATGATAGCAAATGGAATACTCGGAAGTACCCCTCAAATATCTAAACACTCGCTTAACTGCATCCCAATGAACCCGTCCAGGATTAGCCATAAATCAACTAAGGACTCCCACTACTTGGGTAATGTCTAGTCTTGTGCAGACCATAGCATACATCAAACTGCCAACAACACTAGCATAAGGTACTCTGCTCATGTCCTCCACCTCACTAGGAGATTTTGGACAATCCTCAACAAACAACTTTGTCCCCAAAGAAACGAGAACACGCAATGGTCTACAATCTCCCATGTTGAATCTGTCCAACACGGTCTTAACATACTTACTCTGACTTAACCAAAGTTTTCTGTTGGTTCTGTCTCTTCTGATTTCCATTCCTAGAATGTACCTGGCTGCCCCTAAATCTTTCATTTCAAACTGAGCTGACAACTAAGATTTAAAATCAAAAATCATATTCTTACCCTTCCCAATGAGCAACATATCATCAACATATAGTGCAACAATGAGAATACGATCACCATCAAACTTATAATAAACACAGTGATCCAATTTCGATCTCACAAATCCAATTGACAACACAAAGGCATCAAACTTCAAGTACCATCTCCTAGGGGATTGCTTCAAACCATACAAAGACTTCTTAAGTTTCCAAACCAAATTTTCTTTACCTTTTACCATGTAATGCTCTGGCTGTGACATGTAGATTTCCTCCTCCAAGTCACCGTGAAGGAAAGTTGTCTTCACATCCATCTGTTCTACCTCCAAGTCATAAGCTGCTGCGAGAGACAACAGGAATCGAATGGATGTCAACTTTGCAACGGGAGAGAAGATCTCAACATAATCTATACCCTCCACTTGTGAATACCCCTTCGTAACCAATCTGGCCTTATACTTCTCAATACTGCCATCTGCACCAATCTTCTTCTTGAACACCCATTTGTATCCAACGAGTTTCCGTCTAGGAGCCAAAGGCACCAAGTCCCAAGTTTGATTCTTTTCCAAAGAAGCCATTTCTTCTTCCATGGCCTCCTTCCAGGAACCTGCATCCTTCATACCCAAAGCCTTTGATACAGTTCTAGGTTCATCACTGTTAGTGAGCAAAGCATAAGCACAACTAGAATCAAGCAATGTAAAACCAAACCTTTTAGGTTGCTTCCTTATCCGTGTAGACCTCTTCAAGAGCTGAGGTTGAGGTTTAGCTTCTTCTTCTAAGCTTTCAGAGCTGCTAGAGCTCTCCTCATCATCAGGTCCAACATTGTCTTTCTGTTTAGTCTTCTCAGGGGTGAGAGGAAACTAAACAACATCCTCTTTCTTTTCTTTTTCTTTTGGCTGCAAAACAGCGGAAGAAGGTGTAAGCTCTCTGAAGATGACACTTCTTCTATACAACACTTTTTCAGCCACGGGGTCCCAAAGCTTGTATCCTTTCACACCAACACCATAGCCGATGAAGATACACTTAACAGCTTTGTTCTCCAACTTTGACTGCTTCTCCCTAGGCACATGTGCATATGCCTCACAACCAAAAACACAAAGATGTCTTACTGAAGGCTTTCTACCAGACCACACCTCCATGGGTGTCTTTCCAACAAGAGCTGATGTAGGAGATCTGTTTACCAGATAGCAAGCAGTGGCAATAGTTTCAGCCCAAAACTTTTATTCTAGACTAGCTCCACTAAGCATACTCCTAGCCTTCTCCATCCGTGTCATGTTCATCCTCTCTGTAACTCCATTTTTCTGCAGTGTGAATGGAGTTGTCTTATGTCTTTCAATCCCAAGTTCCTTGCAATACTTATCAAATTCTGTAGAACAGAACTCACTACCGTTGTCAGTTCTCAAACATTTAATCTTTTTACCAGTCTGATTTTTAGCAAAAGCTTTAAACTCCTTAAACTTGCTATAGACTTCAGATTTGCTTCTGAGAAAATAAATCCATGTCCTTCTACTATAATCATCTATAAAAGATACAAAGTATACAGATTTTGATAACGAAGGAACATTAACAGGACCAAACACATCAAAATGAATAAGGTCCAACACACCAGAAGACTTATGAGAACTCGAGTAAAACTGAACACAGTTTTATTTTCCATAAATGCAATATTCGCAAAAGTCAAACTCAAGATTACAATCATCTAACCCCTCAATGAGGTTCTTATTTTTCAGGGTACGCGGACCCTTCTCACCAATGTGGCCAAATCTCTTATGCCATAACATTATCTTTTCTGCAGGAAGTTTAACTTCCAATGCATGATTACAACCATCAAGACTAGAAACAACAGATTTCTTCACTGCTCATTCAGATGGTGGGGATGAAGTGACTGTTGCCCTCTTCCTTGAGTCAAAAGAACTATTGCATTGTGCAATGCATGCTTCCAGCTGAAACAGAGTACCTCTCCAAGTACCCTTAGCAAGCACCATAGATCCTCTAGTCATCTTGCATCCTTCTTTCAAAAAGACAACCTGCACACCTGCATCATTCAAACTACTTATAGAAAGCAGGTTCTGTGCTAAGCCTGGGATGTGCATAACCCTAGAGATCCCCTTCACTCAACCATCAGGGAATGGGATAGAGACTCTTCCATGACCAACGATCTTCAGATGAGAGTTGTCACCTAGATACACCTTTCCACCATCAAACTCCTCATACTTAGTGAACCAGTCTCGATGCAAGGTCATGTGGAATGATGCACCAGAGTTGATTAGCCACACATCATTAGATGCATGGGTTTCTAGGGCTACGATGAAGGCATCACCGTCATCTTGTTATTTGTCAAAATCTAAATCAGGAGCTTTCTTCTTTTTCTTCTTCTCCTCTTTGCATTCCTTTCAGAAATGCCCGGTCTTTCCATAGTTCCAACAAAGATCCTTGGACTTTCCAGGAGATTGGGATCTCCCACGAGATTTGGATCTACCCTTCTCATCTTTCTTGTCCTTCTTCTTCCCTTTCTCCTTGGGTCTTCCACGAACTGTAAGGGCTTCTTTGGCTGCCTCAGAAGACTTTCTCTGCATCTCTTCAGATAACAACGAAGAAACCACCTCTTCCATTTTGAATGTGGATGTGGTGCTTCTGATTGCCATGACAAGATGATCCCATGAGTCCGGTAGACAATAAAGCAAGGTCATACACCGATCCTCCTCCTCCATCTTTACACCAATAGATGTCAATTGTACAACCAGCATGTTAAAGGCATTCATATGCTCAGCGATGGATCCTCCGTCCTCCATTCAAAGAGAATACAACTTCTTTCTCAGAAAAAGTTTATTGACTAGGGATTTGGCTTGATACACATCCCCCAACTTCTTCCAAAGGAGTTTTGCATTAGCCTCCTCATGGACATTTAACAACACAAAATCAGCAAGACTAAGTCTTATGAGACCCTTAGCCTTCTGATCCTTGAGATCCCACTCATCTTGAGTCATTGTAGCTGGTTTAGTTCTGTTCACACTTTCCCAAAGGTCTCGGTCAACTAACATGTCTTCCATCTTAAGCTTCCACAGCTCAAAATTACTGTCGTTGAACTTCTCTACTTCAAACCTTCCTGATGTGCTTGCCATCTCCTTGCTGCAATAAGATACAGAATGCTCTGCACAGACTCCCACTCAACCCAAGATTAGCTCAAAAAACCTCTACCCAACAACTAGGACCAAAGGTGATCAAGCTCTGATACCAACTGAAAGGAAGCTAGGTGTGTGGAAACGCTTCCTACACTAATCTATTGAGGAGAGGGCTATGCAAATTCAACTTTATCCTAACTATTACAGCAATGTTAAACCATTAACATGAGATATTGTAGCAAAACACAAGAACCAGAATGTAGACAGAAGAAGAGAGACAGAGATTTACGGTGGGGAAAACCCTTATCGGGTGAAAAACCCCACACTCAGAAACCTGCACAATGTATTAACAAATCTGAAAGAATGTTTACAACACACTTGCAATGCAAGCTTCAATGGTCTTTGACACTCATGTCTGGAGTCAATCTAGCAGCATAATAGTACATGTAAACCTATGATACAAACTCCATCTCCAAGCACCTGTTTAAATAGAACATACAAGGCAATTTGGGACCTTTCTTGGAATGGGCGTCCAATATGGCATCTTGGACCAAAACCCATGCCTAGGGACACTTGGTCAACATTGTAGAATGTGTCTGACACTTGTCCACAGCTCCCATCCCAAAGAGGTCACCTTTTTCCAAAATGGGCTATGACAGATGCTCTTACGACACTTACGACCGTCATAGAATCTGTCATAGCAGTTACAACTTACAGTTGTAAGAGAATCTGTCATACACATGCTATAAATAGCATATTCTCTTACAACACATCATATTCCACCTTGGGGCATCCAAATATGTCTCATTCAAAGATGCTTCATGACACATGTCATTACCTATCTTACAAACTTCTATTCTCGACTCTTACATGTCATAGATTCATCATAGGAATCCGTCATAACCTTTTCGGTCAAACATTCCTTACACAACATAGAAGATGTCGACACATGGTAGAATATTCCTACCACTAAGTGGGATGCCTATCTCCTCATGTGAGGACAAAATAACAAGTTGTCATAATCCATGTAGGATTGACACATCACCGTGCCACATCCCACAATATGACAAAGTGGAATTTCCAATTATTTACAACATAGGCAATTGAATAATAAATACAAACATTACAAATGCAGAGAATTACCAAGGTTGAGACACCTTAATTCCCAACAACTCTACCTAATTTTCCTTAAAAAATCTTGGAGGTAACATGTCTATAACATTTTTTAAGGGAGTTATAGTTGATAGTGTGGCTACCATGAATTGATTATTCTTTTCATTCCTTTAAAAAATTGGTTATGATGAGGATAATTATTTGGCCACTCTCAAGGGACTATGATAATCTTAAGTCTCCAATTATTGGGACCATTGTGTTAAATGTTACCCTTGGAGAAAAGATTACTACTACAAAGTTTTACATTCTATGCATAAAAAAATAATTAGAATATGCTTTTAAGAAGACCTTGGAGGATCATAAGATGAAATCCATTCCTTCCATTTTATTTCAAGAAATTATATGCTTCTCCTTGGTAGGATTTGCATTGTCTAAGGTAATCCTAATCTTTTTTATGTGTATTTCATTACTTGGGCATAAGCTTTGGGTCCATATAGACTTGAGTATTTCCCTCTTGAATTTGTAATGCTTTTCGAGAAATTGTGTAATAAATTTTTAACACCAACCTTTTTTATTGTACTTTTCAATCCATCATCAAGATGACTTAGGCAACAATATTTCCATCTTTCTAAATTAGTCATCCTCCCTCTAGTTAGACAACAACCAAATGTGTATATAAATCCATAAAATATATTAATCATTCTCGAGATGAAAATCTTAAGCAAGAGCTCAAATTAATTTTAGTTGTTTTAACCAAAAACTTCTAATATTCCTAAAACTTTTGAGGGGGGTATGGCCCTTCTCTTACCCTTTGTCCTGCATGTAACTAGAACTTATAATCCCAATGTTGTAGTCTCTATCCTAGTCCACCCACATATGATGGAACCCCTAATATTTACATGGTTTAAATATATGAGATTTAGGAGCCTCCATTCAATAATCCTAAATAACCTACCCTTCCTAATGCCCTTTTGATTCTTCACTTTGATGGAGCTAGGTTCCATCTTGGTGCAAAGGTGGGAATTATATTTATGTCTCTTGAGTGAAATTTGTATGCCCCTTTCCTTCAAGTTGGGCTTCTTTCATACTAACAATATGGTTAAGTATGAAGCTCTTCTTCTCAATATTATGGTTTGTTTATATTTTTCCTTCTAATATTATTTTCCTATCTATAGAGTTATTTAAAATTATCTCCATGGAATGTATTCCTAGGGACAAAAATTAGTGAGCTTATCCTATTACTTCTTTCTTTTTCCATGTTCTACCTTCATATACAAATACAAGACAATGAGAACTTTGTTGTTTCCTAGTTTCTTTGAAGGAAGAAGACACTCCCCATATCCTCTCTTACATTAAAAGAGAGAATGATCCCTTGACCATATATTTTTTCTAAAAATGGTTAGGCTATCCTTGAATTTCTTTGTGCATGTAGGATACTCAAGGGGCACCATGTAAAAAGAATGTTCCTCTAATACCTCAAGCAAACAAGTGGTTTGGAGAAGGCAATAAAGAATTATAGGTGGATGATGGTGCCTTAGACCTCTCCCCTATCCCTTGGTTTGAATAATGACATATTTCTTTATATGGAATGCATCATTGACATCAAATTAGGAACACAAGAAAATCCTAAAACTTGGTTAAACCATTTTCCCCTTTAGAGATTGATATTTATAAATAACTCACTAAGTTTTAAATTTTCTTTTCCTAAGACTATTTTGGCATGCCTCACCTTAATCCATCTATTATTAAAATGATTTAGTTATTGGGATTGATGTTAACCCAGTCAAGAAAAGGTTGATGTATCCCTCTTAATCAAAAGGGTGTTAATTATCCTCCTTAAAGATGAATTCATTAATCTTGTACATTATTTCTTATGGATTTCCAAATTTCTCTCCATTTTCAAGAAGGGAAGAATAAACTTTGCATAAAATTTAGAGATATAAATAAAGTCTTTCCTAAGGAACAAATCTATTTTTCCTCCATCACAATCATTTTTAATGCTACTATAGGATACTCCCTCATTAATGGGGTAATATTGAATAAGTATGTTGGGAAATATGGGGCTTGGTTGAATACTCCTGTAGGTTATCTTAAGCTCAATTTGGATTGTGCCTCTAGAGACAATGCTGGCGTAGCTAGTGTTGGTGTTGTATTGAGGGATTCTAATGGTTGTTTTGTTAAATCGTAGTCTCTCTTTTTCTTAGTTACAAGTCAAATAATGTGTTTAAGTGGAAAGTCATTATCATTGGTATTTCTTTGTTTTCTTTGATTAATTGTAAGAAGATTATTGTGGAAGAGGATTCTATGTTTGTTATTTAGGGGCTAAAGAAAGGATCATGCCCAAGTTGATAGAATTGTTGTTATCTTGAGGAAGCCTTGGTTTTATGTAAATCCTTCTTTGATATTCAATTTAAGTGTTACTTCTAAGAATTCATCCTAGTGGTAGAATTTCTTACTAATTTCAAAAGTGATTAGGTGTCGTTTTCAATCCTTTATAATGATAGGTTGGATACTTGGTCAGGGATTGAGAAACATTTTATTTTTCCCCCCATAATATGGATCAACTTTTTCACATTCTCCCCAACCAAAGCATAAAATTTTAATTAATGATGGGTGAATCCTTGGAATTATCATTTTTCTTCATATCCTTATGCATTAGTAGTGACATGATTGTAATATTTATCCCCTATACTAACATGTTTGAAGATTGATTTTTCTCTCCTTTGCAACATGTTTATGGCCTTGGCCAAGTGGATGTTTGTGTGTATTTACCTAGGTTCTTTGTTATATTCTATATATTTATTTGACTTTGTTGCTAGTTGTGTTAGTGGCTCAAAATATTATACATTTGGTTCTACTTTATTCTAGTGGATGATGGATTAGTGTCATTTTCTCAAAACCTAAGACCCTTTTCATAAGGGTAAGGTGTCTTATAAATGGTTGTGTACAATTTTTAACTGTTTGGATTTGGCTTCCTTGGGTATGGTTAAGTGTGTTTAATGTTAAGTTTGGAGGATTCTATTATGGGCCAGTCAAAATCCTTCATCCATGATATGATTTAGTGGCTAAGATCTCTTTTTCAATTTTTTCTAGGGAATTAAGGGACTAGATTTTTAGGTTGTTTGTGTCGATATACTTTGCCACTCCGAAGTTGGTTAAAGTTGAAGAAAAGGTGGATATTACTAAAGCATGTGGATTGTGCCAACCATGATAGGGGACATAATTTTGGTAAGTAACAAGATTTTATTTGTCTATTAAGATTTGTAGGATGTTAAGGCCTACAGTGAGGATTTGAGGATGGTATTAAAAAAATTTATGGTTACCCATTCCAAGGATTGTCTATAAGTTTGTATCTTACTAATGTTGCCTTGGTGGGGTGGCGACAAATTGGTTAATGCATATGATAAAGGGTTGAGGTTTTATATGGGGTCAAATTCTTTGGTTTTAACTCATTTGGTGGCAATGGATCCTCAAATCCATGGTTAGATCCTAGCTCACCGAATGCTAGAGTATTGGTTCTTCTTCTAATTTTGGTAGTTGGAGGTTTGAAAAGGTGTCAATGTTCTTCCTCTGTGAGGATTTTATCTATTTATCTTTTGTTTTGTTGGTATTAGTTGGTTAGTAGTTATTTCTTAGAGGTTGGATTTTGTACACTAATTCTTCCTATTTGTTGGTCATTATGACCATTTTAGATTTATCTATTTCTTGTACTTTTTTAGGATACGGCCCCTATAGATCCCCCATAAATTGTTTTTCTAAAGATAATGTAGGATATATGACACTTTCCTTGGTAAGTGGCTTCTTGGGTTATAACTAGATATGAATTTATGAAGAAGAGCAAACTAAGACAACCTTTGCCACACCTCAATATTTATTTTCTATGTGTGCATAGATTTTGGTGTCAAAATTCCAAGGGTACTTTTTAAATTTATATATGTGGACTATAGCTTTAATTACCTTATCCATGAGGATATGAAATCATATGTTGATGCATTTATCAACAAGAGGGATAATCGCCATAGATAAATTTGAACAATTTCCTCCTATCTCAAAGAGTAATGAATTAAGATCAAATTAGATAAGTGTCATTATTTTCATAGTTGGAAAGCTCTTAAGAGTCATTATTCAAGAGTGATATAAACATTGACTTGGTCAAGATTAAAGTTATTATTAACATGTTTTCTCTTTAAATTGAACATGAGATTAGGTGTTTCCTTAGCAAAAATATATCCATTCAAATATTTATACTTGACCTCACATATGTTGGTTACCATCAAATAAATATCACAAATTCAAGTGAACTCAACCTTCATAACATACCTTTGATTCTATCAAAATTCTCTTTCCTCTTGACTTTAGTTCCATATAATACAAATCATCCTCTCATTCTCTGGTGGATTCCAATAATGCTTCCATTGCTTGTTCATTGGCCT
This sequence comes from Cunninghamia lanceolata, assembly GCA_027924645.1. Taxonomy (NCBI): domain Eukaryota; kingdom Viridiplantae; phylum Streptophyta; class Pinopsida; order Cupressales; family Cupressaceae; genus Cunninghamia; species Cunninghamia lanceolata. The sequence continues at coordinate 145,251 of BSBN01001832.1, forward strand.
AAGAGGATGTTGATAGAGGTGAGATACTATTTAACTAGATAAACTTTGTTTAATTACGAGAAGAATTATAACCAAGTTGATAAAGAGTTACTATCCATTTTATTTTTGACCAAATTACATATACATTACAATAACAATTGAGAGACTTTGACAATTCTCATGTTTGAGCCCCTTTGCAACTTCCTTGCCCAAGTTGATCTTTCTAAAAGAGTTGACAATTTGTCACATTAGTGGGTGAGTTTGAGATGACTTATATGTCAACCAAAAGTCCATCAAGGGCCCATTCATTTTTCAAAATTTAGTTAAAGTTCCCATGGAGAAGTCTAATCATATAGATGGTGAATTTCCATATAAGCACATTCTCATTTTAGAAACTTCTCCCAATTTATAGCCCCTCTGGTAATCAAATGTTTTTGAATACCTGATTGATTAATCTTATCCTTTGTGAGACACCTATTCACAAAGGTGTTGCATTATATCCCTTATATCTAAGTATGTTAGATATATCCTTTATAGGTGTTACTTTGATAATGTTTTTCTTAGATGCATAGATGAGATTGAGTCTCAAAAGGTAAAGCATGAATGCTAGAATGGGGTATGTGGGAGTCATTTTAGTGGACAACTAAATGCTAAAAAAGATATTTTCTTGGGTTGATTTTGGGAAAACTTAGAGCATGATACTATAGAATGTGTGATAAGGTGTCCATAGTGTCAAATTTATCCTCACACCATCCACAAAGTAATACATGAGATTCAACTTATTGTCACTCATTATCCCTTTTCTACATAAGGTCTAGAATTTATAAGATCATTCTTAAATCCTCGTATGGTCACCAATTTATTATTGTAACCAATGAGTACTTGACTATCTGGGTTTGGGAAATGGCTTTGACCACCACCACTAGGTATTTCATAGCCAAGTGTGTCCTTAATTTTTTTCCCTTTAGGAATACCCTAAGTCATTATAAATTATAACATGGCTTATACTTTAAGAACTCTTGTATGTATGAAGTACATTCCAAGTTTCATATCTCTCAATACTCTCAACATTTATTTATTCTCCATGATAAAATAGACAAATTAAAGTAATGAATAAGGTCTTCAAGTCCATTTTCCTTACTAATACAATCAAGGACAATTATAAGCATGACTAGTATATTTAAATATGCCTTATTCTTTGGGTTTATATAAAATAATGCTTGCACATCCACTTGGGAAACCCCTTATTCCCTAGTATATTTTGGTTTTGAATTTATTTTACCTCTATAGTTCAAGTTTCTTATCTTTATGATATACATGCAACACCTTCTAGATACCAATAAGTATATGACATTTGTCCTTGTGGAACTTGAGACCTTAGATGAGAAGTAACTTAGAACATTATAGGTCCACAAGGCCTGTTTATCTAGATCCATTAATTATTAAATAATGTGATTCATTCTTTCCCCTTAGATGTGGGTTACCTTGTCCTTTGGTTAGATAATCACATTGAGAAGAAAGTTCAATGAATGAAAAATCAACAAATTGGAAATTCCTTATTTCTCTCACATAAAACTTTGGTAATGGAACCCTACTATTTAGGCATTTTGGAAGGTTAATATTATAATGAATCATTCAACCCCCCATACCTAAAGAATTATTACATTTATCCCTAACCATTCATCCCCTTTCCCTTTCATCCTTTATGATGCCTTACATGTTTAATTTTTGGCCTATCTTAGGTTATCTTTTTTTCTTTGGTTGATGCCAAGACACCTTGTGTATTGGGAAACTACCATTGGAATTATTTGTCTTGCAACATCCATTGCTCAAATTACTACTATACCCTTTAATCTTATAGATTATTTCCATGAATGAAATTTTGAGTCCTAGATTGACCTTGCTTTACATGTGTGCATTTTGTATTATATATCCCATATTTTCATACAAATTTAAGTATTTTAGCCCACAAATTGATCCAAAAACAAGCATTTATGGAAAACCTTCCATCTTTTTTTTATTTTTTCCCCATCAAATCCTTAAATTAATCCTTGACAACTCATCTAATTAGGTATGTTGATGTCTCATTCTCAACCTCCTTTAGCAATTGTCCTTGGGTTGGTTGTAGGCACTTTATGGTCTACCAAAAAAAACCTAGAAAATCATTACATGTTTGTTTTGCAAAAGAAAGAATTAAAAAAATAAAATACATATAAATATTTTAGCCCACAACTTAATCCAGAAACAAGCATAAGGAAAACCTTCCCTCTTTTTGGAATTTTGTGCCCATCAAGTCCTTAAATTAATCCTCAACAACTAGTGATAACTTTAAAAAACCCCTCCTGAAAAAAGATATAAAATCCTGGTGAATCTTCCATTTTTTTGGAAAAAAATATTAATTTCTAATGGCGAATGTTTCCTTTTTTTGGAAAAAATATTTAATTTTATTGGCGAATTTTTTAAATCACTAGAAATTTGTAGAAAATCTTGGCAAATCTTGACAAAAATAGGAAAATGCATTAATTACAATGGCAAATCCTTCGTAAAAAACAAATTAAATCCCTATAGAAAAGTAAAGGCCTAAAGGTGGCAATGATTGACTAGTTTAAGGTATAGTGCTTGTGTCTATAATTCCTTTAAATTCCTTAATATTTTAAATCAAACATTGAATATTCTAAATTGGCCCTAAATTATTTTTCACCACCATTGATTTTATTTATAATCTAATTTGGTTTCTATTCTATGGACCAAAATGTACCCGCAGAGCTCTAATGCCCATGGGGCCCGAAATTACATTTGGGACGTTGATCTTAATGGAGATCAACAACCCAAATGCAATTTTGGGCCCCATGGGAATTGGAAGTCCATGGGTACATTTTGGCCCATGGAATTTAACCCTAGCCATTAGATTATAAATTGAGATCAACTGCCCAAATATAATTTCAGTCTCGATGGACATTGCAGCTCCATGGGTACATTTTAACCCATGGAATACAACTGCAGGTGTTAGATTATAAATAAAATCAATGATGGTGATTAAACATTGGTGATATGGCCCTAAAGTAACTAATAATTATATAATATTATTGGTGAATTACTTTCATTTTCTACTAAAACTTATAAAATTTAGGTGAATCTGATCTAATTAGGTATCGAATATTGTGGCAAATTTTTGAGTTTAAAATTTTAATAAAATAAATATCTTGACGATTTAACTAGGACTAAAATAAAATTTTGTAAAATGTGGCAATTCAGGTCACCTTATAACTTGTACTATTAGCCAAATTTTGAATCCCCAATTTCAACTCTTAGCCAATTGGCAAATATTAGCCACTAAAAAAATCACTGTCAACAACTCATCTAATTGGATATGTCAATGTCTCATTCTCAACTCCATTAGCAAATACTTAGGTTGGTTGCAGACACTTTGCAGTCTACCAAAAAACCAAGAAATCACAACATATTATTTTGTAAAATAAAAAATAAAAAAATAAAAATACATATAAATAACCTATATCCCATGTGCTTATAATTTTACAAGGGTGAACTTAGACTACTCAAGAATCATCTTCTTTTATTTTTTTCATTTTGTCATGTTGTCTCTTGACCTAAATATGAAAACAAAAGTTCTATTAAAGCTTAATAACTGTCTTCACCCTTGATGATTTGTTCAAGTAATCTATATGTAAAAATTTTAATATTTTACCCACCTTATTAGTTCAAGTTTTGAATACCCTTCATCATATTGTCTCCCCTTCACCCTTGTCATTCCCACTCTAAGAAAAGTTGACTTTGGTATCTTTTTCTTTATGAACATGCTGCTCATGTATACTTATAAGAAAGGGTTAATACATGATAGCCCAAATGTTTCTTATCGTACGACATATATACATTCATGTACATTCAAATACCCATTTGAATATAGTTATATATTCCCACTTACCCACTCATCCACATATTTATCAAACCATTTAATTATCCATGTGCATAAAAGAAAAGAGATCATTACATGAATTTTAATCATCTATGGACAACTTCAAATTATATATGTACATAGATACCATTATCATATGTAATGTTGACCAAAATCCCTAAACTCTAAAAATTGTATATAAAGTCCATAATACCCTATCTTAGCCTATCAACCACATCTACTATGTGTAGTGTATGCATTTTGAAACTCATGATAACATTTTATCATACTCATTTCTCATACTCATGTGTGTTAATGATTTATAATTATTAAGACTCATGGTGTGACTAAGATATCATGTAACATTTATTTGTATACCAATGCTTCCTATTATAGTAATATTATTCTATATGCACATTCTCAAAAATCCTTAGGCTAATTTAGAGTGCTTTTGGAATCAACTATATAAGTTTTTTGCATCAACATTTCAAATCACACTCCATGATCCATCATCACAATGAGGATGAGAAATGAAATAGAATTGTTATGTCATAAAATGTCCCCCTAGGACTTTTACCTCCTAAGTTTAGCTCCGAGTTCCCTTAGTTTTAATCATGCATGTTAGAAATGAATCCCAGAGCAAAATCCTCTGAAACCCATGTCAAATGGGACCTAGGGGTGAACCTTGAGCATAATCCAAACCCAAAATAGGCCCCTAGGCTTGGGCGCCCGTGCCCTTGCCCTATCCTATTTTGTCAGGGTCCCAAATTTGAATGTCAGCAAAGTTACCGTTAAAGGTGTTCCTTGTCAGCATCTTAAGTTTGAATTATGAAATTGTAGCGGGAATGCATATATAATCATTTTTAGGACTTCATTTGCAAACTAGAAGATGATTTTGAGATTAAGGAGAACTTATGATCATAAAGCATTCAAGGCATTCATTATGTTGCACAGCAGAATTGTGTTGTTGTGTTTGTTATTGCAGATTTAGCTTCATCTTCTCATGGCATGAAAGATCTTAATCTCCTTGAAAGATACACCTCTAAAGTGATATCTATTTGTGATTCAATCTATCTACTTTATCATTTGCTTTTTCCTCTGTCCGGCAAGGACATGCACTCTCTATCTAACAATGGTGTTAGAAGGCTTGAATACCATTTTGGGGCTTAACTAAGGCAAGCTCCTAAACATCACAACCCCCAACCCCTCTCTTGTGATTTTAGGTGATAGGTGTAGGATCTTGCAGAGTGGAGTTGTAGAGGATCATCACAGAGCTCATAAGGATTCCAAATCTGAAGAAAAAGGTAGAAAATAACCCTAAAAGGTCAAGGGAACTCGCTCTTTTGACCTCTAGTTTTGTAGTGCCAGAAATCTCTGAAGTGGTTGTAGTATATAGCAGATTTCATCCTGAAGCCCTCAAAAAAAGAAGTATCTTGGGCTTGGGTGCCCGCTCTTTTGATCCTAACTTTTCTGCATTCCAAAATCCAAAATCTAGTATGTATCTTATCTGTATTTAGTATCTTTTTGTGCGAGCATTTGTCATGTTTCATTTGTTTGCTTACGATTTTGCATAATTAGGGTTTTGGACTTAATCGGGATAAGGTTTAACAAATTAATCAACTAATTCCAAATTTCCTTATCATTCCAAGTGCCAGTCAACCTAATACTTGAGTCCTCTTGCAAAAGTTGTGATTCAACTCAATTAAATGTCCTTGAATGTATGTAGTGAAAGGAGGACTTAATCAAACAATCAATCAACCCCATCTTCCCTCTTTTTCTACATTACAGGAATGCATACTATTCCCACTAAAAAATAATGCAAAAAAATGAAATGAAATGGATCATGGAGTGTGATCTAAAACTTTGATGCAGAAAAACTTACACAGTTGATTCTAAAAGCACTATAAATCATAATCATGGACTGTGGAAAAATCATGTGTACTGATTGTTAGGATTCTTCTTGAGGATCACTATCATTTTTAATTATTAGGATATCCTAATCCCTCAAGCAACTAGATCACATGTTACATGTCATACATTAAGTAAGTTGTTTATGTTTCATACGTCATGTGTAAGGAATCCTAGGTATATTACTAGTTACTCAATAGTCCTACCCAAGGGAACTACATATATTTTTATGTGTATTGAGACTAAGGTCATGCACTCTTTATATCCTCTTACACACATAGATATTATGTCAATACCAAGATTTGTGTTACATTTTGGCCTTGTAAATAAGAAATTTACTAAGTTAAAGCTTCTAGTTGGGTCACCCTATACCATGTTTGGATCACCCCTTCCTTTGATAGGTGCCTCCTCACCCTCGCCCTTGATATTGTAGTCTTCATCCTCCAAAATGACCTTTGACCATCTAACCTCACACAATATATCCTCTATCTAACCGTACTCCTAATGATTCTCATTTCCTCCATCATGTTAGGATTTAGTGTGCTATTTACTTGCAATCCTAACTATAACATTGTTGATATCTCTAAACATCCTGGAATGTGGTACTTGGATGCCCATGAGGGTTTGGTAAACATAATTTAAGTATTATTATTTTATGGGATACTTGGGATATTGTTGTAATGGCATTGAACAAGGAGGTTACAAAAAAAAGTCAATAATGGAAGTTATAGTTGTCATTCTTCAATGCCACTCTCTTTCTTTCTTCTTGGGCACTAGGGAGTTACATTGCCAAGAGTCCAACATCTTATCATAATTGGTGGAACCTTCATTAGTTGTCATCTCCATCATGAAGCGTTAGATGTAACTGTTGGCAAGAGACACTAATACGCATGACAGGTGTTGTCATTGATGGCAACTAAGACTATTCCAGACATCTGCATAACATAATTTGTTCATACGGAAGTCAAAATAAAAATTTAGCTAAGTTCAGGTAGCTAGAAACAGGGCATGTGATAGGGTCCAGTATCTTGGTCTGGATCTCTCTAGTTAATCATTGTGTGTTGAAAATCTGAGGGAGTGTAGAGGAATATCAGGACAATCTAAATCCAAGATTTTAGCCTCCAGTGATGAAGGATTCAAAAGTTATTAGCATCTGAGTATTGGGTTCCAGTTTGTCAGTGCAAACAAAAGAAGAATAGGCCAACTTTATAATTGATCTTGGTTCCGGATATATGAAAGTTACAGGTTGGGCAATTTATGATGATCACCGATAGTGGCCGACATGATTGATGATTTGTGAATAAATGTTTTGGTCCACGTTACAAGTTGTGCATGGATTTGGCCGACAGAGCTGAGTCTTCAATAAAAGTTCTAAGTGTTCTTGAAGCCGACTAGAAAATTATTGAAATTCATGATGCAGATATATAGAGACAATGGATTTGAGTGATTTGGGTGTGGTAGTTATGTGACAATGGAATAAGTGCAAATAAAGGCAGAGATAAGTGCAAAGGTGAAGATCTAAGCTTAGATTATGATAGAGGAGTGAAATAGGGTAGAATAAAGATGAAGTGTATCAAGTCGGTATTCTATGCTTAACTGGAACTGAATCTTTGCATTAGTAGATGCTAATTATCAGTTCAAACACATTGTAATCTTCTTTTTGTAGGCAATGAGCCTTCCTTTGAGCAGTGAGCCCGAATGCATGTGCATTCCCCTTTTGTAATACTTTTAACAGAGTATAATCTTTGTGGGTTAACCCCCACCATGGTTTTTCCCTTAACTGGGTTTCCACGTTAAAAATCTTGGTGTCAAGTGTGTTATTTGTGTTTCTTCTCATGTGTTATTGATTCTTTATTTTCATGATTATATCATTAATCTGTTAAGAAGTGGTAAAGAAGAATTAACTGCAGTCAGCATTAAATTTTTAAGACAATTGATACACCCCCCCTCTCAGTTGTCATCCCTAATTCCAACAATTGGTATCAGAGCAAGGTTCCTTGAAAGAAGCCTAACAGCTTGAGGAAGATCTGGGAAGGTATTACAATGGACTCATACAACTTCGAAGAACAACTTCAACTTGATTTAGATGATTTTGACTAGTCCAGAGTAGAAGTCAAAGAACTGCAAGAAAATCTTAAAGACACTGAAGACTGCATTGAGATCTTAAAAGAAAAATTAAGTAAATCTAATGGGAAGAGAAAGGAGCTACTTCTTCAACTAGGAAAACAGAATGAGGACAATGACATGGATAAGGCCCTAAAAGAGAAGACAAAGGAATGTGAGAAGTCAGCAGAAGAAGTTCTAAAACATGAAATAAAATCTGGGGTAATGAGGCTAACCAAGGATATTGAAGAAAGAAAGAAGATTGAAGAAAAATTAAATCAATCTTTGAAAGAAAGAACTAAAGAATGCTATAGATTAGACAGAATAATTGGCCATCTAGAGTGTGGTCTACAAGAAATCAGGGAAAATGAAGAAGAACTTGAGAGGCAAATTGTTATCCTCAAACATGACCTAGAAGTTACAAATGAATACAAGGAGAAGTTCAAGATAAGCTCAGCTAAACTTGAAGTGTTGCTTGAGAGTCAGAAGAAGGCTGATGATAAGCATGGTCTTGGATATGAGAAAGGTGAAAGCTCTGGATCTGGACAAAGAAATTTTCAACCAAGGAATGGAAGAAACAGACCTAGAAGACCTTCGATAAGATAGCCTAATGCTCAAAGGTATCCATCTGTCAATGGAAATTGTTTCAAGTGCAATAAATTTGGTCATAGAGCTACTCAATGCAGAAGTAGAGTGAATCAAAGTAGTCCATCCTTCTCCGGTCAATGCTTCAAGTGTAAGAGGTATGGTCATAGATCCAATTAATGCAGAAGTGTAATAATGAACAATTCTAACAATAGAGGAAATGGCAATTCCTTCAATGGCAAATGCTTTGCATGCAATAGATTTGGACTGTTGGATTTAGGACAGACAACTGAGAGGGGGGGTGAATCAGTTGTCTAAACTTTCTTGCAATTAATCACTTAAATCCTTTTCTTAATTTATGAGCATAATAATAAATCAATCATGAAACATAATGCAGCAATTCAAGAGCAGAAACATATTAACACATGTGACACCAAGATTTTTAACGTGGAAAACCCAGTTAAGGGAAAAACCATGGGGTGACTAACCCAAGATTGTATTCTCTGTTAAAAGAATAGTAAGAACAAAATGGCACATGCCAATTAGGGCTCACTGCCCAAGCACACTACTCACAAGAGGCCCACTGCCTACAAGAGACATACTGTCTACAGAATAATAAGTATTACATACTTGAACTGAAGAATAGCATCTTCACCATGCTTGAGTCAATTCCATTTAAGCCCAATACTTCTTCTCTACCTTTCACTCTCCTCCTCTCTACAACACTCTCATCTCCACACGATGTATTTGAAATGACTTTACAAATCCTTATTTATACAAGACATTGACTTAGGAATAATCATCCAAGTCGGCATACATTACAGAGCAAATACATAAATACAACATGACTAATTGCAAAAAAGACTTCATATGGATCAATAAACTGTTAGCCACATAGATTTGAGACTTCAATCTTCCTTTAGGAACATGCCATTCTTCATAGAACATCTTCAAGATCATCCGCAGGATGTGTAACTCATCCGGTCAGCCAGACTTAGGAAGAACACCATCATCCGGAAGTAATTCTTCAATTACGAGCTCAATCTTCAATGCAGACCACCAACACAAACTGGACACAATCCAAAGACATCCACAAGCTTTCCTGAATCACCAAGAACATCCACACTACTTCTGCTTACTGAAATCATCCTCTTCTTCATCTGGAACCTCAAGAACACAATTTGTCATCACTGTTATATTGGAATAGATGCTTGCAGACCTCTAGACCACAAACCAATTGAGTTGTCAATTCACATTGACTTCCTAAACACTCCACCAAATCCACAAAACAAGATATTGCATTTCTGGATCTCACCGGACCTATTTGTATCACTCTGTCACCTTTAAACATCTGTCAGAACCAGTTTTACTTAAGTGGCCATAACTTCTTCAGATCTTCATACAGACCTTTGAAATCTTTACTAGATCATCTTAAGACACATAAATACAAACCCTTTGATGCGCATTCTTTGATCTTCATCTTAGCTGGGATCTTTACCTCACTGACTTCATTGTTCTTCTCTATTCCTAAAAGGACTAATTTTCTCAATGTCCTCAGCATTCAGCTCATCCAATCCTTATCATCAATGCAACAGGAGTATGTTGACATCAATGACAACACCGGTTAGGCCCATACTTGCAACAATCTTCCCCTTTGTCATTGATGGCAACATATGATGTGAAAAACTATTTTAACCATCAAGACAAGAACTTCTCCTCACTTACACAACTCCCCCTATCAATAACAACCATTCACATGTCTTCTCTTCTTTTACTACTCCCCCTTTGATGAGAAACCACTTGTTTTTTGCATGTCTTCTCTCCCCCTTTGACATCAATGGCAAAGGGCACATACTTGCATCACTTCAGAATCATACCAGCTGCTCCCCCTAAGTAGCAGCTTCCCATCATCAATCCAAAACATAAGATATGACTATGAGATCCTCCAGACTGATGCACATCAGTGCACCTTAATTCATAACCGGAGGGGTAATAACCCCTAACTTCTCCCTGAGATACTCAAAAGAGTCCTTAGGTAGAGGTTTAGTAAAAATATCTGCAATCTGATCCTTGGAAGGCACAAACTCCAATCTAACTTCATTCTTGTTCACTTGCTCTCTTAAAAAGTGAAACTTGATGGATATATGTTTAGTCTTTGAATGCCACACCGGATTTTTTGATATGTTTATTGCACTTGAATTATCACAGAAAATTGTGATAGGTTCCTCATACTCCACTCTAATGTCTCTTAGCATTTGCTTCATCCACAATACTTGAGTACAACTTCCTGTTGCTGCAATATATTTTGCTTATGCATTGGACAAAGATATTGCCTCTTGTTTCTTGCTCAGTCGAGAAACCAATCTCTTCCCCAAAAAGAATGCTCCACCACTAGTACTCTTCTGGTCATCCACATCTCCTACCCAATCTGCATCTGTATATGCATGAGGAAAGAAATCATGATCTCTAGGATACCACAAACCATACTCAACTGTCCCTTTTAGATATCTAAAAATCCTTTTGATTGCCATGACATGAGATTCTCAAGGATCAACTTGGAATCTAGCAACAAGACCAACAACATTCATAATGTCAGGTCTAGTTTGAGTGAGATACAAAAGTCCTCCAATCATTGACCTGTACTTTTTCTGATCAGCCTTAGGAGAGTCTTCATCTTTACTCAATTTACATCCTATTACCATGGGAGTACTCATTGGTTTTGAGTCTTCCATCCCAAATTTCTTCAACAATTCTTTCACGTATTTGGTCTGAGAAATGAAGATTCCTTTCTTTGTTTGAGTGATTTGCAGACCCAAGAAGAAATTTATTTCCCCAAACATGGACATCTCAAATTCACTTTTCATTTGATTTGCAAAAGTTTTGCACATACTATCTCTTCCTCCAAGAATGATATCATCAACAAACACTTCAATAATCAAGATATTTTCATGATCAATTTTGAAGTACAGATTACTGTCAGCAGTACCTTTGTTGAAACCAATCTTCAAAAGATGCTTATCCAATCTTTCATACCAGGCTCTTGGAGCTTGCTTGAGTCCATACAGTGCTTTCTTCAACTTGCAGACCATATCACCATGATCAAACAATTGAAATCCATCTGGTTGCTCAATGTATACTTCTTCCAAGTCACCATCCAGGAAGGCTGACTTGACACCCATCCGATATACTTTGAAGTCCTTGAAGGCAGCAAAGGCAAGAAATAACCTAACTGCTTCAATTCTTACCACTGGAGCAAAAGTTTCTTCAAAATCAACTCCTACTTGAGAGTAACCCTTGCATACCAATCTGGCTTTGTTTCTGACTACTTCACCAACTTCATTCAGTTTGTTCCGGAAGACCCATTTGGTTCCAATCACATTCTTGTTTCTAGGTCTAGGAACAAGATCCCAAGTGTGGTTTTTCTCAATTTGCATCAGTTCTTCCTCCATTGCTTTAGTCCAACTTTCATCATTGCATGCTTCATTCACTGTCTTTGGTTCAATCTTTGAAATCAGACAATACTCTTCTGAGTCTTGAGCAATCTTTCTTCTTGTTTGAACACCTTTTCTATTATCACCTATGATCTGATCTTCAGAGTGATTCAATCTTACATACTTGGGAATTTTGGGACTTTCCTGCACTTCTATTTCTTGAACAGGTTCATTCAAACTCATCTCTTCTCCCTGGTTCACCGGATCAGTCTGAATGTAAATCTCAGAAGGGGCTTGGACTCCTTGCATCAAAACATCATTCTAATCATCTTCACCATATTCATAAAACCTTGAGGGTTTTTCAATACCTTCATCAACCTTCACATTTTTACTTTCTATAATCTTTCTCAATCTCTTGTTATAACACCGGTATGCTTTGCTTTGAGTAGAATAACCCAAGAATATTCCTTCATCACTTCTAGCATCAAATTTCCCTAAATCTTCATCTCTTTTAATGTAGCATTTGCTACCAAAACTTCTGAAATAGTTTACAGTGGGAGTGACGCCAAACTAGAGTTCATAGGGAGTCTTACCAGTATTGCTTCTAATTTGTACTCGATTAAGAGTATAGACTGCAGTGCTTATAGCTTCTCTCCAGTAGATTTGAGGAACATTTGCTTCCATCATCATGGTTCTAGATGCTTCCTAAATGGTCTGGTTCTTTCTTTCCACTACTCCATTCTGCTGTGGTGTCCTTGGAGCAGACAACTATCTTTTTATTCCATGTTTCTCACAGAATTCTATGAACTCACCGGATGTGAATTCTCTACCTCTATCAAACCTCAGACATTTTATGTTCAATCCGGTTTCATTCTCTACCATAGCCTTGAATATTTTGAATTTCTCAAAAGCCTCTGATTTCTCTTTCAGAAAAGTCACCCACATCATCCGGGAGTAGTCATCAATTAATAGCATGAAGTATCTATCACCTTGCAGACTCGTGATTCTTGCCAGACCACATAGGTCAGTATGAACTAAGTCCAATAATCTGATAGAAGATTGTTCTTTACTTTTGAATGTGACTCTGCTCTGCTTGCCCAACTGACATTCTTTGCACAAACTATTAGTAGGTTTCACCAGTCTTGGGAGATCTCTTACAGCTTGAGTGTTGCTTATCTTGATTATATTATCAAAATTCACATGACACATTCTCCTATGCCACAACCAACTCTAATCAATTTGAACAAATAAGCAACTTTTACCAGTACCAACCAGATGGAATATATTACCTTTAGTTTGAGTACCAGATGCAATCTATGTTCTGGAACTTTCAAAGATCTTGCATTTTCTATTTTTGAATCAGAGATCATAGCCTTTGTCCACCAACTGTCCAACACTGAGAAGATTGTGCTTCAGGCCTTCAACATATAGTACATTACCGGTTTTGTTCTTTCCATCAAAAGAAATAATTCCTCTACCTCTGATTCTACCAGCAAAATTATCACCAAATCTTTACCACTCCTCCTTCATACCTTTCCAAATCTATGAACTTATTTTTCTCACCTGTCATATGGTGGGAGCATCCACTATCAATGACCCAATCATCCTTTTCTTCAACTTGGGCAGCCAGAGCTCTTTCTACAATTTTATGATTGACAGATTCAGAGGGCATTGGATCTTCTTCCTTGATGGCAATAAACACCCAGTCACTTCTGGATTTGTTTCCTATCTCTAATTCATCATCTATTACTCCTTCATCATCATCTTCATGAACATAGTAACATTTCTTTTGGAACCTTGATCTGTTAGGATTTGACCTTGAAAATATTTTTGGACACCTTGAGGCAAAATGACCAATCTTATTGCAGTTAAAACATTTAAAAGGCAATTTCCCCTCATACTTACCGGATCCTCTTGGCAGTCTTTTTGCAATAAGGGCTTCAAGTTGAGCAGCTTCTGCTTCATCTTCTTCTAGGTCTTTTCTTGCTTTTTCATACCATGAAAGTTTATTTGAAGAGTTCTCTCCCGGATCAAACTTTTGCTTTCCTTTTACAGAGGCACTAGCTTTGAAAGCAGATTCAGTCTTGGGGGGGCATCTCCAAACTTGGTCAATTCAAATGTAGCCAGTTTACCAACCAATTGATCTCTTGTGATACCTAAAAAGGATCTGAATTCTTTAATAGCAGCAACCTGTTGATCATGATGTTATTCATAAACAAACATAGAATAAAAGTACACATTAACCTTTATTCATCTTGAAAGATACAATGAATTCAGAGAATTCATGATCTCAAGTCTCTGGTGATTAGGCCTTAATCTTTTGACATTACTTAGAGGTTGATGTGTGTTGCTGTTTCCATTTTGGGGCCTTACATAGATCTCATCAGTAAGATAAAGTTTCCTGTAATGATGCTGCACAGAAAGTTATTCTACAGAAAATATGCTTCAAATATTGTGTCTATCTTTAAATCTTTGCATGATATTTGTCATCTTGACATGCTTTAACCTCAAATATGTTGAATATGTTCAGTTATCTACGAGATGTCTGCATATTTGTATTTTTTTTAAGATTGTCAATTATTTGCAATTATGATGATGAAATGCTCTGAAATTGAAAGAAATTGAAAGAAATACTTCAAATTAATGTTGAACCTTCAGCTATTGAGCCACATATACATCAGATACAGTCATGAAGAGAAGAAATCAAACCAAAGTGGATGAAATGCCCGTGGAGGAAGTAAAGGATCAAGATCATGATCAACATGCAGATGATCAGCAGGATCACCCTCCAGAAAAGGAAATTCCTCAGCATGAGGATATACCCAAAGATCACCCTCATGACGAGCATCATGAGGAAGAGCTAAGAAAATCACCCTCCCCATCGAACATGATGGTGGATACCGAAGATCAGGGTGATCATCATGATGATATTGGAGATCAACAGTCAAAAGATCAAATTCCTCAGTGGCTCGAGAAAGAAATTGGTGTAGAATCAGGTATAGAGACACAGGAATTTGATATATCCACATTGTTTTCTAAAACCTTAATAAAGCCTAAGAGGAAGGCTAGAATAACTTCTACAATAAGAAGAGATCCTGTCACGGGTAGAAGGTCCGCCCAAGCGGCCATTCCTACAATAGACAAAGAAAAGGGCAAGATCACTCTGGATGAATTCCAGATTAATAAAGTAGATTTGGGATTTGCCAATGAGGATCAGGAAGGTCAAGAAGGTAAAGATATAATTGATTCATTGACCCAGAGGGTGAAAAGAGAGAGAAAAATAAATAGCACAAGGAGCACATTGCTCAATTACATACTTACATAAAAGGGTTAATTAACCCTGAGGATACATCAAGTGATCATACAGTCCCATTGACTACTATTTCTCAGGATGAGGTAAATAAGTTGGATCTCATGAAACATGAGTCATCCATAATGAGAAAGTGGATGCTATCCACATTTGATGAAACAGAAGAAGTGGTAAAAGCCTCTTTGAAGAGGTGGAATTCTTTAGGCACCTCCAGGAGAAAGGTGGATAAACTGTAGATGGAGATCGGGAGGAGGTCATTTAAATTGGAGAAGGTCCTGAGCACTTTGGGTGAAATAAAGAGGATTGATCCTCTGATTTTAATAAAGAATCAAGTACTGGATAATAATACAACCCTATTGATTGATATATGGTATAAGGACATCAGGTTTGAGTGTGATGTGCTTAAAAGATGCAATAGTAAACTAAGAGATATCAGCATGAAGCTGCACGATATGATGTCATTCGAGGCTGAAATTTTGGAAACATTGGAAGGAAAGGCAGAGGGCAAAATAGAAAATCAAGATGAGGAGTTTGCCATTAAATCTCTACATAGCAATTTTCAGCAGGTAGCTGATGATCCTCTAAACCACCTGACACAAGAAACTATGGATAAGATCATGATGATCAGGGTCAGGATGGAGAATTATAATGAGACATCTAGCAGCAGGAGAAATAAGTTAGAGAATCTCCGAGGCAAATATCAAATGCACAAGCACGCCATCATCAAAGCAAGAACTCAAGATGGTGGGGAGATAGAGAAGATAGTACAGTCAAATGAAAATATCTGGACATCCATGCAGGTCCATGTACAAGGAGAAGCTCATCAGGATGATGAAGATTTTGAAAGCAGTGATCCTGATGCTCCTGATGACGAAGATGAAGAACTTGAAGGATAAACGATGAAGATGCATCATAAAAGAGATATAAGCATCAGGTACAGAAGAAAGTAAGCTGTCTAGATGATTGCCAGCTGGCAACCTGTGCCACATGGAAAGAATTGACTTGGTCAATGAATGTGAACCATAGATCGTAATAGAGAAATTTGGATCATAGATCAATTGTAACGGCTCCCTCACTTTATTCTATAAAAGGTGCAGGGATGCCTCATTTTAAACATTCAAAACTTAATTGAAATCTATTTGCTGAAATATTCAGGGCTCATTTCAAAGTTGTTGTATATATATATGTTCTTGCATACCTAATGAATGAGAAGACTCTTTTGATTACAATCCATAATAAATCTTGAGTAATCAGTGTATGAATTCTTGATACATGCTGTGATTTGCTGCATCCCTTGGAGTGCATATCTGCTTGCATTTGTTGTTTTCATACCGTTTCCTTTAAAGTTAGCATCAATTGTATCTAGCTGTGGAATGTCCTGGTGAACATATGGTTTGATTTCTTCTCTTCATGACTGTATCTGATGTATATGTGGCTCAATAGCTGAAGGTTCAACATTAATTTGAAGTATTTCTTTCAATTTCTTTCAATTTCAGAACATTTCATCATCATAATTGCAAAGAATTGACAATCTTAAGCAAATAATACAAATATGCAGACATCCCGTAGATAACTGAACATATTCAGCATATTTGAGGTTAAAGCATGTCAAGATGACAAATATCATGCAAAGATTTAAAGATAGACACAATATTTGAAGCATATCTTCTGTAGAATAACTTTCTGTGCAGCATCATTACAGGAAACTTTATCTTACTGATGAGATCTACATAAGGCCCCAAAATGGAAACAGCAACACACATCAACCTCTAAGTAATGTCAGAAGATTAAGACCTAATCACCAGAGACTTGAGATCATGAATTCTCTGAATTCATTGTATCTTTCAAGATGAATAAAGGTTAATGGGTACTTTTATTCTATGTTTGTTTATGAATAACATCATGATCAACATAAATTGGTGCTAGAAGAAGGGCCATAAGCTAGAGGATCATCATCAGTACTTCAGGTGATGATAAAGATCATAAGGTAATGCTTGGACACCGCTGAATTTCAAATTAGACATAAATATATGTTGTTCTAAGCTTGCACATGCTAATCCTTTGCAAAGTTTTCATAATTGATCAAAAATATCACAATCTTTACAGTAGAATATCATGTATTTGCAAAGATCAGTCTTATTTCAGGTAAATTTGTCCAAACTTTGAGGTATCTTGCTTTAGAAACTAGCTATCAACCTACAAGTGTTACCAAACCTAAAGATCACCTCATATTTGTAGTATAGCTGCAAATATTCCAGAAATACTTGGTCCATTTCTAGTCAATATACTTTTCTGACCGTAAATACAGCCTTTGCTAGTAAATTCCAGCCAATCTTTACAGTTATCCAGCCGATTTGCTTAAATTTGAGACATCCTGGCTCACAGGATAAATACCAAGTCTAGATCTAGTGGGATATTTGAAGAATTACCTGTCAGGGGGTTTAGACCTAGAACTGTGGACATCCATCACACTCTAGGGTCTAGTGCATCAGGAGCACCACCAGAACCTCCTCCTGTAACTCCTATTGGTTTGCAAATACCTTCAGGGTTATTTGTAACACCTCCTGTTCAACCTCAACCCCAGGTCCAACCTCAGCCAATCGTACCACAGGCTCAACCCCCTCCGGTTGCAATGTCTTTCTTTGCAGCAGAGTCACCTTTGACCTTTACTGCATATCATGAGTTACCAAAGAATCCGGACAAACTCTGTCCAAAATATCATCCTTATCAAGATGCTGATGATCATATCAGAACTTTCAAAGAAGCTTGTTGTAGGGCCAGAATAGAGCATTAGGACATTGTATGTAGATTATTTCCCTTTTCTTTAGGGGAAGAAGCTTATAATTGGTATATTAGTCTTGGTCGGAATTCTATCAGATCATGGGACATCCTAGAGAAAGCTTTTACTGATAGGTTTAAGGTACCAATAGATCCTTCGATGAACTATCACCTATTTGCTACAATCAAAAGATATGAAGGTGGACCTATTGCCAACTTCAACACTAGGTTCCAGAAAATGTTATCCAAGTTAGTTACCCCATATACTGTAGCAGATGCTGCTGCCAAGAGTATCTATTATTCAGCTCTGGATCCTTTAACTTCCATGTTCATCAGAAGAGCACATCCTGAAATCACAACTTTGACAGGAGGTTTCCAAGAAGCTATCAAAGTTAATCAGCAGTTAGTCCCTGCTCCTACACTGAACATAGCTTTTCCTACACTTCTGGGTTATCCAGGATATCCTCCCCAGCCACAGTATAATGGAGCTATGATGCCTCCGGCGGTCATGCCAACACCATTATAGATATCTCCACTAAGTATCATGCCACCTCCTAATGGGAATGGCCAGATGCCATAGTATCCTGCACAAGCACCGACACCTCAGGGTGTGGATCAGAACAATAACACCGGATCCTCTTTCTTCAAGCCTCAAACTAAAAATGTAGTGGCTAGAGCTCAGGAGGAGAAAGAAGAAATCAAAGAAATCTCTACTCAACTGAGAAAACTAACTACAGAGGTCACTCATTTGAGAAATCAGAACTTCTATTCTCAATCTAATCAGAATAGGGGTTACACCAATGATAGACCTAGTTATCCTGATAGGGGGTACAATAATAATAATTTCAACAATAATGGTGGAAGTAATAATAACCCTCAAAGACAGCCTAGAGTATGGAACTCTAGACCAAATAATGGTTCATTACCATCACCCTTAGATAATCAGCCACCTGCTGAAGCCAAACAGACTACTAGAGTCAATCTTTCTGAGGCAGCCCTCACCAATTGGTGTAGAATACACAATACAAATGCCCATGCAGAATTAGACTATCCATATTTTAGAATTGTTGCTAGCATTTTCCAGACAGAAGTGTCTAACACTTCTGGAAATCCACCTCAGGTGGAGGGAAATGAAATTGTCCCTTGTGGATATGACTCTGCATTTGTATTGGAAAGCTATACTGATCAGCATCATCAGCAGACTGTGTCATCCCATCAGAATTACAACCTGGCATGTGAAGAATCTGCCATGGCTTTTGAGTCAAATTATGTTTTCCCCTTTGAAGATGAGAACGAGCCATCCAATGAGCCTGAAGAGGTGCATGCTTACCAGCAGCAATATCAGGGTAAGCACAATTATAATCTGAGGAGTAACTCCAACAGACCTACCTACTGGTCCATTAACCAGTTCCTTGCCTCCGAATAATTTTAACACACCTCCTGATCCCAAGGCAAGTAACAATCCAGGATTTCCAAAAGTAAATGCACAATATCTATCACCACAAAATACAGTACCAAAAGCTGTTGGCCTACCTCATGAATCTGACAAATTAGTCACATATCTGGCAGATGAGATGAAGAAGGTAAAGATCAGCTTGTCTCTATCAGAGTTGTTGAAAACTCCTACAATTAAGAAGGTGTTTATGAAATCACTAGATGATCCTGCTCCTAGAGAGGATAGTCATTCCCCAGGTCAGCCTAGCAATAGAGATCATGCTGCTAAAGATAACACTGTCAAACATAAAGTGTCAGCTACAGTCTAACCTACAAAAACCTCCCACATGACCTTGTACAGGGACAAAATCAAGTCACCACCTTTCCTCCTTACCATAAGGATGTTTAGCAAGAATTTACACAATTGTTTGGTAGATTTAGGTGCATCTACAAATGTCATGCCCCTGTCTATATGCAATGCTTTAGGACTGCATCCTGCTAAATCCCTAAAGAAGGTGACACAGCTAGATAAAATAGAAGTAAGTGTGGTAGGAGAATTAACTCATATTCACATGCAACTAGCATCTGATCCCAGGATCCAATATTACATTGATATTCAGGTAGTAGATATACCTGATACATACGGGATGTTGCTTAGCAGAGACTGGTCTAAAACTCTCAATGGATATATGTCTACTGACTTCAATCACATGTGGTTACCTTGGAAAGGGATACCTCACTAGATAAGAATAGATGCTAAGCCAAGAATGAAGCACATGATCACTGAGTACAACAAAACAAACGAGATCATGTACGTGAATGTTGAACCCGGAGTTTATGCCATTAGACCGCAGACTATCAGGATAGAAGAGATCCTGATGCTTGACTTTCATCATCATGATGATGATCATCAGGAGGACATACCGACTATAGAACCTGATAGTAATTTTGAGAATGAGAATGAAATAGATCGCTTTAGAAACTTTGAGATGCACCTATCCCAGCAGGTAAAACATTGTCAATTGTTAGATATACCTGTTCATGACGTTTTGATTGATGGTTGGTGCAGATTACATGATGAGGCACATTTGGAGAAAACTTGTGAGACATGCATCGACATGATGGAGATGGAACAAACGTGCAGTGAGGCATCATCATCATTTGAGGTAAGTTCTGCATCTAGTGATGATGATGATGATACTGATTCTTGTTCGTCTGCTACAGGAACAAGAGAAGATGTGAGTCAGAATGAGGATTTTATCCATAAGACAAGAAATTATGGTCTGCAATAAGAAGAAGGATAACAGAAATAATAAAATCACCCCAGGGAGTGATTGTCTGATGGAGTTAGACTATGAGCTGTCTGATGAAGATGGAGGTAGTAATTTGACCAAATTTGAGAAGTTTTTATCAGAGGAAATTACAAGGATGATAGAATATGAAAAACCTCCACAAGATGCACTGACTGAAAGATGGTGTAGATTGCATGAGGCACCTCACTCAAAGACTGCTTGTTCTTTATGCTTGCATATTTTAAAAAAGCGTACAGTGCCTAGTTCAGAAGTTCATCCTTCTGGTGATGGAAAGAAAGTAGATAGATCAACTTCCCAAAAGAGAGAAAAGATGAAAACTGAGAAGGCTGAAATTCCTAAGTTAAAATGGATATCAGGTGGTGCAGCTGCTAGAGCTGCAAAGAAGAAAGAAAACTCAGCTAGACCTCCTGTTGAAGATAAACCCTGGATCCTTAGATTCGATGGATTCAAGTCCAAACAAGGAGTTGGAGTAGGGATTGATCTCATTGATCCATCAGGAAAGTCCTATTTAGTTGCCTACAAATTACAGTTTCCCTACACTAACAATGTGACAGAGTATGAAGCTCTAATTCATGGGATACTGTTTGCTCTCAAGAAGAAGGTAAAAATTCTGCATGTCTTTGGAGACTCAGAATTAGTTGTCAGACAGGTAAGAGAAATTTACTCTTGCAACTATAAGAAATTGTTAAATTATAGACACAGAGTGTGGGATTTGATTGAAGACTTTGATGCATTTAATATCACCCACGTAGCTAGAGAACAGAACCAAAGGGCAGATGCCTTAGCACGGGCTGCCAATACATTAGAGCCCTTGTCCATATCAAGCCTAAAGAGATTTTCAGTAGAGCTGGTATTAGTGCCATCAGTACCTGACAATGTTACTAATCTCCAGGTTTTTTATGATGATCAGCATATCCTGGATTTTATCTCTAACAGAGATATATTTGATTCTCAAATTATAGATGAAAACAATATGGAAGAGCATGTCTGGGAAGAGGAAGAAATATTAGAGTTGCCTAGCAACAAGATTCCCAAAGGGATGATAGAGCTAGAGAGAGCATTTGACCTGGATAACATGTTAAAATAGAAAGATCTTCCAAAAGTTGATGGAGGACAGTATTCACAAGTGAATATTGGGCAAAATGATGACAAGAGAAATGTCTTGATTGGTAAGGTTTGCACACCAGAAGAGTTAGAAGGAATAACTCAGGCCCTTAAAGATTACATCCATGTCATTGCATGGACTTATGATGAGTTGAAGACATATGACACATCAGTCATAACTCACACTATACCCCTTAAGCCAGATGCTAAACCTTTTAGACAGAAGCAAAGGCTAGTTAATGCTTTGCTTGAACCAATAATTTTTTAAGAAGTCAAGAAGCTGCTGAATGCCAGGATCATTTTTCCTGTGAGGCACTCCACCTGGGTTGCTAATCTGGTCCCAGTGAGAAAGAAGAATGGAGACATCAGGTTGTGTGTGGACTTCAGGAACCTGAACAGGGCATCAGAGAAGGATAATTATTCTTTACCCTCATTAGATGAAGTTCTGCAGATTGTCAATGGAGCAAAAATGATGTCCTTTCTAGACGGTTTCTCTGGCTACAACCAGGTCATGGTTGACAAGATTGATAGGCTGAAAACTGCCTTCACAACAAAGTGGGGGATATTTGCTTATAGACGTATGCCATTTGGGCTGATAAATGCTGGAGCAACATTTCAGCAAGCAATGGACATAGCCTTCAGAGGCTTAATAGGAAAATGCATAGTCATATACATGGATGACTTAACAGTATTCTCCAAGGAAAGAGGAAACCATGTAACAGATCTCATAAATGTACTAAAAAATGTGAAGAATATGGAATATCTTTGAACCCCAAGAAATGCATGTTTGGGGTAACAACAAGAAAGTTCTAGGCCACCTGATAACTGAAAATGGGATTATCATTAATACTGTCAGGGTGGAATCCATTATGAAAATACAGCTTCCAGGAAGCAAGAAAGAACTCAAATCTTACTTTGGTAAGATAAATTTTGTTAGGAAATTCATCACGGGCTTTGCTGAAATAGTTAGATGTTTAAATGCTATGCTGAAAAAGGATGCAAAGATTGAGTGGACATCAGAAGCCAAAGCAGCCTTTGAAGACATAAAGAAAGCTATTTCTGATGCTCCTGTCCTCATCAGTCCAGACTACACCAGAGACTTCTATATTTATTCATTTGCTTCAGAACATACCTCTGCAGCAGTGCTAACTCAAAGAAATGAAGAAAAAGAAGAGAAACCAACTGCCTTCATGAGCTGCACTTTCAAAGATGTTGAATTAAGATACGTAGATGTTGAAAGGCAAGCACTTGCTTTGGTCAGAGCAGTAAAGAAATTCAGGCATTATATCTTGAGAAGCAAGGTGATTGTTGTGGTGCTAGATGTAGCAGTGAAGATGTTGTTAATGCAAAGTGAGCCTGGTAAAAAAAGGGCTAAGTGGATCATAGTCCTACAAGAATATGACATGGAAATCACACCCATGAAATTGGTAAGAGGACAGGATTTAAGCCAAATGATATCAGAAATTAATCCAAATATCACAAGTCAGCAGTATGTTATTAATGAAAAGGACAATAGAGAGTGGTACTCAGATATCAAACACATCTTGATCACTGGAAGATGTCCTCCTAGACTACAGGCTTCACAAAGAAGAGCCCTGAAGATAAAATCCCAAAAGTACATGATGAAAGCAGGAGTTCTCTTCAAGAGGAATTATGAAGGAATATACTTGAGATGTTTAGAAAAGCCATAAGCAAACAAAGTTTTATCAGAGTTACATGACAAGTTTGGAATAGCACATGGCTCATCCTTGGCTACAACACATGCTATCCTCAGAGCAGGATACTATTGGCCTACAATTTTCAAGGATACAGCTGCACACATTAAATGCTGTCATGTATGTTAGGTTGCTGCTAACAGAGAGAGATATGCTACACAACCTTTGCATCCAGTGATGGAAGAGCACCCATTTGCACAATGGGGCATGGATTTCATAGGACCTATTAATCCTCCATCATCTTCAGGCCATAGGTATGTTTTAACAATTACTAATTATTGTACTAGGTGGACTGAAGCCACTAGCAGCAAGACTTGCAGCGCAGAAGATGTCATCAGATTTCTACAAAGTAACATAATCACTAGGTATGGGGTTCCCTATGCTCTGGTAAGTGATAACAGCTCTGCTTTTACTTCAACCAAATTGTCAAGTTGGGCCTTTGATTATGGGATCATCCTGAAGTTCTCATCTAATTATTATCCCCAAGGGAATGGATTGGTAGAATCCACTAACAAAAATTTGCTGAATATCATAAAGAAGTTAGTAGACAAGAACCCTAGGGAATGGAATACACTTCTAAAATATGCCTTATGAGTAGACAGAACCAGAAACAAGGCTACATTAGGAAACTCACCTTATCATTTAGTATATGGGGTGGATCCCATCCTTCTTGTTAACCTGAAGATTCCTACCTTGTAGTTTGCCCAAGAGTACCTAGGCATAGACAATAACCAAGAGGTCAGGTTGCTTCAGCTGATGCACCTGGAAGATAAAAGAAGTCAGGCAATTGATCAATTTGCCAAACATCAGGTTGTTGTCAAATGCTGGTTTGACAAAAGAGCCAAAGTTAAAGCCTTCAGGATATCAGATTTAGTCCTGATGTGGGATAAGGCCCATGAGAAGAAAGGAGACCATGGTAAGTTTGATAAATTATGGATAGGTCCCTTCCAAATTTCTGAGATACTAGGAGACAGTACTTTTAGGCTTAAGAACTTGACAGGTGAGGATATTCCATTTCCAGTCAATGGACAGTTCCTCAAACATTATTTCCAAGCCTAAGTAGCTTCATGTCAGTCATGTGTATCATAATGTATATTTGTATAGTTGTTTGTATAGTGTTTTGTTGTGTTTTTGCTTTGCTTGCTGGTTGAGTTTTGGTTTTGGTTAGTTAGGATGAGGCAGCTCATCACCCCAGAAAGTAACAAAATTGTTAAGATTCAAGTGATTAACACACATTTATATATAGGTTATGACTCATTCTGAGAAAGTCATCATGATCAGGTCTGTGATATCCTATCATTAGGGTGCCTTTTCCTAACCAAAGTGATTTCTTCACAATGACTCACCTAACAGCCTTGGGCTTGTTGAAAATACAAGTATAGGTGTTAAGTGAAAAATCTAAAGGGACTCCCTTGCTACCAATGCAATCTCCAACCTAAAGCAGCAAGTGACCATACCTTGCATTCTAAGATTACATGATGACATCAGATATATGAAGTATAAATGTTAAAAAAATCCAAAAGTATAATAAAATTAGGCCATCTAAGTAACTCTATCGGGGCTATAGACGCCTACTGGCAGTGGGGCTCTACTTAGCAGGATTGTATAGATAACCTTGCCGGGGCTATAGACGCTTGCTGGCAGCAAGGCTCTATCCAGGTTGGCTATGAGGGATGATCTCCAACTATGTAGCTTAACATCAGTTACTCATGTTTTCAACTTGCTTTCAAGATGAGGATAATTAATCATTTGCACACTACTGATCCTTTGTTAGCATTGTTACCATGAGAACATTTTATCATTCAGAAAGATTATGATGCTTATGCTTAGAAAGAGTTAGAATGCTATGTTAGAATGTGTTCACATCACTTGAATCATTAGAATTTTGGTGTTTTTCTTGGGTGGCAAGTTGTTGTGTGGTTACACAACACGCCCCATTTTTGACTTGACAAAATAGGGACCCAACTTTTTGCTTGGTTTTGCTTGTGTTTTTTGCTTGCTGGCAGTCTGGTAAAAGTAAGACAATGCAAATGATCCTGCATAAAGGGGACTGGGTAAGTCATCATGATGAGGTCAATTTTTTCAAAGTTAATATTTCATGACAATAACCTCATGGGTAGATAAAGCATGGAATTTCATGCAGGTTTGCCTTTTGGATCATCCTGATATTCCTTAGAGAATAAAAGTTATGGTGAGTCAAACTCCTGGTCAAACCTGATATTCTGAGGGGAGGATCATATTTCTTAACATCAGTCATCTTATAAAAGATCACCCTGATTCAAAATTATCACCCGATAAAATCATTTGTTCCGAACATCCGGACGTCAACTTTATGTGATAGCGATATCTACCCGACACACAACATCATGTATTTTGTGAAGGTCAAGTTCCCGAACATCCCCTGATCATTTGAATATTAGCCTGTCGCAAATATCACCCCGAACCAATATCCTGACGATGTCATCCAAATCTGGTGAACGAAGGAATAAACATGATGATGTCACCATCCTTTTTTACCTCGTGGAGGTATATTTCCAAACATGACCCTTCTTACATAACATGACGTCACCATGATATTCCGAGAGAGAAGTCATTTTAGTCCAGGGGGGATATTATAAACATCACTAGACATTCCGAACATCCCCTGATATTTTGAACATCACCTGATATTCTCAACCCGACCCAATGTTTTGACATGGGTCTTTCCACTTAAAATGGATGATCATATTATACCAAGGGGGTCATATTCTCAATATCACCCGATCTTCAGAGATCACCCTGCGCCTTGCCGCCATAACATTAAATGCACGCAGAGGTGGTAGGTGGTTCCTACCAATTACGAACCCAATACATACACCAAGCGAGATCTGAAGGTTTCATACAAGAAGATTAGTTGTTCCAATTAATTTGCCCAAATTTGCCTGAAAGAAGAGGTAAAAGGTGAATTTGTGGAATCATTTTACCCTTACCTTGCGATAAAACAAGTTTTTTACAGAGCTCCGTGCTTTCAAACCCGCAGAAGACTACCTGCAGATGCATACAGCTTGTACCAAATCAGGATACGTGAGCATTGCAGGTATTTGATTTCCTTTCACACAGTTATCAGCATAATTGAGAAGATAAACACATCAGGTAAGTAATTGAAACCCTCTCGCTATCGTGTTCTGCATTATCCAGGTATCATGGTGTTTCCTGGTTCGAAGCTCTATATTATGCATATCAGGATAAACGAATATTGAAAGAGTAATAGTATGCATGATGAATAATGAAGATATAATGTATATGCATGCTTGTAAGATATCAATTGTAAGACCAGTTTTGTTAATTGCAGGCGTCCATGGCGAATAAGTGGTTGGCTAAGTCAGAGGCAGAATTTCTAAAGCCCATGTTTGCTCAACCCGAGGGTGTCCAGTTCAAATATGGAACCATCACAGACACGCACCAAGGAAATACAGATTTGGCTGCATGGTCGGCCAAGATGAGCGATGAAAAGAATAATAGCACCTTGTTGGATACAATCTTTGCATCTGGAATGTGGAATGCAGTTGGTTTCCCTTATTCCATGGAGACTCCTGAGCTGGTTATTGAATGTGCAAGAAACTATAACCCACAGACTAGAAAGGTAGAGAAGCATGGCAGAGTATATGCTGATCTATCCATCAAAGGTCCTACTGCTACATTCAGTTTACCATTAGGCAAGAAGGTTGCCAATATAGATTTGAAGAAGTCAGAAGCAGAATATGAGAATAACAAGAAGTCTGCTAGGAAGAAAATGTACCAATGGAGGGTGAAGAACAGTCCTTATCCTGCAGCAGCCAAGCTTCTAGTGCATTTATATAAATTTGACTTTGATGATGAATACCAATACATGATAGCACTACTCAGCACAGTGACAGGCCAGCCTGATGCAGGAAGTTTTAAGGATTGGATGTATGTAGTCATCCTGATGTGCCTTTACACAGATAGTAAGCCAATGTGGGCTAAGATGATAAGTGATGCTCTAGATGGGTAGCTGATGAATCTAGGAGGTCCAGATTGTTCCTTCTACATGACCTCCTACATAGTTTATTCATGTGCCTATAAGGGTACATTTGATGCATTGATTACAAATGGGAGAATTGGTGGCACAATAAATGATGTACATATATGGGATCATCATCCCCAGCTGCAAAGAGCAAATTACCTCCAAGATTACAAATTGGTGAATGATGCACATATATGGGATCAACATCCCCAGCTGCAAAGAGCAAATTACCTCCAAGATTACAAATTGGTGAATGATGCATTCTCTATGCATCTGTTAAGAACAATGGAGGAGGACCGAACTAAAAGACTGAGCATGGAAGCTCAGGAAGTAATATACAGGCATGGAGCCTGGTTTATTCAATTTGCAACTTTCTCTTACATCAGAGTTGAAGGTTTTGAGAAGGAGCCTCTCATGCTTCCAAGGTACCCTACAGATGCAGTTGTCTTAATGGAGTTTTTAAGAAAAATCTCCACAATACTGAATGCTTACAAAGCTAACAACAAGCTTCCACCAGTATTGTTTCCAGTCACAATGGGCTGGTATATGTGCCTAGATTCTGAGAATATTAAAAGGGCCATAGCTGGTCTAAATATGATGAATTTCTAGTCATTTCCATTGAAAAGATCATATGATCCATATGGGAGGATGCAGAAGATCATGGGAAAGCCCATCCATTGAAGACATCTTGAGGACTTCTGGGCAGATTGTGAGGATGAGGCTGAAGCCAGAAGAAGAAGATATCAAAGGCTTACACTCAGCCAGATCAAGACCTTTGATTGCATGCCCATCCCGGTACAATTGAAAAAAGATGATGGAGCGGTAATGGCTGATGAATATGAGGAGAAAAAGGTATATAATGATACCATCTTAGCACCGGATCTCACCATACAGGAGGACATCTCCTTAGATCCATTTATAAGCAGGACATTGTAGCTGACCCAAGCATGGGTCGATGACCAGATAAATATACTGAAGAAAAAGGGTGTTGCCATCACAGTGGATAATAAGAAGAAAAGGCAGGAAGTTTCTGAAGATGAATATGATGATTTCTACAATGAGAAGAGGAAGTCTAAGGGCGAGAGAGCGCCACCTCCTGAGAAAAGCAAGAGAACCCCAAGAGGTAAAAAGGTTGATGCTGAGCCTAAAGGGGTGATAATTGAGAGAGTCATAGTAACAGTTGAAGGTGTACCAGCATCAGAGCAAGCATTAGCATCATCTGCACCACCTCTTAAAGATAAGCAAAAGGCTAAGAATATCCAGAGGCTAGCTGTCGAAACTATGGAAACATATGATGAGGGCCAGGCATCACAAGCACAAATGGGAGAGGATGTCCCTTTTGATAAAGAGCCTCCAGAAGAAGACATGCTGCCCATCATTAGGAAAATAAAAGCACCTCAGGTGATGGCTTCCACACCTAAGAAACCAAGAACTTCAATGAGAGGTGAGGTAAAGCAACCCCCTATAATGTTAAAAGGGGCAGGTGGAGAAGTATTTACTAAGGAATTGCAGCATAATGTTCCTCTCCCCACCATTGTAAAGTTTAAAACTGAACAGGCAGAGGAACAAAAGAAAGAAGCCTCTAGGGCAGTTCAAAGTGGTCTAGTCTCATTGGATGAGACAGTTGACCTATCTGATGATGAGGTAGTGAAGGATGTAGCTGCACAAAAAATGGAAACCCTTGCTGCTAGCACCCAGATAACTCCACAGGGGACTCCATCAGTCCAGGAAATATTAGGAGAGATGAAGCAAATAGAGCATGAAAGAGAAAAGAGCCTGGAAAACATTACACAGCAAATAGGGCTGGATGCCTTAGTTTCTCAGGTCACAAGTCCTGCAGTTATAGATTTGACATATGTAGAGGATGAAAATCCTAAGGATATGGTGGATGCACCTGAGAAAGCAGAGGATAAGGGTGAGCAACAACAAAAAGAAGTTCCTGTTGAACCCAAGATAATTGAAGTCCAAGATAAGGGAGGGGAAGAAAAGGATACATCAGTTGATCCTACCCTAAAAGTACAGGAGGTAATTACTACAGCTGCGGAACAGATTGCAGCTTCAGATCAGGAGACTGTATCTAAGGTAGATATAGTAAAATCCAAAGAACCTAATATGCCTCATGACAAGGAAATCACCAAAGTGGATGAAATGCCCATGGAGGAAGTAAAGGATCAAGATCATGATCAACATGCAGATGATCAGCAGGATCACCCTCCAGAAAAGGAAATTCTTCAGCAGGAGGATATACCCAAAGATCACCCTCATGACGAGCATCATGAGGAAGAGATAAGAAAATCACCCTCCCCATCGAACATGATGGTGGATACCGAAGATTAGGGTGATCATCATGATGATGTTGGAGATCAACAGTCGAAAGATCAAATTCCTCAGTGGCTCGAGAAATAAATTGGCACAGAATCAGGTATAGAGGCACAGGAATTTGATATATCCACATTGTTTTCTGAAACCTTAATAAAGCCTAAGAGGAAGGCTAGAATAACTTCTACAATAAGAAGAGATCCTGTCACGGGTAGAAGGTCCGCCCAAGTGGCCATTCCTACAACAGACAAAGAAAAGGGCAAGATCACTCTGGATGAATTCCAGATTAATACAGTAGATTTGGGATTTGCCAATGAGGATCAAGAAGGTCAAGAAGGCAAAGATATAATTGATTCATTTACCTAGAGGGTGAAAAGAGAGAAAGAGAAAAATAAATAGCACAAGGAGCACATTGCTCAGTTACATACTTACATAAAAGGGTTAATTAACCCTGAGGATACATCAAGTGATCATACAGTCCCATTGACTGCTATTTCTCAGGATGAGGTAAATAAGTTGGATCTCATGAAACATGAGTCATCCATAATGAGAAAGTGGATGCTATCCACATTTGATGAAGCAGAAGAAGTGGTAAAAGCCTCTTTGAAGAGGTAGAATTCTTTGGGCACCTCCAGGAGAAAGGTGGATAAACTGTAGATGGAGATTGAGAGGAGGTCGTTTAAATTGGAGAAGGTCCTGAGCACTTTGGGTGAAATAAAGAATCAAGTACTAGATAATAATATAGCCCTATTGATTGATATATGGTATAAGGACATCAGGTTTGAGTGTGATGTGCTTAAAAGATGCAATAGTAAACTAAGAGATATCAGCATGAAGCTGCACAATATGATGTCGTTCGAGGCTGAAATTTTGGAAACATTGGAAGGAAAGGCAGAGGGCCCAATAGAAAATTAGGATGAGGAGTTTGCCATTAAAGCTCTACATAGCAATTTTCAGCAGGTAGCTGATGATCCTCTAAACCACCTGACAGAAGAAACTACGGATAAGATCATGATGATCAGGGTCAGGATGGAGAATTATAACGAGACATCTAGCAGCAGGAGAAATAAGTTAGAGAATCTCTGAGGCAAATATCAAATGCACAAGCACGCCATCATCAAAGCAAGAACTCAAGATGGCAAGGAGATAGAGAAGATAGTACAGTCATATGAAAATATCTGGACATCCATGCAGGTCCATGTACAAGGAGAAGCTCATCAGGATGATGAAGATTTTGAAAGTGACGATCCTGATGCTCCTGATGACGAAGATGAAGAACTTGAAGGATAAACAATGAAGATGCATCATAAAAGAGATATAAGCATCAGGTACAGAAGAAAGTAAGCCGTCTAGATGGTTTCCAGCTGGCAACCTGTGCCACATGGAAAGAATTGACTTGGTCAATGAATGTGAACCGTAGATCGTAATAGAGAAATCTGGATCATAGATCAATTATAACGGCTCCCTCACTTTATTCTATAAAAGGTGCAGGGATGCCTCATTTTAAACATTCAAAACTTAATTGAAATCTGTTTGCTGAAATATTCAGGGCTCATTTCAAAGTTGTTATATATATATATGTTCTTGCATACCTAATGAATGAGAAGACTCTTTTGATTACAATCCATAATAAATCTTGAGTAATCAGTGTATGAATTCTTGATACATGTTCTGATTTTCTGCGTCCCTTGGAGTGCATATCTACTTACATGTGTTGTTTTCATACCATTTCCTTTGAAGTTAGCATCAACTGTATCTAGCTGTGGAAAGTCCTGATGAACATATGGTTTGATTTCTTCTCTTCATGACTGTATCTGATGTATATGTGGCTCAATAGCTGAAGGTTCAACATTAATTTGAAGTATTTCTTTCAATTTCTTTCAATTTTAGAGCATTTCATCATCATAATTGCAAAGAATTGACAATCTTAAGCAAATAATACAAATATGCAGACATCTCGTAGATAACTAAACATATTCAGCATATTTGAGGTTAAAGCATGTCAAGATGACAAATATCATGCAAAGATTTAAAGATAGACACAATATTTGAAGCATATCTTTTGTAGAATAACTTTCTGTGCAGCATCATTACAGGAAACTTTATCTTACTAATGAGATCTACGTAAGGCCCCAAAATGGAAACAGCAACACACATCAACCTCTGAGTAACTTCAGAAGATTAAGACCTAATCACCGAAGACTTGAGATCATGAATTCTTTGAATTCATTGTATCTTTCAAGATGAATAAAGGTTAATGTGTACTTTTATTCTATGTTTGTTTATGAATAACATTATGATCAACACAACCTTATATTTGTAAGAATCAGGAAGGGATCTGAGAACTTTGCCAACAATTTCATCTTCATCCAAGATTCCACCAGCACATCTAATGTCGCAAACAAGCTCATTTACTCTTGGCATAAATGTAGTGATATTTTCATCTTCTCTCATCTTCAAGTTTTCAAATTTTCCTTTCAGACTCTGAAGCTTGGCACATTTAACATACTTATCTCCTTCATGCAGAAGTTCTAGTTTTTCCCAAATCTCATGAACAATTTTTAGGTCAATAACATTTGTCATCTCTAAATCAGATAATGCACTTAGAAGAGCTTCTTTAGCCCACAGATTGTTTACAGCATCTCTCATTTCATCTATAGTACGCGGACCATTCTGTGGATGATCATACTTCTTTGAAGCCATGATCCAATACTGCATTCCCATACATTGCAAGTGGCATTCCATGTGACTTTTCCAAAGAGTGAAATTGGTTCCATCAAACCTCAGACTATCCTTCTTGTAGGATAACATCTTGGATCTCCTCAAGCGGTTAAGCTCTTTTAGAGGATCTTAGCTCTGATACCAATTGTTGGATTTAGGACAGACAACTGAGAGGGGGGGTGAATCAGTTGTCTAAAACTTTCTTGCAATTAATCACTTAAATCCTTTTCTTAATTTATGAGCATAATAATAAATCAATCATGAAACATAATGCAGCAATTCAAGAGTAGAAACATATTAACACATGTGACACTAAGATTTTTAACGTGGAAAACCCAGTTAAGGGAAAAACCACGAGGTGACTAACCCAAGATTGTATTCTCTATTAAAAGAATAGTAAGAGCAAAATGGCATATGCCAATTAGGGCTCACTGCCCGAGCACACTGCTCACAAGAGGCCCACTGCCTACAGGAGACACACTGTCTACAGAATAATAAGTATTGCATACTTGAACTAAAGAATAGCATCTTCACCATGCTTGAGTCAGTTCCATTTAAGCCCAATACTTCTGCTCTACCTTTCGCTCTCCTCCTCTCTACAACACTCTCATCTCCACACGATGCATTTGAAATAACTTTACAAATCCTTATTTATACAAGACATCGACTTAGGAATAATCATCCAAGTCTGCATACATTACAGAGCAAATACATAAATACAACATGACTAATTGCAAAAAAGCCTTCACACAGATCAACAAACTGTCGGCCACACAAATCTGAGACTTCAATCTTCCTTTAGGAACACGCCATTCTTCATAGAACATCTTCAAGATCATCCGCAGGATGTGTAACTCATCCGGTCAGCCAGACTTAGGAAGAACACTATCATCCGGAAGTAATTCTTCAATTACAAGCTTAGTCTTCAATGCATACCACCAACATGAACTGGACACAATCCAAAGACCTCCACAAGCTTTCATGAATCACCAAGAACATCCACACTACTTCTACTTATGGAAATCATCCCCTTCTTCATCTGAAACCTCAAGAACACAGTCTGTCATCACTGTTATATTGGAATAGATGCTTGCGGACCTCCAGACCACGAACCAATTGAGTTGTCAATTCACATTGACTTCCTAAACACTCCACCAAATCTGCAGAACAAGATATTGCATTTCTGGATCTCACCAAACCTATCTGTATCACTCTGTCACCTCTGAACATCTACCAGAACCGGTTTTACTTAAGTGGCCATAACTTCTTTAGATCTTCATGCGGACCTCTAAAATCTTTACTAGATCATCTTAAGGCACATATATACAAACCCTTTGATGTGCATCCTTTGATCTTCATCTTAGCTGGGATCTTTACCTCACTAACTTCACTGTTCTTCTCTGTTCCTGAAAGGACTAATTTTCTCAATATCCTCAGCATTCAACTCATCCAATCCTTATCATCAATGCAACAGGAGTATGTTGACATCAATGACAACACTGGTTAGGCCCATACTTGCAACATGGACATATGGAAAAATAGTGCAGATCAAGAGGAAATCATTCAAATGGGCAAACAAATGTTGTATGTTTCAACTGTAATCGATCTGGTCATTTTGCAAGATTCT
Source organism: Cunninghamia lanceolata (assembly GCA_027924645.1). Lineage (NCBI taxonomy): Eukaryota > Viridiplantae > Streptophyta > Pinopsida > Cupressales > Cupressaceae > Cunninghamia > Cunninghamia lanceolata. Next base: position 179,515 of record BSBN01001832.1, read on the forward strand.
GCAGAAACAGGAACAATGAAAGAAGAGGTCTGGTAAATAGAAAACTAGATGAGCAGAGACAAGACAAAGGCAAGGGCAAAATTGATGTGAATGAGATTTAGAATTAAATGAGCAAGACATGGGTCAAGAAAAGTGTTATGAACAATAGTAATGGGTCCACACCGAAATCTGGTCTTGACAATTCCTCGGGGAATTGAACTAGGAGCTCTGGCTTAGGGGGAGAAGCACTAAAAATTAAATTCCCCCAGCCAGTAAGTGGGTGCCTAAATCTGGCATGCTAAGAGAAAATAATTTGGGTTATTACAAATCATTTGAAAGAATTTCTAGAAGAAAAGAAGTGGATATGACGATTTGCGGAGCAATTCAAGGTCGACTATGTGCAGAAACAGTGTAACCGGATGTGTTATGGCAGAGCATTTATTACAAAGGCAAAATAGGTTTTGCGGAGCTTAAAAGGTCATTCACTCTTCATTTGAATCACTTTGCATTCGAAGGGAGCAAGAAGAATAGTGTCTAAGTAGAGAATTCAAGGATTTGAACTGCGATCGGCGAATTTGCCGACCAACCCTAATTTCATGAAAAAGGTATTTATCTACGAAGCTTTGAACTTGTAATCTTTTTGCAAATGGCTACACCTTTGGTTATTGATATTACTAAAAGGCCTCAACCCAAATTTAAGAAGCACCCACACAAATCAGTAGAAGTTGACCCATTAGGTGCATTTTCAAGTGTTCCATATGGTGTGCTGCATGTTGAAGATATTAGGGTTTATATTCATGCAAGCATAGATGAATTTGGGGACTCAAGGTTTGTAGATTTGTTTGAGAGCCATCTAAGGGGTGAAAATCATGATCTTAAACCTAAGTAAAGGCACTGCAAGATAAACATTTTATTCAGATTATGGGGTTTCCAACATTCGATGAAGATGAATGGGTCCAGTATGTTTTAAGCTGAATGCATGATGAGTTTTTGTGGCTATTTAAAATTACAAAGGATGCTATCAGGATTGTGACTGGGTTGAATTCAACCAGTGGTTTACCCATGCTAAAATCTGTGAAGAACCAGACTGTAACTGATGCAACCAGTGCCAAATTCAACAAAAGGGCAATGACTATCAATGATATTATTGATCCGGATGTCAATTTTGCATCAATGGTAATTGGCTACAAAATTTATCATTCCAGCAGGAGAACTCTGTCTCCAGAACAGCCATATATGTTGCATACAAAATGTTAAAGGAAAATGCAAATTATGACTTGTGTGAATTATTGCAGAACCAACTAATTGAGAACTTCAACAAAATTAAGAAAGATAAGAAAAACACCTTTAAATATGGTACATTGGTTCTATGTTTTTTTTTTACTTTATGAATAAGGTACCTAGGGTAAAAGGTGTACACTAGACTAATGACGAGCCAATTGCTATTCAGATCAGAGATCATCTATGCAGCATTGGTGACTATAGAGCACAGAAAACTACAATCTGGGGATACTTCAAGAATTTTTAGAATATGATGCATTCTAGAGAAAGAATCCCTAAATTGGTTGTTAACAAGTACAAGAATGAAATATGTTTTATGGTTGACATTGATCAATTCTTAATGGAAGCAGTAGAACCCAGAACTATTTGGATCATGCCCATGGGGTATGAGGTAGATGAGAAAATCTTGAATATGTATGCTCAACACCTTTTGAGCAAGCCAAAAGACACAATAGTTGAAAGATTTGGGATATATGAGGAGCTAAGTCTAAAACTGCATGTTGAGCTCAGAAAACCTGAAATCAATAGGAAAGTAAGAAAAGAAGTTGAGCAGTTGGCCGAGAATCTAGGCCTCACAAAGGAAGTTGTAAGGAAATTCAGGGAAAGAACTAAAAAGGCAGAGAAGGAGAAGTAGGATAAGAAACAAAGTAGTCCTCCGGTAGAATCCTCCTCCACATTAAGGACTACTAGAAGCTCTGTTGCTGTCCCTGTTTCCCCAAAACCTGTAAATCCTAAGACACTGGAAGCCACACCATCTAGTGAAGGAGGAAAGAGAGAAAACAAAGGCCACAAGTACCTACAAGAGTACAAAAGTTGATGAAGAAGAAATAGATTCAGATGCTGAGGTAAAGGATTTGAAAGCCTCTAGAACAAAAGCTGCCAAGGTGACTAAGGAGAAGCCCTCCGTAAGCAAAAAGGAAAGCAAAAGGAAGAAGATGGATACATATGTTGAGAAGCCCACACATTATGTGGAAGATGTAATAAAATCAGTCACTGTGGATGGAAATTTGAAACCCATGACTGAATTTTATGATGAATACAATGATACAAAAAAGAGGGTGTTAGAGGAAGCAACTATTAGATATCTAAATATCTATAATAAGGCCCTGATTGAAATAACTGTTGTGTGGTTACACAACACGCCCCATTTTGCATTATCAAAACAGGGACCCAACTTTTGGCTTGCCTTGTGTTGTCTGCTTTCTGGCGGTTTGGTAAAAATAGGTCAGGTGCATCATCATCATGATATTGGATGAGGTTGGTCATCATCATGAGGTTAGTTTGTCAAAGTTCATATTTTGTTTCTATGACCTCATATTTAGAAAGAGCTTGAAATTCCATGCAGGTTTGCCTTTTACATCACTTGAAAATTCGTCCATATGAGGGAGTTATGCACAGTCAAAGTTTTGGTCAAACCTGATATTCGCATGAAGAGGGTCATATTTTATAAACTCAGTTTTGCTGTATGAAGAACATCATCATCATATTTGAAACGCCCCCCGATAATATCCTGAGGTCAAAATATCCGGACGTCAACTTTAAGTCATAGTAAGTTTTCCCCGTCGAGCGGTCTTTTGTATCGCGAAAGGTCATATTCCATTCCTAAGTCATGTTGTCAAGATCATCATGATCTTATTTGTAACCCGATATTTCGTAATGTCCTCCTGCCGAGAAATATAACCTTTTGCAAATATCCTGATGACGTCATCCCGACCTGATAAACGAAGAAGCAAATATCAGGATGACATCACCATCACATTTCTCCTTCGGCAGGATATTTTCCAAGGCATGATCCTGTTCGCCAATATGACGATGACATCATGTTCTAAGTTCAACAAAGGCCCCAGATATCCTGATGACGTCATCTGGACATTTAGTAGGATCATATTTTAAATCACCTAGTGCGGATATGATGATCATCATCATCATCATCCTGATCTTTCGAGAGGGTTACCTTGGCCGAAAAGGGGTCATATTACATTCATCACCTGATCATCTTCCTTAGGTGACCCGATATTACATTTATCCCCTGATCTTAACGAAACATGACGATGACATCATCTTTTGCATTTTAATGAAGCCCGAATATGACGATGACGTCACCATCATATTCCTTTCCTCAGCAGCAGGATCATATTCCAAATCCTCCTATTTTCCTTCGACATGATGATGACGATGATGTCTTTCTTTCCCCAATATGCAGAAGCGAAATATCCTGATGTGCTTTTCATCAGAGCATTCGGAAGGGAGGAGCATCATATTTCATGATATCCTGCAGCTAGATAGAAGACATAGAGTTAGGCATCATCATGATTTTTGGCGTCGGTATAACTGTTGCCATCGGCCAAGTCTAATTTTGTCACCCCGATCATATGTGGTCACACCGATGCGAATATGATGATGACCCGAAACATACAAACAGAGCATGCAAAGCCGAATTTGAAATAATTTGTTAAAAGCGATTATTTCCTTGTATATTTTGAGATACATGATCATATTTGAACCCGATATACAAGGAAATGGGCGGGAAAATGAAACGATGGTTGATCCGAGTGTTTTTTAACGCTGTTTATGCATTTAGTGCATATGTTCCACAGGTATGAAGCTCAATTGCCTGTAGCTGCACATTTTGGAGGCTTGTTTAATAAAATGTTTAAATTCCTGTTGTTTATCCACATGATGATGAACTTAATGTTTGTCTGTTTACTTGCAGGAAGTCATGATGCTGCTGCTGAAGCTGAGCATTGTATGGTTGCACATGGAGGCAACATGAACCAGAAATGAGGAGGATATTGTCAAATATGTTGTTCGCCAGCTGGAGACCGAATCAAGTTGAAGATGCTGGAATATTCTGTGCCAGCTGTACATTTGCCAACTGGCGAAGCATGTGCTTTTCATCTGGACCGTTGATTATTATGAGAGGATCCTGATCCTTGGATGATTGTAACTATTTTTTGGCATTTGCTCTATATAAAGGCTAGATCCTGATACATTAGGGGATATATCAATACACAGACGCATTTGGCGCATTAAGGCCAATTACTGTAGAATCAATTAGGAGATCGGATTACTGAGACTAATGAAGACTGAATTGTTGAAATGTCAAGGTTCTTTCTTCAGATCACTGTAAATGTACCTGTTCTTGAGCATACTGAATGGATATGAAGTTTCAGATTACATCCTGATTGTAAATTTTACGTAATCTTCTTGTTGATTTCTGGATATGTACTGGTGAATGTTGTGTTCAACTGGAAGCGCTTTCATTTCATTACATGTTGTTGTCAACTTTTCCTTTGAAGATTTGCACTAGATCATGCGGATTTGTGGAATGTCCTGGTGAAGTATGATTTCTAGTTTCCTTCTTTTCATTGCATGTATGGGAGCTTGTATGTGGATCAGTGATCTAAGTCAAGTAGTTTTGGGAATCTCATTCTTTAACCCTTTTCCTTTTTTTTAATTTCATAAATTCATTACCATAACTGCAAATCATGATAAATAACAAGCAGAATAGAGAAATATGCTGAAATCCCGTAGGTAACTGAAAATCATTAGCATATTTGAGTTAAATGCATGTAGTATTGAAAATATCATGCAAAGAATTGCAAATAATGGTAGAAATCATGCAAATATCAGCCTGTAGGTACATTATTTGACTAAATTCACAGTGCAGAGGTAGAATTGTTGGAGATTTATGCAGAGCAAACATACAGAGCAGGATATTTGGATGATGATGATGAACTTTGCAGAAATACGTAAGGCCCCTGAATGGAAAACAGCAACACACATCAACCACTGAGTAACGTCAATAGATTAAGACCTAATCAATGGAGACTTGGGATCATGAATTCTCTGAATTCATCGTATCTTTCAAGATGAGTAAGGGTTGTTGTGTAACTTTTATTCTATGTTTGTGAATGACTAACATCATGACCAACAATAACTTCTGAGATCCCTCAAAGTCTTGCAAGCATTTTGGAGTTGAGGAAAGAAAATGCAAAAAGCAAGGATATAGAGCTTAGAGAACATGTATTGATAAAACTATGCCCTCAGATCACTCAAGTTCAAATGAATATGATATTCAAAGAAGTGAAGGATGAATTTAGGAGCAAGAAGAGAATGAACAAACTGATGCTTGGAGAATTAGACAAAATAGTTAAAGAAACACACGAAATACTTCTAAGTGCATTGAAGAGACACAATCTTCCATTTGTTGAGGAGGAGACTGATGATGGGATTGATTCATCAATCCTAGATATTGAAGAAATGAAAACTGATGAGCAGTAAACCAAGGTTGATGACCCTCTATTCCGGAAGTGGAGCAAATAAACAAGGAAGATACAGAGATGGTGGATAAAATTGATGATGCACTAGATACTCTAACTCTTCTTGATCAATTTGGAAAAGAAGATAATGTTGAGAATGTTGCTGCTACACAAGATCCTCCAGAACAGATTGCAAATGGTGAGGACAAAGGAAAGAATCCCCCTACAAATGACACAAAGAAAGGTGAAGCAGACAAAGAAGAAGAAGTCAAAGGTAAGGAAGATAAAGTAGAAGAAGATGGTGCAAATGTTGATGCACCCAAACAAAATAGTCCTGATATTGAGAAAACTCAAGGAAAGGAAGGTGGTCAAGAAATTGTGGCAAGAGACTATAGATGCAGTGAAGAGTTTCCTGAGTAAAGAAATGTTAGAGTTTGATGAACCAGAATTGTTTCAAGGACCAATCAACCTGGATACTCTCTCTCCGGACCAAATGATGAAGATAGCATCTTTCACACAAACCAAGGCAAGAGAAAAGATATTGAAATCTCACATAGAGGACAGTGAATTGTTAAGCCTTGCATCCGGTATATTAGAGAAGATAATGCCAACGTTCCAGAAGAATCCATCTGATTCTCCCTCCAAAAATTTGAAGAGCCTTGTAAATTATGTAAGTACACACTTTGAGCCCTTTAAAAAATCTGCAGAAGTTAAAGTTCAGAATGAATTTAATAGCAAAAGATTTGATGCACTTAAAGGCATGATTGGGGTAGATAGATTGGTGCTAGGTAACAATATAAAGAGTATTCAAAATGCTCTTTCAGAAGGAGGCAGTATATATAAGTTTTGTTTATCTTCTCCTAAAGTCTAGAGGATATAGAAGATAAAATAAAGGACTCCAAACAGAAATTGTCAAGTATGTCCCAAGCTTTTGATCTGTTGACAATATCAGTGGCAAGTGAGGAGTGTCAAGCAATCAGCATGATGGAAGAATTAAAGAAGTTGACAAGAGAAAAGGAGAACATTGAAGTAAGAAAGGGTGAGCTCCGAGGACTGATTTCCCTGAAGATAGAAGCAATGTTCAATGTTGTGACAGAAGCCCAAACTGCTACACAAACAAGTGATCTCATTGACCTCCGGAAGGTTGAAGCACAAGTATTTTTGTTCAATGGCCACATTTCAACTTTGAATAGTATGAAGAAGAGTTGGGATACAGAGTTGGCCTTGCTGAAGAATATTTTTGGAGATGTACTTAAGTATATGTAAATATAACTTAAGGATTGGTTGTACATATGCGGCATTGTATACAGAATTTTTGGGTGAATTTTGGTTTGTGGATTCTATCCTTTGCCATTGATGTCAAAGGTGGAGTGAAGAGTAGTGAAAAATGAGGAATCTAGCAAAGGGGGAGCTTTGGAAATAGTGGAGAGCACAAGTGTATAGAGTAAGGGGGAGTAGCTCTGACACTTAGTCATTTTTCACTAAGTGTTGCCATCAATACCAAAGGGGGAGATTGTTGGCAAGAGACACTGATACGCATGACAGGTGTTGTTATTGATGGAAAATAAGACTATTCTAGACATCCGCATAACTTAATTTGTTCATATTGGAAGTCAGAATAAGAATTTATCTAAGTTCGGGTAGCCAGAAACAGGGCATGTGACAGGGTCCGGTATCTTGGTCTAGATCTCTCCAGTTAATCATTGTGTGTTACGAATCTGAGGGAGTGTAGAGGAATGTCAAGACAATCTAAATCCAAGATTTTAGCCTCCGGTGATGAAGGATTCAAAAGTTATTAGCATCTGAGTATTGGGTTCCAGTTTGTCAGTGCAGACAAAAGAAGAATAGGCCCACTTTGTAATTGATCTTGGTTCCAGATATATGAAAGTTGTAGGTTGGGCAATTTATGATGATCAGTGATAGTGACCGACATGATTGATGATTTTTGAATACAAGTTTTTGGTCTGCGTTACAAGTTGTGCATGGATTTGGCCGACAGAGCTAAGTCTTAATAAAAGTTCTAAGTGTTCTTGAAGCCGACTGGAAAATTATTGAAATTCATGATGCGGATATATATAGCCGATGGATTCAAGTGATTTGGGTGTGGTAGTGATGCAGCAATGGAATAAGTGCAAATAAAGGTAGAGATAAGTGCAAAGGTGAAGATCTAAGCTCGGATTATGATAGAGGAGTGAAACAGGGAAGAATAAAGATGAAGTGTATCAAGTCGGTATTATGTGCTTAACCAAAACTGAATCTTTGCATTGGTAGATGCTAATTATCAGTTTAAACATATTGTAATCTTCTTTCTAAAGGCAGTGAGCCTCCCTTTGAGCAGTGAGCTCTGGGAAGTGAGCCTGAATGCATGTGCATTCCCCTTTTGTAATACTTTTAACAGAGTATAATCTTTGTGGGTTAACCCCCACCGTGGTTTTTCCCTTAACCAAGTTTCCACGTTAAAAATCTTAGTGTCAAGTGTGTTATTTGTGTTTCTACTCATGTGTTATCGATTCTTGCTTTTCATGATTATATCATTAATCTATTTAGAAGTGGTAAAGAAGAATTAACTGCAGTCAGCATTAAATTTTTAAGACAACTGATTCACCCCCCTCTCAGTTGCCAACCCTAATTCCAATAGTAACATCCCGCCAAGAAACCCTAGAGAATAGCTCGACTATGCTAACCAAAAAAAAAATTAAGAAAGAAATAACGAAGAAATGTAAATCATATTTATTCAAACATCTAATTAAGCTTTATCCTCTAGGGATTCCATGGTTGCATTACTAACAACTATTAACATGATCTAACCAACATTATGAATTAACTAACAAACATAGTCCATTCTAAATATAATTGCATCAAATGAACATACATTTCCATACTATAACATCTGATAAGTAATCATTAAGGTCCTGCATTAAGGATTATAAGTACATATACAATTTCCTTAACAAGAGAGTACACCATTACATTATCTACAATTTTGCTTTCTTGATTACATTGAAGTACTTACATCAAGATAACATAACATGATTCTACCGATATACAAGATTGGAACATGAACATAAACATCTGTCTTCTCAAGCTAGAACAAGATCTGAAATCTGTCCACGAGGTACATCCTTCCCGCACATGAACCACAGCATCAGAAACCAATAGAGCTAAAAGCACAACCACCCAACCATGTGGAACCCTAAGGTCCACCCCCCGTGCTAGGAGATAACAATAAGGTCCCACAAAACAAACAGTCAAAAAGGCAATAGGCTAATAGGTGCAATGACTACACATGACTCAAATACAACACTGGTCAACAAAGACATCACTAGCAACTCAACATTACTTCAAGAGGCAATCACACAACAAAAGGGGAAAACACAATTAGGGAATGCTAGGCTACAGTAGGGAAGAGTGTCATCGCATGGCCCTGACATGGGTTATCCTGACAGTCTCTCACTAGACGTCGGCCCCCATCTATGGTTATCTTGGCAGTGTCTCACTAGACGCCGGCCCCATAGGGTGACACATGCAGAACCAACATTCATTTCGTGAGGACAAGGAAGTTGATTTTCCAACCACAGCCTTCTCATCCCATCCTTATCCTCAATGAGCACTACAGGCATGGGCGAGGCATCCAATTATCTTATTTAATGCGGAAACTACCCAACCCTCTAAAAATTTTTATAAAGTTATCACTGGATTAACAACTTCCAATGGGTTATCCTGACAAGCCACTTTGGGCGCCGGCCCCACATTGAAAGCCACTCCCCCCTCACTGCATCTAGATTCACAAAGCCCAAAACATAAACCAAGCATGAACTAACACATTTCTCATCATGATGTGTTTACAACACAAACTATACATCATTTCACATTACACAGAGCAAGGCATTACCCATCTTGAATAATCATCATAACCACATGAATAGGTACACTGAGCAAGGCATATCCATTTTACACATGTATCATACCAACATGACTAGGAGGCAACATTCTAGGATTGTATTTCACTAAACTCACATGATGCACACATAGCTAGCCCCCACACAATTACACCCTCCTAGGCCTCTGGAAACAACTTCCACAACACTTGACACCATTAAAACACAATAGTTTCACATCACATTTACTCTCAAAAGCACATCATAAACTAATACCCTTCATCAATAATTCAATTACAATACCACAAATGCAACATATAAAATGATGCACTAATATTTCAACAAAACATTCTCTCTACTTTTTAGACTCAAATATTATACTAATCCTGGTATCTATGTAAGATATAAATATAACCTAAATGTTAGGGATTTATCTAACCTTTGTTAAAAGATAACAACAATATAATTAATCATATCGAATTTGATACATATAAGAGTAAGGATTTTACACATCTAAGTGAAGGTTCTACCGTGGTGAAGTACCATGATGAAAGGCACAATGTGACCTAAGACAAAGAACACAATCCTATTCTTGAACCTACCAAAATCCTCATCTTGGTCATTTGTTTTCCTCTAGCATATTCAAATTTTCAAATAAAAGATAATCTTGTTAAAAGGGTTATATTATTTCTAAAGCAAAGGAGAGAAAATAAATCAAATTCTGTAATAATCATTTCCGTAATTTACTTCCCAAAGTATGCCATTCCAAGATCTTTAATTTAATGTTTTTAGACAAAACTCTATACATAGGAAACTGATTTATGATTGTATACTATTTTCCAATAAGTAATTTTAACAAGTTACCCGATAATAAAAAAAATCTCAGGCTTTCATGATTTAATACAACACTCAAAATTTATTCAACTAATATCTAAATTGAATAAAAGATATAGTTTAACTTGAAAGTCTAAGTTAGCTCTTTCCTAGGTCTTCTTAAAGTAGGATTAAAAGAGAAGCATTTAACCTCATACATAATGTAGTTTCAGTAGGCATGTAAGCAAACAAGATGCATACAAGTGCACATGAGTAGATTGACCTTCAACGACTTTCTATCATTAAGGAGCATGTGGGTCTTTCAAATTTAGGGGTGTCATTGATATTTCTGTTGTTGAAGCCTCATAGTCTCATGATGATAACATTTATAAAGAAAGTTGCTCTATTCTTAATATAGAAATGCTAATATTCCATATTCTATTAGACTGTGGTGGCAGTAACTTCCTCAGTCGACGTACAAAAGAAAAGTGGGAGGGTACGGTGGCACCCAACTACATAATTGATTGCTAAGACAACAATAGAAATAAAATCTTACTACGAGTTCAACAGAGGAAGATATGTTGATATGGATCTAAGAAGTTGAGGCAAAAGAGGTGGCTATTATTAGAAATAAACTTGTCTTAGGAAAGTTGCCAAAACAAAATAAAAATGGAATGGAACCACATTTTGGAGAAAGGAGAAGTTGCCTAGAGAAAGCCAACTAAGGCGCCAAATTGCTTTAATAAAATCATAACTTTCTCTTTATTTATAGAACCTAGTTTGGTAACTACCGTACATCCAATACAGACCGCCAACTATTGGAAATAAATAACCTACAGGAAGTTGCTACATGATGGAAGTTTACAGAGGTATCTAAAATGTCAAAATAAGTTCACCATTATCTCATATACATGGCACAATGAATATCTCTGTGGTAGGGAAATAAATAGGTTGTAAGATCATGGAGAAAGTCCTCAAAAATAATTTCACCAGCATTTATGCAAGGCGTATAGAATATAGCTATGGCTGGGAGATAAATTCTTGCAAACAAAAGTCACCCAATACTATAGAAAAATTATTTCCCAAACACAACAAGTTGATGACAGCTAACAACGCATAATCTTTACATTTATCATTGAATCCATGAATAAATGGGTGCACAGATTAGATTTGGCAGGTGCGGTGAGGTTCGTATGGTAAGGAGAAATTTGATAGGATATATTCTTGATTCAAGACATTTACCAAATATTGTGGAAAAAGAACTACTACCCTACCATCATGGTGAAAAGTTGGCAAAAACATACATCGGTATCCGATTCCTCCATCATAGAGGTTTAAAAGGCTTTAGAAACCTTCAAGCAAATGAAATTGTCAGATTTTATAAAACTTACTTGAGTGTATCCATGGAAAATAAGGCCAGGGAAAATCATAACATAAGCTCCTCATAAGATATGTCGTCAACTCCATCTACTCATCCAGAAGAACATTACTTACATGCAAACTTCTCCACCTTCCTCAACATCCTTCTTCTTTACTGCTCTTAAGCCCGAACATCTGCCTCTTCCCCTTCCTTTTTCCCCATTCAGAAACAAGAAGAAAATAATAATATTCCCCTCCAGAAATGAACATTCCTTGATGAAATCTAAGAAATCCTCCCTGGCTCTCTTTTTCCGAATCCATTCTTATGTAGGCTTCCCTGAATCCCAGAGAGCCCCCCCCCCGCCCCCACAAAAATACACTCAAAAGAATAAAAAAGCAAAAGCAATAAATTCATTTTTCCATTACTGACCACCCACTTCCTCAAACTATTCATTTCATTTACAACTAGGCAAGACAATATTTATTTTTATTTATTATAGTATTTACTATACATGACAACACACAATTAGTAAATTTATTTTTATGGACACTAACAAAATATTACTTGTTTATAAATTATTTTTCAAATTAATATTATCAATTATGTTCCTGTTTAAAAACACTTTATTTACCTCATTATTATTATTATTTACCAAAGTGCCCTCTAGACAAATAATTTCTATCTAATGAAGCAATCAACCAAAACATAATCAAACAATTACAACCTAATAAACCACATGCCGAACAAAACCGGATGACTACACACGATCAAACACAGAGACTTACAAACATACCCATACCGACCTTAGTGATAGGATACAAAATTGGATACTCATCCTTTTGAAGGATGATGGCTAACTAGGGGACCATCTATTATCTCCGTTCAACAATTTCCATTGGGTTTATGGCACGCTCAAACCTGTCAATTTAGGTGGAGTCGATGCCTGATACCTACAACCTGCAGCAACCAAACAGTCAAACAAATAGACATATATATATATAATCATATAGTCAAATACACCGTGGAAAGGGAATTATAGCATAACAGGGTACTCACGCATGAGTAATGCGATAATGTCCCTTTCACCAACACATCAAACACGTAATCACAACACACATAGCAATCAGTTACTGAATGACTAAATAAGAACCATCATCAGATAATCGCATGATACACATAATAAGATTGATCCACACAAAACAGCACATCATAACATCCTATGATACAGAATTAGTTGCATAAAAATCAATTCTAACATATGACAATCATAGTAAGATCAACATCATAATTACCTGAATGTAAACAATGTCAAAGCATATGAGTTGTCAGTGTCACAACAAGGATTATCAATAAAACATACTAACTGTCATATGAAACCACATAAGAGGATAATCAAGAATGTCACCAACATGAATGTAGCATCTACCAACATCGTATAATGTGCAATATCAACTGTCTAACATACCCTAAAAATTTCTATTATTTTACCTTCATCTTCATGCTCCTTAGCCCAACCACCTGCACATCCAAGGTGAGAATGGAGGGGCACTACATCCTCCCCCCCTAAAACTTGACTTACTCCTAGAAGTCACAGACTAGGATGGAATCATAACATATTAGTATTACAATTGTCTATTGCCCACATATGCATCCATATTAAGCAATTGTTCATAAAACAAGCACAATCGTTCAATAAAGACAAGAAGGACATCAATTCCTCACCTTAAGATGTATCATGCGATCTACTTATAACCAATCACACATACTTGAGAATTTCATATGATCTAGAGAATTTCATTCACATATTAACAAGAAAAGAAAAAATGCGTCTCATCTCTTATTTCTACTATGGTTCCACTAATTATCAAACATGCAAAGTACATTTATTTGCAGAGTCCTCCCTTGTACATACTATCAGAGGCTCGAAATGAACATGATAGAAACAACACTTAACAGGAAATGGAGCCAAAAAATACAAACATTTAGAATAGCCACCATAGAAATTAAAAAAATGCAAACCCAAGTGGGGAAATAATCAAATTCAATCTTAAGTCACAAAATGCTGACAATTTTCAATAGTAAATCAAGTATAAAGAAAAGAGTTTGGTGGCCACTCCTATCATAAGAGAGTTCAAATAAAACAATTTCACTGCTAGCCCACCAACAACACATGAAACAACTATCAAGAATTTCAAAACAAACAAATTACAAACAAATCCACATCACGGTGTGACTAATTTTAGCCACAAAAGGGAGTATCCGCTACACAACACCCCATGACACAAGGTCCAGAATGCGTTAGAGAACGTACACCAAACACACAGACAATTAATTCATCTATATCCTCTTATCCAAGCAACTTTTATACATGGATTTAACACAGTCACTACTTATATAAAAAAAAAATCTATCTTTAATGCAATACAATTTCTTTTTACCAAGCTATGAACATATGCAATTACTTCCTTATGCAAGAAGATATTTACAGAGGGAATGTATGATGTCACACACAAGAATAATTCAAAACTCTAATTGACTTACAGTATCACATTCATGATCTCATGGGTCCAACACAAGCTCCAATTTGATCTCCTGCACACATTTCTGACACAGGCATACACAATGATAACTTTTATAAATCACAACAGAACTTCCTCATGAGGTCATGGCCAACTAGGAGATAGATATCAAATTATCAAGCAACCACGCAGAGATACCCCACACACTAAAACACTACATAATCCACATGACTCGCGATGCATGATGCCACCGAGTGATTAAATCATTCCAATATATAATGCAATTAACATAAAGATGGTATGGTGCTTCTACACCCATAGATAAACATAACCCCTAAGTATGATTACTTCGACAAACCAGGGAACACAAAACACCAATGGCCTTTCACAACACCCCACATAGAATGGTACAAGATATTCACATCACTAGAGGGGGCAAATATCAAACTCCTAATTACATGCATTAATAGTAACCATGCTTCTTTCTTCTAAAGCACTAGAGACCACAAGAGGAACTCAAGACCTCAACAAATCAATAAGCACTAACATTCAAGAATCACATATTGTCAGATATGACATCACATTTTCATAAAAGAAGGAGAGAGAACACATAGCAGACACATAAGTAAAACAAGGCATAAAGAATTTATTTCTTCCAGAATCAAAGAACAAGTCTATAAATTTATCAACCTTCTAACGTCACACTAAGACACATAGGTGAGAGGTAATATTACCAACCCGTCACAAGGAGAAAAACACTTAACCTAGAGCAACAACAACAATCCAGAGGTCTCAGTGTTGCAACCTAGGCTCTAATACCAAATGTAACGCCCCACCAAGAAACCCTAGAGAACAACTCGACTATGCTAACCAATTTTTTTTTAAAGAAAGAAATAACGAAGAAATGTAAATCATATTTATTCAAACATCTAATTAAGCTTTATCCTCTAGGGATTCCATGGCTGCATTACTAACAACTATTAACATGATCTAACCAACATTATGAATTAACTAACAACCATAGTTCATTCTAAATCTAATTACATCAAATGAGCATACATTTCCATACTATAACATCTAATAAGTAATCATTAAGGTCTCGCATGAATGATTAGAAGTACATATACAATTTCCTTAACAAGAAAGTACACCATTACATTGTTTACAATTTCTCTTTCCTGATTACATTGAAGTACTTACATCAAGATAACAGAACATGATTCTACTGATATACAAGATTGGAACATGAACATAAACATCTGTCTTCTCAAACTGGAACAAGATCTGAAATCTGTCACACGAGGTACATCCTTCTCGCACATGAACCACAGCATGGGAAACCAATGGAGCTAAAAGCACAACCACCCAACCATGTGGAACCCTAAGGTCCAACCCCTGTGCTAGGAGATAACAATAAGGTCCCACTAAGAAAATAATCAAAAAGGCAATAGGTTCACAGGTATAAGGACTACACATGACTCAAATACAATACTGGTCAACAAAGACATCACTACCAACTCAACATTACTTCCAAAGGCAATCACACAACAAAAGGGGAAAACACAATTAGGGAATGCTAGGCTATAGTAGAGAAGAGTGTCATCGCATGGCCCTGACATGGGTTATCCTGACAGTCTCTCACTAGACGTCGGCCCCCATCTATGGTTATCCTGGCAATCTGTCACTAGACGCCAGCCCCATAGGGTGACACATGCAAAACCAACATTCCTTTCGTCAGAACAAGGAAGTTGATTTGTCAACCACGGCCTTCTCATCCCATCCTTAGCCTCAATGAGCACTACAGGCATGGGCGAGGCATCCAATTATCTTATTTAATGTGGAAACTACCCAACCCTCTAAAATTTTTTATAAATTTATCACTGGATTAACAACTTCTAATGGGTTATCCTAACAAGCCACTTTGGGTGCTGGCCCCACATTTAAAGCCACTCCCCCTTCACTGCATCTAGATTCACAAAGCCCAAAACATAAACCAAGCATGAACTATCACATTTCTCATCATGATGTGTTTACAACACAAAATATACTTCATTTCACATTACATAGAGCAAGGCATTACCCAACTTGCATAATCATCATAACCACATGAATAGGTACACTGAGCAAGGCATATCCATTTTACACATGTATCATACCAACATGACTAGGAGGCAACATTCCAGGATTGTATTTCACTCAACTCACATGATGCACACATAGCCAACCCCCACACAATCACACCCTCCTAGGCCTCTGGAAACAACTTCCACAACACTTGACACCATTAAAACACAATAGTTTCACATCACATTCACTCTCAAAAGCACATCATAAACTAATACCCTTCATCAATAATTCAATTACAATACCACAAATGCAACATATAAAATGATGCACTAATATTTCAACAAAACATTCTCTCTACTTTTTAGACTCAATTATTATACTAATCCTGGTATGTATGTAAGATATAAACATAACCTAAATGTTAGGGATTTATCTAACCTTTGTTAAAAGATAACAACAATATAATTAATCATATCAAATTTGATACATATAAGAGTAAGGATTTTACACATCTAAGTGAAGGTTCTACCATGGTGAAGTACCATTTTGAAAGGCACAATGTGACCTAAGACAAAGAACACAATCCTATTCTTGAACCTACCAAAATCCTCATCTTGGTCATTTGTTTTCCTCTAGCATTTTCAAATAAAAGATAAACTTGTTAAAAGGGTTATATTATTTCTAAAGCAAAGGAGAGAAAATAAATCAAATTCTATAATAATCATTTCCATAATTTACTTCCCAAAGTATGCCATTCCAAGATCTTTAATTTAATGTTTTTAGACAAAACTCTATACATAGGAAACTGATTTATGATTGTATACTATTTTCAAATAAGTCATTTTAACAAGTTAACCGATAATAAAAAAAATCTCAGGCTTTCATGATTTAATACAACACTCAAAATTTATTCAACTAATATCTAAATTGAATAAAAGATATAGTTTAACTTGAAAGTCTAAGTTAGCTCTTTCCTAGGTCTTCTTAAAGTAGGATTAAAAGAGAAGCATTTAACCTCATACATAATGTAGTTTCAGTAGGCATGTAAGCAAACAAGATGCATGCAAGTGCACATGAGTAGATTGACCTTCAATGACTTTCTATCATCAAGGAGCATGTGGGTCTTTCGAATTTAGGGGTGTCATTGATATTTCTGTTGTTGAAGCCTCATAGTCTCATGATGATAACATTTATAAAGAAAGTTCCTCTATTCTTAATATAGAATCGCTAGTATTCCATATTCTGTCAGACTGTGGTGGCGGTAACTACCTCAGTCGACGTGCAAAAGCAAAGTGGGAGGGTACGGCGGCACCCAACTACATAATTGATTGCTAAGACAACAATAGAAATAAAATCTTACTGTGAATTCAACAGAGGAAGAAATGTTGATATGGATCTAAGAAGTTGAGGAAAAAGAGGTGCCTATTATTAGAAATAAACTTGTTTTAGGAAAGTTGCCAAAACAAAATAAAAATGGAATGGAACCACGTTTTGGAGAAAGGATAAGCTGCCTAGAGAAAGCCAACTAAGGCGCCAAATTGCTTTAATAAAATCATAAATTCCTCTTTATTTATAGAACCTGGTTTGGTAACTACCATGCATGCAATACAGACCGCCAACTATTGGAAATAAATAACCTACAGGAAGTTGCTACATGATGGAAGTTTACAGAGGTATCTAAAAATTTCAAAATAAGTTCACCATTATCTCATATACATGTAGGCACAATGAATATCTCTGTGGTAGGGAAATAAATAGGTTGCAAGATCATGGAGAAAGTCCTAAAAAATAATTTCACCAGCATTTATGCAAGGCGTATAGAATATAGCTATGGCTGGGAGATAAATTCTTGCAAACAAAATTCACCCAATACTATAGAAAAATTATTTCCCAAACACAACAAGTCGATGACAGCTAACAAGGCATAATCTTTACATTTATCATTGAATCCATGAATAAATGGGTGCACAGATTAGATTTGGCAGGTGCGGTGAGGTTTGTATGGTAAGGAGAAATTTAATAGGATATATTCTTGATTCAAGACATTTACCAAATGCTGTGGAAAAAGAACTACTACCCTGCCATCATGGTGAAAAGTTGGCAAAAACATACATTGGTATTCACTGATTCCTCCATCATAGAGGTTTAAAAGGCTTTAGAAACCTTCAAGCAAATGAAATTGTCAGATTTTATAAAACTTACTTGAGTGTATCCATGGAAAATAAGGCCAGGGAAAACCATAACATAAGCTCCTCATAAGCTATGTTGTCAACTCCATCTACTCATCTAGAAGAACACTACTTACATGCAAACTTCTCCACCTTCCTCAACATCCTTCTTCTTTACTGCTCTTAAGCCAAAACCTCTGCCTCTTCCCCTTCCTTTTTCCGCGTTCAAAAACAAGAAGAAAATAATAATATCCCCCTCCAGAAACAAACATTCCTTGATGGAATCTAAGAAATCCTCCCTGGCTCTCTTTTTCCAAATCTATTCTTATGTAGGCTTCCCCAAATCCCAAAGAGCCCCCCCCACAAAAATAAGCTCAGAAGAATAAAATAGCAAAAGCAATAAATTCATTTTTCCATTACCGACCACCCACTTTCTCAAACTATTCATTTCATTTACAACCAGGCAAGACAATATTTATTTTTATTTATTATAGTATTTACTATACATTATAACACACAATTACTAAATTTATTTTTATGGACACTAACAAAATATTACTTGTTTATAAATTATTTTTCATATTAATATTATCAATTATGTTCCTGTTTAAAAACACTTTATTTACCTCATTATTATTATTATTTACCAAAGTGCCCTCTAGACAAATAATTTCTATCTAATGAAGCAATCAACCAAAACATAATCAAACAATTACAACCTAATAAACCACATGCCGAACAAAATCGGACGACTACACACGATTGAACACAGAGACTTACAAACATTCCCATACCGACCTTAGTGATAGGTTACAAAACTAAATACTTATCCTTTTCAAGGATGATGGCTAACTAGGGGACCATCTGTTATCTCCGTTCAACAGTTTCCATTGGGTTTATGGCACGCTCAAACCTATCAATTCAGGTGGAGTCGATGCCTGATACCTGCAACCTACAGTAACTAAATAGTCAAACAAATAGACATATATATATAATCATATAGTCAAATACATTGTGGAAAGGGAATCGTAGCGTAACAGGGTACTCACGCATGAGTAATGCGACACTATCCCTTTCACCAACACATCAAACATGTAATCACAACACACATAGCAATCAGTTACTGAATGACTAAATAAGAACCATCATCAGATAATCGCATGATACACATAATAAGATTGATCCACACAAAACATCACATCATAACATCCTATGATACAGAATCAGTCGCATAAAAATCAATTCTAACATATGACAATCATAGTAAGATCAACATCATAATTACTTGAATGTAAACAATGTCAGAGCATATGAGTTGTCAATGTCGCAACAAGGATTATCAATAAAACATACTAACTGTCATATGAAACCACACATGAGGATAATCAAGAATGTCACCAACATGAATGTAGCATCTAGCAACATCATAATGTGCAATATCAACTGTCTAACATACCCTAAAAATTTATATTATTTTACCTTCATCTTCATGCTCCTTAGCCCAACCACCTGCACATCCAAGGTGAGAATGGAGGAGCACTACACTAGACTTGGAGAAGTGCCTATAGAGAGATGGGTTAAAGATGTAATAATTTACATCTATCTTGTGTGCTTGAATAATGGCATAATAGGGTGTGGGTTTTTACTTTTGGACCATGTTTTGTTGGCCTCTAGTTTTTGAAACCATTTGTGGTTTCATGTTTCCCTTCACTCTATAAACTAGAGGCATGCAATAGAGGCTTCATGGTGTTATGCAAGTGAAGAACTATTCTACTATATTGGAATGCTATCAGACTAAAGAGTTGGAGTGGATTGTATTGATGTAATTGATTCTTTCATATTAATACAAGCTTGGTGTATCTTTAGTGGTGGAGTTTTTTCCTAGAAGGGTTTATCCACACACATTTACTATTTGGTGTTATTATTGATCTTAATTTACTACTATATGTGTTTCTCCATATTACGTTTTAGATTTGATGGTTAATCACATGTTAATCTAATCGGTTAATGAATTATGCACATTATTTGTTTATGCTTTCACTATATTTATTCACCCTATTCTCAACACATCACTTTGTCTTATGGGTGGTGCTATCATACCTCATTTAGCCTAGGAATGAGTCTTTGTCATCCCATTCTCATAACAACTTCATCACTAGTACACAATACCATAGGAGGCGTGAAAACATGAACTCGTTGCAACTAGTGATAGCAAGACTGAGATTCAAACCTCATGACAAGTAGAGTGAACATACTTAGGAACATTGAACAATACATTGATCAAATTTGTTCATTCTATAAAGTCACAACATAAATATAAGCATGATGAATTTGGTGCAATATGACATTTTTTTCTTTATTTATTGTAATCTAGGGGTGTTGAAATGGAGATAAGAGATTGATTTTTGGTGTGACCATGCGATTAGATTACTTTGTACTAGCAACATTATGCATTAATGAACAATTATTAATATTCATTATGATGTTGATGACCGGTTTAAAATTCTAATCTAAGAGCGTATTATAACTCACACAACTCATTGAGGTCAAATGCCACCATAACAGATGGCAATTAAAGATGGAGACATCTCGGGAGTATGTAGAGAACAATTATGAATAACCTTGAGAACGATGGAGAGACAAAGATCAACAATAATTTTTAATAAGAAAAATATGTGGCAGACCATAATACCTATTTAATTACTTCGATGATAATATAAACACCAATTAAAAAGATGTGTCAGAGAAATATACAACACTGAAGCCCACAATCTTTATCTACCCATAATCTTAACATATCACAAAGTTTATTCCAAATTAAAAATCATATACAAAATAAAGCTAAACTAATAATTCCTTGTTTAAGTGTTCTCCCTCCCAATATGAATGATTTGACAATCATAAGAAATTAAGAAAAAAAATTAAAAAATCACTAATTATAACGTCTAGGGGAATGTTCGCCATAGTTGAAGATGAGCATGGCAATATTTTACAAAGCAAAACACATAAATCAATCTCAATGATGACATAGCCAAATTTAGAGACTACTAATAAAAGAAGGAATATGCTAGTAATCTACTATATCACAATCATTCCACATAGCTTTTTCTTATCTTATTTGACTTTTTAATAAACCAAAATTATTTTAATGGGGCCACTTGTTCTAAATTTACGGTAGTCACACCTATAATGTTTGTTACCTAGGGCTTTGGTGGGTAAAATATCATACGTATGAGGAGGTATGGTCAACTACCTTCAAAAGGGTTGGTGTGGTGGTAAACAACCATATTTATGGAAAAGGTAAGTCTATTCATAAAAGTCACATGAATTGACAAGGAGTAGAGTTGGTATTGAATAAGTCTTTTTGATTTCACATAAAAGTAGATCAGATATTTTATTTTTTTTGGGGGTCCCACAAAAACATTTGACTGGATTTTAGTGTGAAATGGATTTTAGTGTGAAATGGTAAGCTTTTGTAAGTACTATTGTACCGGATCAATCCTATATATATTTATAAAAATAAAAATATGTTCCATATGGTGAAATTTTTATATTCATATTATTTTTTATTTAAATTTGTGTTTATTTTGGTGAAATGTTTTAAGTACAATTGTATATTCATAAGTAGTATATTTTTGTGTTACGTTTGGTTTATGCCTAGATCTTTATTTATATTTATTTCTTCCCACATATACTTATTCATATATATTTGTCATTTACCTCTCATTTATTACACCTCATTCACACATACTTTCATACACTCGTCCTTACTTCCAAATTGTCATTGCCTTGCCCAAGTTCACTTCTATGCCACTCTATTATTGATCTAACAACATGTGGGAATGAACCTCAAATTTAAATCTTTAAATTCAAATTCCAAAGTTCCCTCCCATTTGTACTAACTATTATGAGCTCACTTGGTACACATTTGTATGACATGTTGCTATGTTTTGGTATTTAAAAACATTCAGTGTGTCATTAATTCATATGTGACATCAAAAAAGAAATCATTTGAACACATTTCGATTTATAAAAGGAAAAAGATTAGATCCACATCATTTGCATATAGGCCACATGCACATTTGTGGGTTGTCTTTGAATCTTCACTCCAAGTTGTAAAGCTAGTCCATTCAAGGGTCTAACCTAGGAGAACTTGACCCTAGTGATCCAACAGATTCCCTTAAGGTGTTTATAAACATTGTTGTGCATACAAGCTTATTAGACATCAAAGATCAGGGAAAACAGGCTTCAAAAGTATACACTTTGTTAGTCCAAATCTACACATCACAGATCAAATTCATGTAGAAGATCGTATCCATAGCACTAGGAATCAAACTATGATGCTTGGGATTGGTCCACCAAATTCTAAGAGGAACCCACTTCAACTTTTGTTTATTTTGCTTCCAACACATCTAAGAATTTTGATTTTGAGTTACAATTCAAAAGTTATGATCAAAACAATAAGCAACTATCTATTGACCATCGAAATCAATAAAATATGTTCATTTTGTTTATTTCTAAATTTGAAGATTTTTTTATATGATCTATTAGAGCTCTCTAAATTAAGTTAATTGAGTATCATATTCATTAAACCTAGTTTTAGTAAAAGAATCCACTTTTTGTTTACAAGTATAAATGAGCGGAATTAATTTTATCAAATATATACTTTTGAAATTAGTGGTTGAATAGTAGACGAAAATGACATTAAAGATGATGAGGACAATTTTGAAATCAATAGTTGAATAGTAAATGATGATAAACACACATAACAACAAGCACCAAAAAGACTGTTATAAATTGATCAATAGCTTTAAGTGTTTATTATACAATCTTTGCATGAATTTAATAATGTTTCTTTGTGAATGTATGAATAAAATCAATTTCTAGAATTATATTAATTAAAATAAAAATTTAATCTATATAAATATTATTATTCATCGATAGGCTTTTTTATGTGCGCTTATGTCCATTGACAATTTAGTCTTGGGAATTTGTTTCATGATGGATAAACAACAATTTAGTCGTAGGAAGTTGTCTCGTGTTGGGAAAAGACATATTATGCTAGAGGAAAAGTTTGGATTGTTATCAAAATTAGTCTTCATTACATTTTCCTCATTCCTACCTAGGTAGATATACTTGAAATTCCTTATGTAGAGAGGTGACAATGGTGGCTTTGACTAAGGTTTTTTGCAAACTATGGCTACTACTATCATTTATCAATCACTTGTGCCTCCTTAATGCAAGTAGAGTGATGGTCAAAAATTCCTTATTTTTGCATGCAATAAAGGACATCAATAAGGGAGAAGAAATCATCATGTGATACTCAGATGCCTCACTTCCACTCCCACCACACCAAGCCAATTCAAGGATAGTAGTTTAGAGTACATCTGCAGGCATTACACTCTGGAGATCTTTCTCAACCCTACCATCAAACCTTTATATACATTGTTTGAGGCGTTCCATGATATGGCTTTGGAGGAAACAAATGCATCCAAGTTTATCAACCAAAAAATTTGATATCTAAAATCTCCAAAGGAGTGAATGCACTTTATCATTGTGATTGATGATTAAATATGATTCCAATTGAGCTTAAAATTTCTAGGCTTTTAAACCAAAAAGAACAAGTTCATTGTGGCATTCAAGAGGAGTAGAATGGTGTTTGTGGGTATTAATGCCACATCTCAATTATTTAATGTGTATTTTTGTCTAGTATCTTAAAATTTATGGGTTTTTACAAATTGAGTCATATGCATTACTCAAAACATGCACTTGCTCTAGATATTTTGGTGGTGGGTTTTATGTCAAGTTTTAAGTGATCAAGTGGCTCAAATTTTTCTATCAAATATATTATCAAGATAGTGTACATGCACTTCAAGCTCTATGGAGTTTTTTTAGTTTAATTCTAGATATACCATGTTAGACTTTGTGTGAGATGTCCTAAATGAGCTACATCACCCATCATTAGAGAAATATTTTTGTTTTTTAATTTGTAGGATGTCATGGATTTCTGTCTATATTGATTCCAATCTATAGTCATTTATATAAAATGCTTGGACTAGTTCCAATCTGTAGTCATTTGTATAAAAGTATGATTCTTATATTTTGTAGTTGCTTCACATCCTTTTAGTGTTGTTGGCCAAGCTTAAGGATTTCTTTTCTTCTAAAGGATCCAAGAATTTTTTTCACTAAAGCTTAGTGATTCCTATAACAACATAGGATTATCTCTTGTCATTTTTTTAGTCATTGAGTACTATATCATGCCTTTAGCATCCACTTGAAGATAACACGATTTTGGAAAGAGATTCAAAAATAAATTATGTGATGCGGTGTGCTCTAACTTAATTTTGAAGGAAAAACAATTGAGCAACATCAATGATGTGAAATTAGATCCTTTTAAATAATTGAGATAATAAAAACATTCAAGGAACTTGAGTAGTTTATGATGGACCAAATTGTACCTATGATAACCAGAATGTGACTCAAAAATAACATGAGTGAGTCAAACTCTAGATAACAAATGCAATGCACCCTTCCTAAAGGCGTCATCCGAATCACTCCTATCTTTCCAAGGAAAGCCAGCTAGGTACGGGTGATTGGGATGATTACTCTTTCTGTATGGAAGACGAGTGTCACAGGTGTAAGTGGAGTTGTCAGTGTGTTGTATGTTTGAATGTTGATTTGTTGATTTTGTGTACCTCATGATGAGATCAAGGGTTTCCTTAATGTTTTCCTATGTTTGATTTGGATGTTAAAAATGTTGTTGGCTTTCTATGCCTCGTGACAAAACTGAGGGCTTCTTTGATGTTTTGTTTTCAAATGAAAATTGAACATTTTATGCCTTGTGATGATACTGCCTCATGATGAAACCAAGGGCTTGAGTGCTTGAAGCTTTTGAATGAATTTCTAGTGTAATTAATCTTAAATGAATGAAAGCTTTTATTTTTCCAATTTTTATGATGATCTAATTACTATGAAAGGGAAATATGCATGTAAACTATATGGCTTTTCCTAATGCAATGTAACTATGTTTTTGTGTGTTTTTGAGATTGATTTTAGATCTAATCTAAATTTGTGACTACTCTTAGAAAAACAAGTAATTTATTCTAAGAAAATCAAATAACTCCATTTTAACTCTAAATCCTATCAAGAGAAAGACAAAACAATGTTTTACTTCCTTAAGACCAAAATGTGAGCTACTTACTATGAAAACAATAAAGAACTTGTGATAATAGTTGTAAGTGCTAGGCTATGTCCTCATAGGTCCTAAGGTAACTATCTCCTCCTCTATAGCAACAAGGTCCTCCTCTTGGTGACAAGGATAAAAACGGGGACATAAGGGAATGAGAAATTAGCTTAGAAGTAATAACAAATTGAGAAGAATGAAGGCATGATCCTTGTGTGAGCATAAAAAGATAGCTTGGGGATGATATGTATACACTTGGATAAGACAAGAATACATTAAAACAAAATCCTAAGGGAAAGCTTTGAAGCTTTGTAAAAACTAAAACTAAATAAATAAACTAAGTGTTTCAAAGGCCTATGAAGAAGCTTGTAA
Source organism: Cunninghamia lanceolata (assembly GCA_027924645.1). Lineage (NCBI taxonomy): Eukaryota > Viridiplantae > Streptophyta > Pinopsida > Cupressales > Cupressaceae > Cunninghamia > Cunninghamia lanceolata. The sequence continues at coordinate 205,397 of BSBN01001832.1, forward strand.
GAATCAGAAGTGTGTGAAACTTCTTGATGTGTTGTTTTTTATAAAGATAAGCGAAAAACAACAGTATTGATCCCTATTACAAAACAGCCCTCAAGGGGCACAAAATAGGCTCAAATAGTCAAAAACAGAGCACCAATAGAAAACAGATAGCAGATGAGAGAAACTACATAAACAAAAACAACAATAGAATAGAACCCAACCAAAAGGAACTAGTTGAATAGTTGTTCCCAGTCTTCTGTGAGGAAGGCATACATATCCTCATAGTTTTTCTTTTTATCTTTCCCAACCCCATGTTTTTTTCATTTCTAGGTCCTGCAAGACAACCAATGTGGTGGTTGAGCGATGCACGGCCTTGGTCGTGAATAGAGCAAGGATCTTGAAATTCCCTTCCAGCTCCAACAACTTAGCTTTAATACCTGCATTATTAGAAACATATTGAGAACAAGTAGCACAATCCATGTTGACCTCAGTTTTCTCCTCCATAGGGTGGTCAGGTGTCTCCGAGTCAAAGAAAGGGAGATTCATCTCCGAGAACAGATTAGGTCCTTCATCATCAAGAGCATTGGTCCCTTCCATTTTCTCAACATCCCCTTGGCTTTCCTCAATATCATCCTTTTTTTCAGAGTTACTAGAGACCACCATTTCCTTAACATTGAAAGTGGGTTTCCCAACCAATCTACTGGACCTTCTAGTGGTCAGTTTTTGAGTCTTTTGAGCATGAGGACTAACAACCTCCTCTTTCATAGGAATATCATTAACCCTTTCATCCTTAGCAAACTTAGCTTCATCCTTACCCTTCTCTATTTTATCTTTCCCTTTATTTAGAAGATTATTGACATCAATAAACCTACATTCCTCCTCCCTATACAAGGAGAGCCCTTTCTGCATTTTATCCCCAAGACAACTAGTATCTTCTAACTTCCTCTTAGGGGCTGACTTAGGAGCAACACCCTACCAAGAGCCTTCTTTTAGGGCAACCAAACTATTAACAACATCTTGACTAGGGGAAGCTTCAGAAGATTTAGGGGTTTTAAACGGGCTCTTCTTAATGCTAGGTTTTTTCTTAGTCACCAAATTCTTGGGATCAACCACATTCTCTGAAGGTTGTTTAAGAGTGACTTCACAAATCACAATTCCATGCTTGGGCTTGCTTTTAGTAGACAAAGGGGAGCCAACAAAAGGGCTATCAACAACGTTAGCTTGAATGGGCTTAGGTGGGTAAAGTGCAAGATGAAATATATAGAGTCAGAAGATTAGCCCTTGATGTAAAGAGATTAAGGGTTTCTCAGGAGTTTAGGCATGAATCTCCCTAACATACTTCACAGAGGCTTCCAAGGAGGAAAGGAGATAAAATGAAAAACTGATCAATAGATTATGCCAAAAATGATTAAGTAGAACAAAGTGGTAATGGTGGAACCTTTTAAAGCAACCTTCAAGAGTGAAATATTTCATAATCATAAAACATACCTCATCCCAAGGCTTCGACAGCTTCTCTCTGTCAAACCCACCTTGGAGATTAAACAGCTCTTCTCCCTCCTTCACTTCTTGATGTGTTGTTAACAATGAAGAGGTGAGGGGTATTTATAGGTATAAATGGGAGGGAAGAGGAGAAGAGATAAGATCAAAAGAAGTAGTTAACTCGAGAAGAAATGGAAACAATTCCATTAATAGGTGAGAAGATAAGAAGAAAACTAGATGAAAACTAGAAGAAAACTAAAGTGAACTCAAGGGATTTAGGAAACAATTTAGAAGAGATAAGAGTTGATCATGAGTTTATAATAGAAAGAAAGCGGGGGAAAGAATGATTTAGCACAAAAATGGGAGTTAAAACGAGCTAAAAATTAAGGAGAAAACCTAAAAATATGAGTTATTTCACGTATTTAAAAAACATAGGGTCACCCGAGTGACCCAGAAACACTAGGGGTGACCATGATGGGCAATCCAAAGACACTAGGGGCGACCATGATGGGCAATCCAAAGACACTAGGGGCAACCCCAAATAGGAAAAATGAAAAGGTGACTAGGCAAAACATGAGGTAGGGAAAGTCAATTTGGGGGTTGAAAAAGATGGTCAAGGAGGGGAAAAGAATAAGAGGCATGTCACCAAAAGTGAAACTACTGAGAAGAGTGTAATTCACACCTATGTGACCATGATTAGGAACCTCTTTATCATCATTGGACTGCCATGTAAGCCTGATGTGATTTTAATACTTACATTACCATCTATTGAACTAGGGAGCATAGTCTAGTGACAATGTCATGGTAAAGTATATGCAACTAGAGACACAATTACTTAAACTAAGTATAACTATAGTCAATGCAAACTAATTTAGGGAGTAAAATAAAACCACACTTGTTAAAATGAAATCAAACCAAACTTTTTGAAATAAAAGTGCATGAAATGAAACTAAACTAATCTCAGTATATCTTACACATACCACAACCTATACAAAGTTGATATTAAATTTAAAAAACCAATAAAAATAATCATTCACACATTAAAATACAAATAACAAAACCAAATATACATAAATAATAAAGAAATAAATATATACTTACAAACTAGAAATCTATCTATCCTCTAGAGAAGTCATCAACCACCAATCTTCCTTTTATGCAACAATAAAAAAAATAAAGTATAAATGCTTAAATATAATTTTATTGAATTGATGTGCAACCCTTTTCCTCCTCCAAGTGAAATGCAAGAGAATACATAGATAGAGTATTCCTAACAAATTGTCTAAATGAAAGGGATTTACAAAAATCTTATCCCAATAATATCTCTTATGGATAATGATCGTATCCCAACAATATCTCTTGTTGATCATATCCCATGTTCAATATCTCTTGTTGAGCATATCCCAATAATATCTCTTATGGATAATAACCATATCCCAACTATCACACCCCATTTTTTATCATATAATTTTGAACATATTTTAATGATTAAATAACTGAATGAAGTGTGCAGATTTAATAGTTTAAATATTTCATTATGCATTGCACTATATTATGATAGCTGATATTTTGTTGTCTTAGCAGAATATTCTTGATTTGACATGATATTTGATTGTAATGTATGATATTTGTACTCGTTGTCTTATGTAGTTGATATTTTAATTGATTCTTGATTATGATTTTGATAACAGACTAACTACCATCTATTTGACATGAGGTGGATACAAGATAGTATTTCCCCCTCATACGTCTTGAAGGAAAGTATCATCCAAGAGAGGATGGTAGATGGCGATGACATGGTAGATGAACCATGTTATCCAAGAACCCACTCATTTCACAAGTTTGCAATTTGACTATTAGATAATGCATTATAGGCATGTAGAAGTGTGTTGGCCTCGTTTTTAACTTTGCCAAATTTTAAACTTTTGTGTCAAATCCTTATGATGAGTTACCCCTATTCACAAATTCTCCTAAAAGTGTCAAGTTGCTTTCCAGTCTAAAGAAGAATCTCCATCTTTGTAGTTGAAACCTTGGAAGCAGTTGTGTAGGGCGGCTAATTTGCGAAAACAATTAAATCATGGTTTTTGTAAAAGTTGGAACAAAATCATTTGGTTGTGGATCTCGTGGCACTATTACGAACAATGTGGCAAAATTTTGTGAGAAATAGTTACATTGAAGTGACTTTAGAAGCTTTCAAATAAAGTACAGCCCATTATTGTAAAGTCATGCCAAGATCTTTGCTAGCATCATCCTGGTCTATGCCAAATGGCAGCCTTCAAACATAACTTATACTTTCACCAAAGCAGAGTGACCTCTTCGAGGTCCTCGCATTAAGATTATTGTGCATGTGCGTGAACTTTTCTTAGAAATAAAGGAGCATGCCTTTGAATCAAAGGTGGCAAAAGAACATGCTAAATTGCTCAAGCGACAACATGAGCCAGAAGCAAGCGCCAAACAATCTATATTTGTTGATTCAAGTGTTGGCGACACAATTCAGACATGTGTCATACTTGGCAACCATTGTGCAACCGAAAGGATAAAGAGTGGATTCGAGAACCATCTTTGGCACTGATAGCTTCTAAAGACTCGATTTCGATGACAATCGACGCGGAGCCAATTCTACCATAAATTCACGAAGTTGAAGGTGTTCGAATAAAAGGCATCGCAGGAAGAAGTTAGTGGTATGGGACCACATTCGAAATTAATAATACTTTTGTTTCATCAACATGTTTTAATCAATCATCAAACTAACATTTACCACTGACCAAATGAGCCCATTCTTTTAATCATCGGGCATTATCATTCATTTCATAACTACTAACGATCCCCGAGAGGTTTTGAAGAAGTGCCTTGAAATTATATAGCTAAATCATAACTCAAACGTTGTTTCAAACAACGTCTGAACACTCCATTTCACCCATGATGCCAAAATTCAGCATGTGAGTAAGCAGCTATATTGAAAAGAAAAACCCTAACCTTCAATTGCTAAGACAAGTAAGATGCGGACCAGTTGGAAAGGCTTTCGAAGTCTTTATTTAGGAGCAGTTAGCAGAGAATGCAACCACTCACCACACCCGTGCACACATCACTCCAGTTGTACCACGGAACATGATAAAGTAGAGGTTTTTACCAGCCATTCTAAGTCGTAATGCATCTAGTATGGCATGTAGGAGTTTAGACTAAGGGCTCTCTAAACCCTTCAGTTGTTCCTATCGGTATAGTTATTAAACCTCCTATCATTGCAACCATTGTTTTGTTAATGCGAAGCAGAGCTCCACAACCATTGCCGGCATCTGCGAACCAGACTAAGCATCATCATTTCACAAAGAGCCCAATAAGACATCATCTCCTGGCATGCAATGATTGCAGAGATGCTCAAGATGAAGGTGTCTGAATAATAGGCACGTAAATTGTTAGACAATATCCCGAGATATACACGTTTAGAATACACATTTGTTATGTGTTGTAGCTTGAAGTGCCCTGACAGACATGCATGCTAGTTATTGTCACCATGCAGAGGGCAAGCTCAAAGAGAAAGCTTGACTGGAGATGGTCTTCTTGAGAAGGTTGCTAGAAAAAGAAGTTAGAGTAATCATGGGGATATCTATCATGGAGGTGATCAACCAATGAGAAGTAGGGCAGCATCTAGATTGCCTCAGACAACTTTTGTTTCATTTGCAATTGTGTCTACAATGGAGTCAAAATGAACACATCTTGTTGCACTTTTGTTTCAAGGGGTCATTGGAAGTATCTCTCATCTTCAAATATTGGGAGTAGTGGTTCTATTAAGGAAGATATGGGTACATTCTAGCGGATACAAAGCCATTGATTTTGATGAATTCCCATCAATACATATGTATGATCCTTCATAGCAATTCTTATGCAAAGTTAGTAGGACCAATTTCATCATATGTCTACCACATTCCCAGCACTTGGAAAGATACAAAGTGTGACTACCGAAATGGAGAAAATGGAGGAAAAGGGTAACTTAGCGAAATTTACAACTCAAAAGCTCCAAGTTTAATGTTACCTTTTGAAAAAGTGACTTATGTCACTTATTGTAATTAAAGTTAGCCTTTTGAATTTAACTTTATAAAAGTTAGGTAAATCCTAACTTATCTTCAAAAAGGTAGTTATTTTAAGCATTGGCTTAGGTAGTTATCCTAAGTGGATTAGCCAGGTAGTTATTCTAAGTAGTTACAAAAGTGGTTATGAGGTAGTTACTAGGGAGAAGCCTATAAATATGAGGCTATTTTCAAATGTAAGGGGAGGACTCTTTAGAGAGAATTTTTACAGGGGGAACTTATGAAGAAACTTCTTGGAATATTTTTGGTCTTACACATTGTATAGTTTACTTTTGGAATTGTATAATTTTGAAAAGATAATGAAGAATGCATTTCAGTTCGTATGTTCTTGATGTATTTCTGAGTTATGATTACTAGTTTCTTGTATGTCAAATTGGTGATCTTTCTATGTATTTGTGTAAATCAAAGTTATCCATTGAAGCATGCAATTGAGGTGATGAAGCAAAATCATGTCTCAGTATCCTAATTTGAAAGTGTTAAGATAAATGATCTCTTCATATGTTGAGATTTGCCATCTTTCTTCATCATTGTTGCACATACGTTGTGAAATTCATCATGAAGTTTAGGAAAGTGGTTTCTAGTTTTTGTGGTGAAATCCCCTCGTAATTTGTCTTGAGTTTGTGAAATCCAAACCAGTATTCGTATGTCTACTGTTAGGGTTTAATAAATCAATGGTCTTGTTAGTTTTTCTTTTCCTCCTTTCTGTACTTTCAGGTAAAAAGTACACAAAAACCACAAATACCCCCATAATACAAGGGAGCTGCCCCTCTCAAATGTAGAGGAAAGCTGATAATTCAATAACAGCTTCTCCATCTGTTGGGACAATTTAGTCACCACTCTAAGGGCAACGAGTCATTTTCAAAGGTTATTTCGCAGTGACAAATCTGTTTACCAACAAAGTGTATTTAAGTCTCTTCGCAAATTAGGTATGGAGTTTTTGTTATCTTCATATAGTTCCATTATGCAATAATTGGTATAAAGTCTAAAGTCATATGAAGTGGATTCTTTTATTATTTAATTTGATAATTAGAGATAATTTAATTAGAGTTATGAGTATTTTAGTTATATGTGTCCATTCATAATTTAATTAGAGTTAAGAATAATTCATTTATATGCATCCATTTATATTATCCCAATCATTTAAACGGGATCTTGCACTATTGCACAAATTTATTACCATTCTATTATTATGCTCTACCATGTTATGGTTATATTTAGTTGAGTCAAGCAAGAGTTTGAAGTGTTGTGAATAGATGACCCACATCAATATGTGATTTATATTTAAATGTGTTGGCCAAAGTGATGTTATAGTTGTATGCATTGTCATTTCACTATAATCATAGGTTGTATGTAGTTGGAAGTCAAGATTAACTAGAGGGTATCTAGGGATTGCATAACTAACTCCATGTGACAAATATGTACATATTTTGCACTTGGTTCTCAGATTTAGTTCTACTGTAGATGTCCTTATCTATCACCCTCATTGAAGGGCCAAGCCACTTCTGGTACAAAGATGAGCGGGAGATCACCTAGTCTATGGTTGTAGGTAAAGCGCTCGGGTAATGCTCTCTCTCTTACAGCTTGACAACCATATTGCTTGCACTAGGTCGGGATGACTTTGATCATTGTATCATTTATGAAGACAAAGATATGTATAACTGATAATTAGTGGCATGTTGATAGGGCCATAGTCCTAAACTAGTTTTGTCCCTATTAAACTATTGTTGTAAACTTGAATCATGATGTACTATGAACCGATGTAAGATTTCTTGAATCAATATCTTTGTATTATGAATCTCTATTATTTATTTAGAAAAATTCAAAATTATAGCATTTGTGAATCATTTTTCTTTTAAATTATTTATTAAAATATTATTATTGTTTGTGGCTCATTACAAGTAGTATCAAAGCCTAGGTTCAAATACTAGGAGCTATGAACCCACTATATCTAAATGCAAGTGAACTTAGGCTAACTAATAATAGTTTTTCTTTTCTCTAAATCTAGAGATGGAAGGATCCATGTCAAGGAAATGACCTAGAAGGAAGAACAAGAGTAGGGGTTAGATAAAATTAAACAATAAGTCCACCCAACCACCTTGTGAGGCACAGATCTGGCTATCTAACTTAGAAACCTTAGCATCAACCATAAGACATATAAAGTTAAACTTGGGAAAACTAGTGAAACCCAAAGTTGAAATTAAGCCAAAATCAAAGAAACCTTTAGCTAAGCGAGACATGCCTTTTGGCTATCAGAGATTTTCCCCAACTTTAAGGAGATCTTAGTGGAGTACTTTCATGTGCACCCTCCTCCTGGTAGTGTGAAAATGGAATCAGAGGATGAAGGGCATGAGGAGTTCAAAATGTCTGAATAGTATTTTGAAAAAGTTGTAATTGAAAGTCTTTACTATAAATAAGTATATGTAATATCCATCTTCTATTTAATAAAACTATGTTCTTTTCTTGAAACTTGCGTGATGACTCATTGCCTTTAACATAAAACTTAATAGGTTTTTGGAGTGGGTTACTTGTGAACTAATGCATGATAACTTTCTTGTACCAGGTTAATATGGTACAAACTAGGATGAATATGGGAAGTGATCCTCGCAACTCAAGCCAAGCCACAAATGATCCTACAGCTAAACTCAATCAAATTCTTGCTACCCTAAATGAGACTAGGGAAAGGATAGTTGCTTTAGAGCATCAGGTTAGAGGACCTAGAGAACAAGAAGAAGAAACAGGTCAAGAGCATGGCCATAGTGTAAATAAAAGGCGAGACGAACCACTTCTTGACCAAGAGGAAGTTGAGAGACATGAATATGTAATGAATTGTCTAGCAAATGAACTAGCCCAAGATATGAAAAAGGTCAACCTATATAATTTGATGCCAACAATTATGGGAGATGGGGGGAAAACATGGCTTAGTGAAATGGGAAAATATTTTGAGATTTAAAATTATTTTGAGATTCAAAATTATTTTAAGATAACTAAAGCAGTCTGGGGAGCATATCATCTTTCAAGGTAAGTCTCTACCTGGTGGGCCAATAAGAAATCAAAAATGGGAATTGACTCCACTAACTTCACTTGGAATCAATTTGTGACCCTTTTTAGAAAAAGATGGTTACCCAAGCTCTACTTTGACCATAAATTAACTAATTTTTAAAACCTATGGCAAGGGGATATGATGGTAACTGAATGCTTGGAGAAATTCACTAAACTTCAAAAGTATGTCCCTTAGTATCAACAAGATGAATGGTTCTATCTACAAAAATTTATCATGGGACTAAATCCCCAGATTGGAGAAGAGGTGGATGTACATGGACCCTCATCCATGGATCGAGTGTTTGAAAAGGCCATAAAACAAGAACAAAAGATTAAGTCTATCATTTCTTCAAGGAACAAGTATTAAAAAAGTTTTGGAAACTCAAAGTATTCATCATTCAAAAAGAAGAAGTGGGATCGAAACCAAAATAATAAACAAAAGTCCAATGAAAATGGTGCAGACAATAACAATAATTCAAGATTTAAGGGAAAAGATAATGAATCTAAGGAAAGAAATGGAAATAGAGAGGAAAGGAGGTTTGACAAGAGAGGACCACTAAGAGGATGTTTTTCTTGTGGAGGCAAACATTATGCAAATAACTGTCTAAATAGAAATTAGGGAAATAATTTTAGGAATCCTCTTCTACCTTCTCAACAAATAGCTTTTCAACAACAAATCCATGCAGCAATTAATAACTGCCAAGATGATTTCTATATTGCTCCAATTGAGACCTCAAATACACCTTTTAGTTGTCTTATTTCTATATTAATTGATATTGGAGCTACTGAGTGTTTTATGGCACCAAGAGTGCTTAGTAAGATTCCTAGAAGAGCAAATTTTATGGCTAATTCATGGTTTGTGTAATATACAAATCAAGCAAAGGCAAAGGTAAAGCACTACCCATTTGAAGTTGAGTTGAAACTTCCTATCTTTTCCATTGAAGTAAACTTATGTAGCACCGTTAGGATCTTATGATGTTATATTAGGGATGAATTAGCTCTGGCACCATAGGGAAAAAGTAGATTGCTTTATAAAAATTGTTAATTACCTAGATGACTTGGGAAACCAAGTTCAAATCCAAGGGGTTAAGTGGAAAGTTAAGCTAAAATATGACTTTGCTTAGTGTGGAATGTATACCATTAGTGTGGATCAGTTAGAAGATATCAAGGAACCCATGTGGCAAGATTGTCCTTTTCTTCAAGAGTTTTCAAATATCTTTCCTAAAGAATTACTTGGACTACCTCCTCAAAGGGAATTCATTTATCAATTGATATAATTCAAGGATCTAAGCCTCAGTCTAAATCTCCATACAAAATGACTACAACAGATCTTATGGAGTTAAAGGCTCAATTGTAGGAACTGCTTTCTAAGGGATTGATTTAACCAAGTGTATCTCCATGGTGTGCATCAATAGTTTTTTTCAAGAAGAAGGATTGGACTCTGCATCTATGCATAGATTATAGAATGCTCAATAAGATAATGGTAAAAAATGAATATCCTTTACCTCACATTAATGATCTCTTTGATCAAATGCATGGTGCAACTATTTTCTCTAAAAGTGATCTCAGAGTGGGATATCATCAACTAAGAACAAAAGAGGAAGACATTATTAAAACAACTTTTAGAACAAGATATGACCATTACAAGTTCACACCCATTCATCCCTATTTGCATCAGTTTCCATACATTTACCACTATTGCACTCTTATTTGCACTTACATCCATATATTCACTCCCTACCTCAAAATTAGATCACCACTCATACACTACCTCCATCTCATTTTGATTTTAGTTTACTCCATTCAATCTTTTCTCTATCACCATGTCTTAAATGCCCACTCAAGAAAATAGAACTTGTTTCCCTACTCAATGTAATTAACTAAACTCTTTTTCTACTAAGATGGTCTTTAAATCTTCCTAAAAGTGCATCCATTGCACATCCTAATAGTGTAAGTTCTAATTAATATTTTGATCAATGAATTGGGATTCCAACAAATTTACCGCACATGAAATTACCTAAACAAGCAAGCACATAAAAGAGACAACTCTCAAAATTATCCATCAAACAAGCTTACATTTATATATTTTTGTTGCACAAATATAAAAAAGGTATAAATTATTATCTATTTTATATCTACATGTAAAGTGACATGTGAAAAGGTGAAAGAATAGTGCACACTCATTGTTCTATCTACATCTTCCCAACCTTATGCCAAATATAACTAAATACTAGTTATTGTAAAGGAAAAATGAATTTTTCTTAGGTAAATAGTTTAATTAAATAAATCTAATTGATTAAGCATAAATTAGCCTGGATTAAATAATTATAGTTATGAATCATAAATTCGATAATTGCAATAGTTAAATTGGGAAAGTAAATACAAAGAAGAGATATGCTTAGCTCTGTGACCAAAGAATGTGTGCCAATGATGAAGATTCTAGAATCAAACTAGATTATGATTGGGAAAATATGCCTCTTTAATAATGAAATACCTCAAGCCTCATGCTATATTTCTACTTTGTCTAGAGTTGAGTATGATTGTCTAAGTTAAATCCACAATTACAGACTTGTCCTATCCCTTTGGATTTGACCCAATGTAATTGTGCATTTTTCTCCTTTGTTCAATTGAGAGATATTTGTTCACCCTACTCCTTAGGTTGATATGAGGACTCGTGGTATTTAAAAATACCTTGGAAGGGACTTTATTCTATTGCAAAAAGACAAGTTCTCCTAGGTCAACCCCCAAAAGTGTGTACAAAGATTTGAAGGCATCAAGCAAGGGTTCTAAAATTATCTATGTAGATTTTTACTCCTTTTAAAAGTACGAAATCAAAATGTGTTGTTATTGATTTCTCCCTTAATGCTCTAGAATGAGAGGATTTTGAAATGATCGCTTGATGATTAGAATGGATGCATTGGATGTCTTTAATTACTGGCACATTGCATCAAATTTTGTAAAATGTATGCTTAGTTGGCTCGAGGTAGGAAAATGAAGTGGGTGAGTTAGCTAAATTTGAATTTTGAATTTTGGAAAGGATAGGGTCAAGTTTGTGATGCAAAAATGACCCTAAGTGATGGAATGGTCAGTGCTAGGTTGATAATTACTATATCAATGTAAATGCATGGATGAGTATGATAAATATGTGAATATGAAAAACATAAATAGGAGTAGTGTAAGACTAAGGTGGGAGCTAAGTGCATAGGAAAATGTGTGTATAGAGATGGAAGAAGGCTAGGGGAATGAGCTCAACTTCACACAAAATTGTGTCATTTGTTAATTACATGCATCAAGACATCTCAAAATGGGTATAAAACTAAATGGAAAATACCATGGATTTACATTTATGTACATTTTAATATTAATTATATTTAAGTAATATTCAAGTAAAAATGTTAATGTTTTTTTATTATATCTTAATTTTAATTAAATGAATTAATTTAGACATTCAATTAAATTGAAATTACATTTGGATCCCACTTGTATAAATAGTGTAAAAATGATTATCCTCCAACTATACTCTAGTATTTTGTTAATATTATTCAACCTTAATTATCTTAGAATGTTTATTCGTGTAGTTTTATTATGTTTTAATATAATTATATTTGGACAATAATGCCATTATATTAAATTTTTAATACTTTCCATTAAGTATATATTTCATAAAAGATGGTAATTATAATATATTTAATTATATTTTAATTATTTTATAGAATAGCGAGGAATTTATTAAGGTCTTTTCCCATGAAATATTAACACCATAAAACTATATTAAAATACTACTAATAAGAATAATGATGCTAGGGGTAAACTCCCAAAACAAGCTAAAAGGTCACCAAAAATCCATTGCCCAAAATAAACTATAATGGGTGCTATCATTGCTACAAGCCAAAAAAGCTAACAAACTAAGCCTTGACCTTAAGCTAAACTACAAAAGGGACCTTATCAACCTTGTACGAGACTAATACACCACTCTCTCTAAAATTTCCAACTTCTCCATGATCCCTACTAGTTTCAACTTGGACCTACATTTTCTTATTCCCAACCTCCTTCTAGTTTCAAAATTGCATATATTTGTAGTAGTCTCAAACTTTCTCATCATCCTACTCAACTCTCCATTAGACAACAAAGAGGGGTATTGAGATGCTAGTTCCAATTTGTCACCCATGTGAGTTATCATTAGGGACTTGACCACTAAAGCCAAATCTTTACATAAATCAACCAACTCCTCCTTCTACTGGTATACAATATGAATTTTGTCACATAGGGTTTAAATCTCCTCATGTACACAAGGGTTTTTGTTCACAAGAAAATGTGCCTTTATTTTCAAGGAATACACCACCATCATTGTTCCTTGTATTGCCATATCTAGAAGTGCCATACCCATAACCTAGTCACAAATATCTTTCTTGGGCATCAAATCCTCTAGTTTGTTGGTAAAATATACAATAGTAGTGCTCCTAGACCTAAACACATATGTATTTGCAATACAATTAGAGGCCAAAGCAACTTTGATCATCTGTAGAGTCATTACATTCAAAAAATAAAAAATAAACTTTAATCTAAAATCTAAAACCACCCCACGATAGAAAGGATCACAATCCCTACTCTTCATACATCACTTTGTTGTCCTCAAAACCTTATCAGTAATCACACAAGACCACTTGGACAAAGAGCATGCAAAGACAAACTAAATAGTAAAAATAAAAATGGTCATGCTTTCATAAGAAAGGCCATCTCTCCTAATAAAATCACAATGATGCATAACAATCTCTTCCACACACATCACTAGAATTTTGTATAACCTATCATAATGCCACCCCCACCTCTTTCAATTGCCAACTTACGAAGGCCTTAATGGATGAAAAATTAAAGGCCTTAATTTCTAATTTCAAATGCTTCTACTTAGATTGAGGTATTAGAGTAAATAAAAGAACCAACCCTTCATATGTTTTCAATCGATCATTGATTTCAAGAAACATGGGATCTAATTCAATGCTATAATTAGATAAACAATTTGCACCTTATTTCATTCCTAGAAGCAATGAGTTAGGAAAATATCATCAAACAACTTACAGAGCTCCAAGGCCTCATCCAAGAGGCTTTTAAAATTCCAACATCTGGCAAACATGTTAGATAAACCAACTATTGCCACCATAAAGTCTCTTTCCATTATCAACTTCTTACATCTCACAAACCAAGCCAAATTGATAACTTTAATTAGGACCATCTACTCAGCTTCACTATTAGTCTTAGATCCCTAAAAGAAAGATCCCCCCTTCACAAACTGACCATGTTCATTCCTCACCACATGTCCAATCCCTACCAATCCTAGGTTACCTATAGAGGTGCCATTAAAATTGAGTTTCTAGAAACCCTTTGGAGGTCTCATCCAAATTTAGTTGTCACAAACAATGACTTTATTGATTACCCCTCGAATGGGGAATTATATTTTAATCTTAATTTATATAATTTTATTTCACTATAATATATTATAAAATATGATGCTAAACAATATACTTGATTATATTTTAATGTTAATTATAAAATATAATTATCTATAAACAATATTTTTTATAAAAATAAGTGGTTCATTAATATAAAGAATAAATATTACATAGGATACAACCCTAGAAAAGTTTGGGGGTATAGATAGAGAGTTAAAACAAGATTAGAAGGATGGGTATTTAGTAATTTGCTAACCAAGCACACAACTAAGAACAACCATCATTATTTTCTAGATTTTTAACTTTGACTGAAGAGTCAAAGGTGGATTGCTTGCTAGCAACTATGTTGTTTGAAGCCTCTTTTGTTCTAACTTCAACATTCTTTTTCCTTCCTTTTCCTTTGAGATTAGTTGTTGAAGAGGCCAAGGTATCTTATTCTTCAATTAATAATCCAATGATAGTGTACTTTGCTAAGCATTATGCTTCCTTAACAACCTCCACATTAGGTGAAGCTGTTTGATCTTCTTTAGAAACATTTTTCTCTTCATGCGATGACCCCACCTCAAGAGATATTTATTCATCGTTTTCCTTATTTGTAGGATCCAAATCTAGAGACATGATAGAAAGGGGGTTTGAATATGCAAGGTCTTTAGAAGATTTATTCATATTTTATTTCTATATGTTATTTTTCTTAATAGGGATTTGATTAATATTTTGATCCTCCATAGATTTAGGTTTTGTTGGGAAGTTTCTTTGGAAATACTTGTGCATTTGATAGAAATTACATTTGAAATGGATACGCTCATAATCAATCTTTTGAGAGAAGCTAAATGTATTTATTTATAAAAAAAAGACTTAAGAAGTCCTTGAAGGAGATCTACTTCCACACATACGAGTAACTAAAAAATTATTTTCTTTAGGAGCCTAAGTTTTGTATGTTCCAAAAGTATATTCAATTACATTCAATTCTTCCTAATTCCATAAATACAAAGGGAGGAAGGGAATTCTTACCCAAACTAACACCTAAGAATGTATTTCTTCTATTGGATCAAAGTTAAGCAATCGGTGGTTTAGGTATAGGCTATAGGTGCCTAAAAACCACGGACCATTATGGAAGATTAGGGCTTTATCATCCTTTTCAATAAAAGTTATTAAAATCCCCTCCCACAAAGAGATATTTTGATTTCATCCTAAATATATGTCTTTCCATTCTTTGTTGACCCAATTTTCCAATGTTTTGTAGAATGGATAGGCTCTCATAAATTTACCAACTAGTGCTAACAAATAATACATAAAAATTAGATTTTCATATTCCCTCAAAGGAATATGAATGGAAGGGATGGCATCCCATAATTTTACCATCCTGAACTTATCATTATCATTCTCTTAAAAATCCATATCAGTATTAAGGGGTTTTAGAATCGATGAAGGCATTAAACTAATGTCTATCTTGGTAACAATGTTGTAGTGGGATTGTGGAGCCATTGGCATGGAGCATGAAACACTCACTAAATAAAAATGTGAAATGAAGCAAATAACCCTCAAAACTACCCATTGACATGAAGTACTCACAACAAACAAGAGAAAGCAAGGAGAGACATATTTGAAAATGAGAGCCACGAATCTAGGAAAATGTAAAAGTCAGTCTAAAAGCTGAAAAGGATTAAAAAACCAATGAAAATTAGTAGATTTACCATAGAAAATTAGTGGAAATGGGAGGATTTAGCAAGTCTATATGACCACCTCATCATTGTCAAACCCTAAGTGTCGATAGGAGCTCATACATTTATTTATTCATCATTCTTCTTGCAACCTAATATTCATAAACAATATTGTCATTAATGTAAATTATTATTTATGAAGGTCATCTTAAAATCATTGAAAATACACATAAGTCAAATCCAACAAAAATTAAAATCCTAAACACTATTATCTTAAAATATATTTTTAGAATTATATTATTGTAGAGGCAAAAATTGCATCACTTGCACTTTTCCCCACTCATTTTGGTCTCAATTTAACCCTTTTTAGTTAATATTTAAATATCTATTAAGGGGTCCCAACCCAAAAAAGTAACTAAAAAGACAAGAAAACATAGAACTAACAAAATGGACACTTGCATAAATAGTCCCCATAGGGGCACATCAAGAAACATCTAAACATAAACACCAAACTAATACTAGAGCCAAGTACAAACATCACATCTAGGGTGCTAGAAAAATAGACCACTAGTAAAAACTAAATAAAACACAACTCACTTTGACCCTTTGTGCCTGGTATAATAGTCTAATATTCAAATGGCATATTTTTATGCAAGGTTTAGCATTCAACCTAAACTAGATCTAAACCTAAATCCATTCTCCACTAGATCTAGATCCCATCCTCAATTTACCTATTTTTTTGTCTTGGGTTACATCATAGGTATGGCTCTAAACCTAGTTTAGGACCATAACTATAGCCTTGACCCCCAATTTCCAAAATTAAATTTAATCATGAGCACGAGCTAACTTTCCCTTAACTCAACTGCATAATATTCAAATTTAAATGATAGAGTGTTGTATAAAAGGACAAATCCCTAAGTCATTCAATAGACATGACTCATCTATATCAAATCATCATTATTCAAACTTTATTTCAATAATAGAGAGCATTGCATTAGCATTTGAAATAATAAGGACATATACATGGGCATTTGCATTCTCCTTGGCATGTCTTTGAACTTATTAAACGTTGTTGAATTAGTACAAAGGTTCTAACTACCATCAAGACAAGATGCATAGATTCCCAATTATTTGTAGTAGGCTCTACAAGTGCCTTGAAGCATTGCCCACTCTACGTATAGAAAGGTGAATAGGTTTTTGAGGATCAAAAATTCATAGTTGAAGGTTGCAGAGAAGGTTCAAGGTCATGAATAGAAATTTAGGGCCACAATTTTCCATATTAGGGATACACATATAGTTTTGAACATTAACATAGCACAAGTCATTCTATAGTATTTTAATGGTCCATTATCATAGATTTGATAGTACAAATATGAGTTGGATCACAAAATCATGTGTTTCAACATATCATTCATTGTTGCACATAGAGCTAAGAAACTCTATACTCCTTTGTCAATTTTAGCATTTATTTATGTTTATGTTTTAGTTCCTATCTTAACTCAACTCTTTTATCTAGCTTGGTTGTGATTATTAATTATGTATTGAATTGATTATCATAGATATACCCACTTGGAGATTTATATTTTTATCTCTACAGTTTGGTGAATCCAACATTTCCTATAATTACACTTAGGTTTTGGCTTTATAGTTTGTCCTTATACCTTTTATTTTAGATGTCATATTTCTAATCAGTTTCATATATTATTCTAGATCAAATTTACATTGGTTAAGGTTTGGATCCATCTCCAAGTACTTTCATTAGATCTTCATCATGGATGTATTTGTCCTCTTCCTTAACCAAGCTCACTTCTTATGCCGCTATGATTTATGATGACAATACCTATTTTATGGCCTATGATAGTGATTTAGCTCTTACTTTATTCCTATATTCATTTGATACATATAGGGATCTGGAAATTTGTATGGTAATCCTCCTTCCTCTTTGCCTATCCATGATGATACTTTTCTCTCTAATCATAACTAGGTCTCTTATTGATGATGTTTACTTATGTAATGGTGGTACTATAATTTGTGATGTCTATGATGCATTAGTGTTATATCCCTCACTTCTATTGATTATGACTCATGTTATACTAATTCTACAATTAATTATGATAATGATCAATCCTTTTCTCTTGATGTTTTATTTAATGAGGCTCATAACGAATGCTACTGATACATATGTAGAAAATGCTTTTAAATATCATGATGTTTTGGATCCTAAGATTTATATTTCTCATATAATTAGTGATCCATTTTAATTTTTGCATTTAGTGGTGATAGAGGTTGATATTATAGAGGTGCATACTTATATGGTATTTAAGCTTTTTATTCATACATTATGTTCATGTTGATGATGAGATGTTTGTAGTGCATGTATTTAGAGAAAATTTAGTTGATGAATCTATTTATTGATTTGTTTTCTGTCATTATTCTTACAATCATTCATGGATCTTATTTATGCTTTCATAGAACATTTCACTTTTAGCCATAATTAGTATTTGTAGGGTGATACTAATCTTTCAACATCAAGTGTTTATGCTTATCACATGGTTTCATGTTCTTATCCTATTATCCCACTTGAGAAACAACATGAGCATGATGGTACATTACAAAGTAATTCAAAGGTTGAGTATGGAGACATTTAGATTCATGATTAGGATGGGGATGATCTTCATGTAGAAGAAGATTATTTGAGCATAATTCATTGAGATCTTTTATCTTTCTCCTATGCTTCTTATTTTCTTCGCTTTTATGTTTGTGAGGTTTTTCATTTTCTAAGTTAGCATGTGGATGGTGTAAATACACCTTTAGTGGTGAATGATAACATAGGTAACTATGATCATGTGTTGTGTGGTTCATGTAATTTTTTCTTTGTCTTCTACGTGTTGTATTTTGTATTTTCACTATTGGTTTGGGATGATGCCAAGTTATGGAGCGATTGGCAACCAGTCTCATAATATTGACCAAAAACATTGCTTGTTTTTTATTTTTGGCTTTATGTTATTTTCCTTTTTGATTGAGCCATTCTTGTTGTTCTCCTGCTTTCTCATGTCTTCTTATGTCTTGTTTCATTATTTTACTTTCATTCTCTTTTCATGCTTTATATGTTTGTCCTTTATCATTCAAGGGATTTTGCTTATGTCTTGTGTGGTGTCTTTTTCTTACATGTCAATTTTGTATGTGATCCTTACTATCTTTCTGCACGTGGGAGCATCCTCTTTTATTTACTTACCTTGTTTTTTTTTTAATGTTCACTTTGATCTACCATTACACATACATGTCATTATCTTACACTATCACGTGCATATGTTATTTCACATGCTTATGATTTACATTAGATATACTTATGCTTACATGATCACATTACATATATCTATGCTTACATGTTCATGTCCAACACATTGACTACCATCACTTGTTCATTGTCCTCACACTTTAGGGAAACATTGGGGCACCTTATTGCTTTTCATTGCATGTTCTTTGATGATCATATCTTAACACATTATTTCATGATTTTTATATGATGTTACCTGTTACATTCTTGCATGTCTATTGAGCTTACATGATCATATTTTTTTCATATTATGTGTTCTCCTCTTCTCAAATTCCTTACACCAATTTTTATTCAATCAATTTGAGGGGGTTATATTTTTTAACTAATATTTTTCATGATTATGGTTACAATGGCTTTCAAGAATCCTACACCATGTGATTATGGTTAGACTCGTTAGGGGTCCTACATTGAGTTTGTATGGTTACAGTGGCTTGCTAGAAGTCTTACTCCATTATTTTTTCTTTATTGGGAGCATGGTTACAATGGTCCATTCAGGGATCCTACACCACCTCCTTTGCTTATTATAAGGGCTTTTATGATTATGGTTACGATAGTCCTTTCAAAGATCCTACACCATCTTTTCACATTTGGAGCATGGTTATAGTGGTCCATTCAAGGACCTTACAACTCCTCCTTTGTTGGTTAGAGTAATCTATTCCATGATCCTACACCATCTTTTATAATTTCGATCATGGCTATAGCGGTTTGCTCAATGATCCTAGACCACCTCCTTTGTTGGTTACAGCAATCTTTTCCACAATCCTACACCATTATTTTTCATTATTTGGGAGCATGGTTATAATGGTTATTTTAAGAACCTTACA
Organism: Cunninghamia lanceolata; assembly: GCA_027924645.1. Taxonomy (NCBI): domain Eukaryota; kingdom Viridiplantae; phylum Streptophyta; class Pinopsida; order Cupressales; family Cupressaceae; genus Cunninghamia; species Cunninghamia lanceolata. Next base: position 225,248 of record BSBN01001832.1, read on the forward strand.
TATCCTCCCTTTCTAGTTACAAGGATTCATTTCATGATCCTACACCATTATCTCTCACTTTATCTCTCTTTTTAGGTTATAGTGATATATTCATGAATCCTACACCTCTCTATTTACTTTTACACAATGATGGTTGACATCACTAAGTTGTCTATGCTTATTTTAGATTTTTATCAAGTGATATTGATGGAATTTATGAATGAAGTTCTAAATGTGGAGCTATCATTACATGGATTACAAATGAGACATCATCCATATCCATATCTTTTTTACATGGTCTTGTCATTTACTTTCATGTTGGATTCTTGTTTACTTTGACATGCATGATTATGGTAATTCACATGCAAGTCAAAGTGGAGGGGAAATGTAGAGGTGACAAGTGCATCACTTTAGACTTTTCACCACTAATTTTGGATTCGCTTTAACCTTTTATCCCTAGTACATATTTTATGTAGCCATTGGTGTTCAACTTGAACATGTGTCTCATTCCCTAGTGGATGTAGATCCCATCCTTAATCTACCTATTTTTTAGTTTTATTTTACTATTGCTATCACCCAGATTTGCACCCTTGCTGCAGTTGTAAAACTTCAGCAATCTGGAGTAACATGGGAATGATCTCTAAGTGTGGGACTTTGATAAATAAGATCAGACCTCCAAAGAATGTCAGCTTCCTTGATTGGTTATCACCTAAAATCTACTAAATTGCAGAGGAAAAGGGAGAAGGAATGCTTTAAAATGAAAGATGAAATAGAAAAACTTGAAAGCAGAGGGTGATTCACCAAGTTTAATAAAAGAACCCTCATAGTACTCAGAAAATGTACAGGATAACCAAATACAACAAGTAGACATACACAGATTCAATTCATCCTAGCAGAGGTGAGAAACATGATGATTAAAAGGAACAATATGTTCATAGGCAATCATAAGCAGATTCACACTAAACTAAAACTCGGTAAAAGAGGTAAAATAACTTGCATATATTCAGTGGGAAGGCATAGATACAGTAGCAGAAAGCTCTGTTTGGAAACAGAAAGCCTGAATGCTAAAAAAATTTCCAACCTTGATTACAACTTACGAATGCATATATATAACATTCCAAAAAATGCCCTAAGTCGGTTACAAAATTTGCTCCATGAGCTGAAATAGGAAAATATCTATCTGAAGGGACATCCACCTGCAGAAATTATGGTGTGGAAATATCTAGAACCGGGTAGGTGGGAGATATTCTGAGTCCTTAATGCAAGCTGCTGCATCATCGATCTGCACCCCTGAATCAGTGGAAGATATTTGAGCATTCAATGCGAGCAGCTTCCATGTCTATTTCAACCATGAATATATAAAGTATCTGAAACAAGGTAGTGGGGAGATATCTTTTGTCATCAATGTGAGTTGCTGAACATCCTCCTGCAGTAATGAATGCAACAAATATCTGCATCTGCCCAAAATAGTCGCTGAAACGTCTAGTCGCCCAAAACATGCAAATCCAGATCTGAAATTGAAAAGTGAGAATATTCCCCTGAAAAGCCCGCCAAATGAAAGAGGAGGCAAAAACATGCATTTTTTCCTTTTACAGCATGTGGAAATTCACTAAAATGGAGGAGATATGGGCAGTCAAAGTTTCGGTCAACTGCCTGTATATATTGCTTTGCACCTGTGTATATATCGCTTTGCATCTGTGTATTATTTAGCATCTGAATCGGCCTCTGAAACTGCCTTTGGATATGCATAGTGCTTTGCATGTCCACCTTGTATGTGCAAATGTATGTGTAAATGTACAATGTGTAAAGATACAATTGCAACATACAATCGCGGGCCTTTTTACCTTTGTATCAACTTTTGCATGTATGCCCCCTGACACGTGGCACCGCCTGACTCGTCGCTGAGCTAGTCTGAGAAGCATCGCTAAAAAAACTACATCTTCTTCCTTGCATCTTTTCTTTGCATATCGCATTGTATGTACAAACATACAATTGCAAATATACAAACCATATGGAACTCAAAAGATTATGAAGCAAGCTTGAAATTACCATCGGGTCCGGTTTGCATGTACCTTCTTTGTATGTTGGCATATACAATGCACATAACATGCAAGCCGGACGTCAGCCACTTTATCAATCGGATTGGGAAAAAAATGAAATTCGGGCCTTGTATCTTCATTCTTTGTATATCGGCATATACAAATGCCATCTACATGCAAGCCGCGGACCCCAAAAGATCATTAACTGTATTTGAGTTCCCAATCGGGTCCACCTTGTATGTTTTCCCCTTGTATGTCTCCTTTTGTATATCACAATATACAATACCATATGCATGCCAGCAAATTATACATACAAATTGTAGAATCTGCCCTTTATCAACTAGAAAGTATGCTCCTTTCAGATCCGGCTTGTATATTAGGAATGCATATTTGATTGTATGTGCAAACATACAATCGCAAATATACAAGCGGTGGGCCCCAACTTTGAACCACCTTCCCTTGCATGTTGACCTTGTATATTTCCTTTGCATGCGCCCGATGTGCATTTTGCTTTGTATGTCCGTGGACCCCACCAAATGTATGTCGGCCTTGTACATTTTTCCTTTACATGTCTTGATTGTATGTTGGGAACATACAAACCCAACATACAATGCGCGGACTCCAAAATGACTTGCAAATGCAATTAACTATCTTTACCACGTCCACCTTGCACTTGTTCACTTGTATATTTCTTCTTGTATATCGGACATACAATCGCCTTTGTATGTCGCCGATATGCAAAAGCCTTTGCATCTTTTCCTTGTATGTGACCCTTTGTATCTCACATATACAATGCAACTTGTATGTAAGATACAATCGCATTGTGCATTCAGCGGACCCCACCAATTGCATCTTTGGCCTTGTATGTTGACTTGTATATCGGCCTTGTATGTGCGAACATACAACCCGATATACATTCTCCTTTTGCACATTGACCCTTGCATATTTGCCAATATACAAAGGCTTTTGTATGCATTTCTTTGTATGTGCCCGATGCATGTTTTGCTTGTATGTTTAACCCCTTGTATATCGGCTTTGTATATGCAAACATACAAAGCGAAATATACAAGCCACTGTTACACTTACATTACTATATCGCACATGCATATCTCCTTGTATCTTTGGCGAAAGTCCTTTGTATGTTCTGCTGATGTACATTGCAAAATGTACATTCATCCTTGTATGTTTGCCTATTGCATCTAGGCCTTTGCATATTGCAAATGTATGTTCCAAACATACAAGGGTGAATGTATATGCGAATGTACATTAAAAAATGCATATTGAAATACAAGCATGAAACTAAGAAATCCCAGTAATAGAAAATACTTGAAGCTAAAAGATTTCTGGGTTTTTCTGGGTTTTTTGCAAAGATTCTCAAGGCAATATTTTGGGAAATTTGGCAAGGCAGAGCATTAGTAATTGAAGAATTTACGCCTTGTATGGTCATTTTCTAAAAGATTTTCAATGAAAATACAAGGTGAACCATTTGGCTCTAGACAGAGGAAATAGGTCAACAACTCTCACGTGTGCCCCTGAACCTAGTTCAAGACCATAAGTGTGGCTTTTGACCCCTGATTTCTAAAATCAAGTTTAATCATGGACCCAAGCCAACTTACCTCCAACTAGTCATTAACCACCTACTCAATCACAAAATATTCAAATTAGAATGCTAGGGTGTTGTATAAAAGGAAAAAGCCCTAGGTCATTTTAGACATCATGTATCTATCTCAGAGAATCATCATTCATGAGTAATTCCTATCACAAAGAGCGTTGCATCAACATTTACAATCATAAGGATAGATGCATAAGCATTTACATTTTTCTTGGTATGTCTTTCAACTTATCAAATGACCTTGTATTAGTACAATGGGTGTGACTTCCATCAAGATAGGATGTAGATTGCCCACTCTTAATAGTAGGCACTACTGGTACTTTTACACACCACCTAGTCTAGGTATAGAAAGGCAAACATGTTTTTGAGGATTAGAAACTCATAGTTCTAGACCTTGAAAAGAAACTTAGTACTGCATATGTGGTTTTAAACATTAACATAGTACATGTCATTTTCTAGTCTGTCAAATCTCCATATCACAAATCTAGTAGCAAAAGTCTAAGTTGGATCGAGTGCATGTTTCAACAAACCATCAATTTTCATACATAGATATAAACACCTCTATCCTCCTTTATCGATTTTAGCATTTATTTTAGTATATATTTTAATGCTTGTATTGACTAAGCTCTTTTATCTAGGTTAATTGTGGTTATTGTTTGTTTATTCCATTAATTGGCCTAGATATATCTAGAGGATTTATGTTTAACTCTTCAATTATAAAATAAAATTATTTATATATTTATAGTGTAATTGTACAATAAATTTCAATATTATAAAATTAATGTGGATACATTTTTTGAAAAATCTAGTGAAATATAAGTTTATACATACATGCATACATGCATACATACATACATACGTACATATGTATATATAATGGATTGCTTTCAAACAAAGTAGATCAAGGACATTCAAAGTAGAATTAGCAAGGAAAATGGAAAACAACTTTCTCAAGATGCAAAAAATGGTGTGAACCCTCTGAGCCTCTCTATTAGTTTCAATGATGATTTGGTGGTTACCACTCTTCAAGATCACTCAATGTTTGGGAGATTTATTGGAGAGAAACTACCAATAAATTGCATAACGAAATGGGATTTAGTGGCATCAAAAATCAAGCACAGTCAATTTTCTTCCCAAACTTTTTTCTTTGTCACATTCAAAACCAATACGGATTAAGATTTTGTACTCCAAAATGGGCCTTGGTGGATCAAGAGCACAACTTTGTATATGCAAAAATGGTGCCCTAATTTTAATATACTAATCTTCTCTCCTCGAGGTGATCCATGTTTGATTTAGCTATACAATTTACCATTGGAGTACTAGTCCCCTAAAAGACTCACAAAAATTGGTAACGGTATGGGATACACTGACCCTATCGATATGGAGATTCTTGAAGGTAACTCATATATCTATGCAAGGACTCAAATTGTTTCCATTTATGAGATTCTAAAGGAAATTATTCTCTCTTCCTCATTTAGGGAATGATATCAATTAGTGGAAGTGCAGGAAAACAAAATTCTTTTGTTTGAAATTTAGAAGTCATGCCTACTCAGAAATAAACTACTCTAAATAGACACAAGAGAAAGAAAATTGGCAATAGTTGGAAAAGATGAATATAAAAGAGAGTATTGATTGAGACACGGTGGAAAATGATTCCAAAATGATGGTTGACTCACCAGACATAGGAAAATCTATTTCTTGCATGGGGGAATCTTCGAAGATGGCGATCATCCCACATACTCATGACCCTCTAGAGAAAGGTGAGAAGTTGTGTAATGAAGATGAATTAGACTATTGGTCAAGTTTAGAGAATGAATTGAATGATGAATTATACATCACAGATCTTTAGTGTATTAACCAATTGACATCAAAATACTTAATGCCAACATAGGTTTGGGGAAGAAGCATGGGAGGAAAAAACAAATAGAGAAGGGAAGAAAATGCACTGAAAAAGGGGTAATCTACTATCAAGGAATACATGTCTAGATCTAAGGGAGGAAAATTCTCCCTTATAAAGCAATGAAGATTGCTACCTAGAATGTTAGGGGCTTGAATGCTCCTAACAAATGCTATTTGACCAAGTGCCAAATTGATAATTTCTTCGTTGACTTAATTCTATTGCAAGAAACAAAACTAAAGGAAACATAAGCAAAATTATTCATAGTCATTACAAGGGATGGAATGGAATCTATGTGCAAGCAGTTGGCATGGCCAAGGACTTGGAGTCTTGTGGAGCCCAAGATAAGTCTTTGTATAATTTCTCCACTCTTCCATAAACTGGATGTTTTGTAAGGTAATAAGTCTATTTTTTTGAACTGTCTTATTGTTTAGTGATTGTATATGGTCCCACAAAGATAAAGGAGAAAAATTGGATTTGGAATGAGAACTAATCTATAATTCTTCCTCAACTAGATGTTAAATTCATTCTTGGGGTGTGATTCAATGCTATTCTCTCACTAACAGAAAAGTGGTGACCTCACATGGGCAACTCAAGCTTAACATGATTTTCAAAAAATTGTTAGAGCTATAAAACTAATGGATGTGGTACCTAAAAATGGTGCATATACCTAGACTAATAGGAGGTCAAGATTCACCTATATCTCCAGATGGTTAGATCGGTTCCTATATTTTACTAATTGGCTCCAATCCTCACATCTTTTGGAATCATCCATTTGCCCCATTTTTGGTTCAAATCACTACCCTGTGAAACTTTCAGTTATGGAGGATAAACCACCCCTTAGGTGTTTGTTCAAGTTTGAGTGAATGTGGTTAAGAAGGGATTATCTAATAGAGAAAATTCAATCATGGTGGTCCAAAGCAGCAATTCATAAGGGGTCCAAGATGTTCTACTTCTCTAAAAAATTATGTCACCTCAAAATTTGGCTTAAGGAATGGAATAAGCATTCCTTTAAAAATATTTTTAAGGAAAAGGAAAGAATCAAATAAGAATTGGAAGTGCTAAACAAGAAGATCATTATCTTTGAAATGTTCTAGGTAAATTATACCAAAGAAAAGGAATTGATGGTGCAACATTCATAAATCCTAGTAAGAGAAGAAATCTTATAGAAATCTAAATCAAGGGAAACTTGGCTAGTGGAAGGGGATCTGAATACAAATTTTTTTCATACCACCTCAAAGGTTAGAAGAGTTCAAAATAGAATCGATTCAATCAAATCTACTAATGGACAACTAGTGACAAATATGGTTGACATTTAGAAAGAGGTTGTCTCCTTTTTTAAAGAATTATTGGCAATAGATGGTGTGTCAAATGTAAAGGATATGAACTCACTATTGGATAATACCCCATGGCTAGTGAAATATGAAGATAATCTAATGCTCATGACACCTATATTAGAAGATGAAGTGAAATGTGTGGCCTTTCAACTTCACCCAGACAAGGCCCCTAGCCTACATGGGTTTCTTGTAAGCTTCTACCATAAGTGTTGGGATATTATTGGGAGAGAGATATGGGAACTACTAGAGGATTCACAAAAGTCTAAGAAGGTTTTGAAGGATCTTAACAATAAAAATATTGCACTCATTCTGAAGAACTTGGAATGTAATTCTTTTATAGATTATTGGCCCATATCCATATGCAACACTGTATACAAAATAATTTCTAAGGTGGTGGAAAATAGGTTGAAAGTTGTACTTCCCCACATCATCTCCTCTGAGAAAAGTGGTTTCACACCTAAAAGGAATTTTTAGATGGAACCATCATCGCGCATGATGTTATTCACTCAATAGTCAGTCCCAATAAGAAATGTATGGTGATTAAATTAGATATTAGTAAGTCTTATGATAGGGTGAGTTGGTTGTTCCTGATGAGAGTTCTAAAGAAATTCAACTTTAGGCATCAATGGCTTGAGTGGATATTTAGTTGTATATCTACAACAAGGTTCTCAATATTAGTCAATGGAAACCCATGTGGTTTTTTTGAAGTAGAAAGATGATTAAGATAAGGAGACCTACTCTCCCTCATTTTCTTTGTGATAATGGTAGAAGTGCTAAGGAGACAAATTAAAATGAAGGATTCCATGGGTGATTGGAAAGGTATACAAATAACTAGGAATATGGATCCCATCACCCACTAGTAGTTTGTAGATGACACCATCCTTTATGGGGAGGCCTAGATGGAGGAGGAAATTAAGATAAAGCCACTTTGGATTTCTAAATTTATTCTTTTGGATAGATTATTAATAGTGACAAATTAAAAAAAAAAGTTTTTTCATACAAGGAGGGTGGAACAAAGAAGGATTGCAGATATCTTGGGTTCAATATCAACTTCATTCCAAGAAAATACTTGGGTGTTCCATTATTTAAAGGTGTTGTAAGGATGGGGTTGTGGGATGACATTGTTGGTGCATGCAAAACAAAATTAGAGGCATGAAAAGGCCATTGGTTAACAATGGCAGGTAGGATCCTTATGCTAAAGGCTATGCTCTTGGTAATTCCTATCTATTTAATGCCTCGCATCCAACTCACACACAATGCCACACGAGGGTTGGATGAGATCATGAAAAGATTTTATGGGAGGACTCTAATGAGATAAAGAGGATGACATTGTTTAATTGGTATATGGTGAGAAGAAGCAAAATAGATGGCGACATTAGTATTCATGTTCTAGAAAAACACAACAACAAACTTGATGCGAATCTATATCAACAAATGTTTAACAATTTGGATTCCCAATGGTGCAAATTATTATAGAAGAAATACCTTGATAATGAGAACTGAGCAAACTCCTAAAAATTGCAAATCCCTTAAATGGCTCTCATATATGGAGATTCATGATGTCATGTAGACCCATCATCTATCTTAGGTCATTAATAATGGAAAGTTTGCTAATTTCTAGACTGATTCTTGGAATGGATTCGTGCCATTTTTTGAGATCCCAAAATAAAGTGAGTGCAAGTATATAATGAAGGATGTTTGTGGTGACAAGGTTTTAGATTATGTTTATAGATAAATCTAGTGAAAATGGATTAGAATGGGAATGGAAGGTTTTCAACAAGACACCCATCACTGCAATGGCCAAAATCAAGATTTTAGAAGAGCTCAATAGAAGAAGAATTTTACTATCCCCTTATTCTAATAAATTTATTTGGAGTGGGGACAAGTCTAGTTGCTACTTGATCAAACTTGGATATCAGATCCAAAACATACCTCCAACCTCCTCTTCATGGCCATTGGATCTTTGTTGGAATGCCAATGTCTTACCCAAGGTGGGAGCATTCACGTGGGCTGTGTTGCATAAGCAGATCCTTGTTGGTGATAGATTGCAAACTATTGGTATCATGGGATTTTTGTGGTGCTCGTTGTGTATGAACATTGAAGAAACTATTGATAACCTGTTTTAAGTTGTCCCTTTGCTAGTGGATGTTGGAATTGGTTAGTAAAGAGGCTATGTTGGGTGGGGGCTCTATAGAGTGATATTTTGCAACTTTTTCAAAGTTGGTCGTACCTTCATAGCAAAGTAATTTGGGTAGGGTTGTGGTTGGTAAGTCCTTCTATGGTAATATGGTAGATTTGGAAGAAGCAAAATAGGAGAATTTTCAATGATAGATGAAAAAGTGTAGAAGATGTTACAAAAAAGATTAAAGTTGGTATTCATGAGTTTCTTAATGTCAAGGTAAGGAACTCAAAATGTAGGCATTTTACCTATTGGGATGATTGGATTATGAAGTCATAGAGATTGTTAAAGATCCACAATAATCACTTTTCAAATGTTCCACAAGTGCATTCTTTAGAAACAGGTGAAAGGAAAAATGTATGGCCCCTCCAAGTGGAATATTGAAAATGAATTTTGATGGGGCCTCTCAATGTAATCGTAGGGCCTCAGATGAAAATTGCATCATCAAAGATGAGCTAGGAATCCTCAAATGGGTGATGTCAAAAACACTTACACCAGGAACCAATAATGAGGCTGAGTTAGAAGCATTATAAGAAGGTCTAAAACTATGTGAATAAAAGAATGTTAGAGACACTGATATAAAAGGAGACTCTATTATTAGTATAAACATAATGAAATCAAGAAATGTGATTAATTGGAAATTAAAGAAAAGGATTAAAGTGATTTGCCCAATTTTGGAAAAGATGGAACATTATACATCCACAAATGATTATCGACAACCCAACATGGTAGCTAATTACCTTGTAAACCATAAAATTTAAAAGGCTAAAGTGGTCAAAGTGTCAAATCAAACTGAAGTGTGGGGATATTTGAGTAGGATACTCGAGTTGGAAAAGGTTGTTGTATATGTCTGGATGGCTAATATGGGAGATTCATGTGAGGTTGGATATCTTAAGGTGAGATTATAATCAGGTGTAGCAAGAATAAAATCTCCATAATCCTATGGTGCCATGATTTACAAAGTTGAAACACCTTAAAAAGGAAGACCATGGACACTTTAGGTGAGAAAAATGGAGTGCAAGGTTGTTGTCTATAGAAAACATTCTGGTTGCATCGATGAGGATTTATCAATGCAAATAGGGAGTTTATTGTTAGTTGTTTTAAATTCCCAACTGGATCTTAGAGACAATCTAAATAATAGCTAGTTCTAATGATTAATTGCGCCAAGGAGTTGGCCAACGAATAGCAAAAGATGGATAATTCTTTTCCTTTGCACTTTAGGCTATGTAAGACCTAGGAGGGTGATCCTATACAATATTATTTAAGATATCCTTGCCATTTATCTCAAATACTGTGAAGAGTAGATATGTTCTCTCTAAAATGCGAAAAGAATTACAAATATACTAGAGTAATGGGCTAGATCCTTAGGATTTCACACAATTCATTTGTAGAACATAGGAATAACATTAAACAAATAACTTAAGGCAGAAACAAAAATTCATTTTGATTTTCAAATTTGTGTAACCAAGGAGTTGCATTAGACATGATTTCAAAGAGATCGGTGCCTTAACCTAGGGTATAGAGTCAATATGAATGTAAATTAAACCCTGCACAATAGTATTTCCCCTAATCTATGAAGCATTGTTATACTTTAGCAATTCAAAACTAATTGTACTTACAAATCCTTGCAAACCTTCATAGCATTCAACATTTTCCTTAGAGAATTTAATTTGTTACTTGAACAAAAGCCATAAAGAAAGATATTCATGCATAGAAAGACTGGAAGATGAACAAAGCAATCCTTGATTAACCTTTATTCATAAATGAACTAAAGACTGCAACAAAGGAGACAATATAGCTTTGAACTTGGTAGTATATTTCAAAATTGAACTGGTACTATCATCCATAAATCAACATCTACATCACATACTATTCTCAAACAATAACCTAGACCAGAAAAATTGAATCAATTACTTTATGCTCTGTAATACAAAATTCTCCAAGATCCTTTATAAAAGGCCCATAATTCCCTTTTATAGAAACAAGGGAGCAAACAAGATTCAGGGATTTTGACACGTCACATTTTCATTTGACAACCAAATGTTAGAAAAAGACAACACAAGAGAACCATCCTTAACCAACCAAGCATGCCTCTACAATAAATCATTTTCTTCAGCAAGCAGGAATAATTGTCTTTGTCTCATATACTTTCAAACTCTTGGTGCGAAAGCAAGCAATGATGCTATCTAATGGCAGTTTGTTAGATGCTTTTTCAGCTCAGCCACCCTTCACATCCAGATACTTGTCAATAATACAAGTATCCTCTGTTTTTCCTCTCCATCCAAAATTCCTGCCACGAACAAAAAGCCAAGGGACACCCAAAAACTGGTGTCATCCACCTCACGCCACATTCCAAACACAAAAACATGACTTCCCATCTTTCAAATGGAGGTTTCCAACCACCTCAATCCTCAAGATGTATGTGGAAGCCACATATAGCTAACTCTAGAAGTGCGAAAAAATTCCCAAAAGAGGAAGCAGCAACAATCATCAATCTAAGCTAGACAAAGAACTAACTGTTCTTGTCAACTTAGGCCTTTCTTCCCATCACCAATTGTTTCATCCTGGTGGATAACACTCCTTCAATTGCAGCTATTATTCTGTTGAGTCCCACCAACATGAGGGAGGGGAAGACGGATCAATAAGGCCTCTCTTCCCCCAAGCCCAATCTGGAGACTCACAATAACATGGAGTTATTGGAATTGACAAAAAGGAAACCCAATCCCTTAGTACAATGAAACCAAAAGAAAACCAAGGAATGAAAGGAGTTTGATGCTTGCCACTTTGCCCCCTAAATCTTTCTAGATCCCCCCATCCCTTAGGAAAACACTTCTCATTCATTAACTCTGTAAGAACAAAGCATTAGCCAAGAGAAAAGAGAAGTATTCCCCAAAGAACATGGTGGCAAACATAGCACATCAAAGCGAGAAATATTTATCTTGTCCGCACAGAAGAAGTGGTGCATGTAATAACAAATAGGGACATCCATTTATAGCAAAATTGTAGAGGCTCTTCCACTTGAAGAGTCACACTCTGTTAATTTTTTTTTATCATTTTAGACCAGCTAGTACCACAGTACTCTAGTCTTAATTGGTAATCTCTTGATATTATTGCAACATTGCTAGAAGAGGAAATGGAGGCGGCATTCTAACATCACATCAATTCATCACAACTTAAAGCTCCTACATGTTGATTATATTACAGAGTGCTAGTTTCCTCAATAAGGATGCTAAGTTAGGTTTCTTGGTTGCAGCACTATATCTATTTTAAACATCATACCCTATTCAAATATTGTCACAACGTCAAGCAGAAGATCCCATCAAGCCTGCATATCAATCCCCAAGGGTCGATCTCGTATCCTGCCAGTCTCTCCTCAAGCATATCAACTTGTACTATGGCAGTGAGGCAAACTTGGTACATGCCTAAAATATCCTTCAATGCACCAGTTCATCGTTTACTATGTGCCACCACTTTGTTGCCCTATTTGAAAATGGACCATCGATTACTAGGCAAAAAGTTTGACTTCAACAGCGTGGATAAGTCCAAGCAATTTGAAAAAACCTGTATTCATAGAAAAGAGTCATGGACCAATAAGAAACATCAACCCAGATCACCTTTACAACTTCACAAAAAGAAACATGGCACCACGAAGAAAAGTCAATCCTATCCAACGAGCAACCTCCCACACTTCTGCGGTCATAAGATCAAAGGTGGATAAAAATCCCACAGAATAGCAGAACACAACTCAAATCATGCCATGCGACACTTACTAAGCCTCCCAAACAAATAAAAGTTGGAGCTATGCCACATGTCCCTTCCTCGCTCTTCTACAAGCCACCAATGGGCCTAGCACAAAAGTCCTGCCGAATGATGAAATGCTTGAAAACATGCCACGTACCCCCGACAGGCCCCACCACAGGTCCCACGACAAGACTTGGTAAAGAGTTTGCCACATGTCACTCCTTCTGTGATTCCATAGGCAACATTTGCCTTAGTATAGATCCATTTGCGGAATGACGGAAACTAATCAGGATTATGCCACGTGTCGACATATGATTTCACCAGCAAATGGCTTAAATGGTTGAAATGATCACGTGGGTTTAAAACAACATTATTTGACTAGGGACAAAGGGGAAAAATTTTCATGAAGGGGTGCAGGCAAAACATTAGGCACATAACAAATTAATCATGTGCACAAGTTGGCCCGATAGTTGCAGGACCAAGGGGTTGGTAAGCAAATGACACCCTAAAAACAACATCATGACTTAGAGCTTGGTAATGAGCAGCAAGCAATCAACACCAAATCATAGCAAAAGAAACATAGACGCTTGCATAAGCCTTAGGGTTTAGGGTTTTAGGACCTAGGAACAAGGTTTTAAACAATTTCATAGTTAAACCCAAACATAGGACTATTAGATTGAAGCTTGGAGCAGGGCCAACATGAAACCAAGGAAAATTATTCAAAGTCCTAACAATGGCTCTAGTTGGGGGATGTTTGTTCAAACAGAACAAAGCGAGATCCCAAAAATCTCTGGAGAAGCAGACCACATAACATAATTTTACCCAAGAACCGCCCAAGTGCAGATGTCTTACTTCATAAATAAACCTTACATGGTAGCCTCAAGCCACCACCAAAGAGGAGATAAGACATTCCAATGTCAAAAACTTGACTATCTAATAACTACATGAGGCCAGGACTTGAAACACTACCACAACCTATCCAGTTGTTGTCATGAATGTATACCTTTCTCTTGAATCTGTCATTGTCAAACCATCTTGAGCTTCTTTGATTTGTGTAACCAAGTCCTTATTTAAATGGGTCATCATAAAACATGAGGACAACACATTGGTCCACCATATCCTACCAATTATCATAATAATTTGTATGGTCATTTTCCTGGACACTTAAAAGTTTGTCAAATTGAGTTGAGAAGTGAAAATATTCATAATCTACTGGGTGAATGGCATTAGTAACATTATCCTCATCTTCCATATTTATATCAAACATGAAGCATTCATAAGCAATACTTTCTTGGACCTCCTCAACATGTTGTTTCTTTGGCTTATTAAAGTGATATTCCAACTCTGAGTCTAATGAATCACACTGACCAAAGGCAAAAGACTGAAAAATCTCAACTAAGTGATCATCTAAAATTTGTTCTCTATATAAACAATGCTCATCCACAAGCATCCCCTCAATCTGAAATGATACTGATTTATGTTCCTCCAAGCCTAATAGCTCAACAATCCTATTATATACTCTAATGCTTGGTAGTGGAAGCTCAACCTTAGATGTAACAAGGTTCCTTTCCAAGCTTAAGTAATCATCTTCACAAGGTTGAACCACTTCAATACTGCTTCTGCACACATCAGACTCTTCAGAATTTTCCTTCTCATATTCTTTAAATTCTTCATATATTCAGGGTTCTCTACAAAGATAGGATTATTTCTGCACCAATAAGGGTTATCATTTCTCATATCTAGTGGGGCCAAAGGTTCATCATAAACAAGATTATATCTTATGTTCATCCCTATCATAAACATTTTCTCTTCTTCATCATGATAACTCACATCCCTATCAACATCAATATACTTAAATTCATCATAATCCTGAGAAGAACACACAGATAAGTGATCACCACTATTTGCGTCATCGGTTACTGATGGTTCCACTTCATATTCATATTCAGATTCAGATGACTTGTCAAGGCATAAAACTTGCTCATCTACTAGTGAGTTTGTTCTTTCACAATCACTCAAACCAACAGGGGACTCCATTTTCATTTCAAAAGAGCACTCTTGACTACCAAAATGACAATCCTTGTCATCGCTTACATGATTGATAGAATAATATGATCTATCCATTGCGAAGCATAATATGGTCCTTTATACAGCACCTTTGCACATTCCTTATATCCCTGAGCACCATCTACTTCTCAAGCTGCTTTATCAAGTTGAGAACTTGAATACTTTCCTATTTCTTGATTAGGAAGACTAAAACAAGTAGTCCCATATAGGTCTCTATCACGCTTGGTATTCAAAACATTATAGCCAAATTCTTCATTTGCATAACTCATGGATGGATCATAGGCAACACTCATAACTTCATAGTTCATATGCTGAGTCTTATCTTTGGGTTCACACATGACAATTAGATCACAATTTCTTAAATGACTAAAGGAAGAGTCAACTGAAGGACCCAGATCCTTGTAATCTTGGCAGATAATATTATCTTTTTATTCACACCTATCATATGTGAAAGTTGCTCCAACAAAGTCAATACTCACACATCCATAATATCTCGCCCTCATATGCTTCAAGTTATTCTCGATATCCATAGCTATGGAATATGCCTAGTGAACCGTTGTGGGATTCCTATCTCTCAGTAGATAATTGATCTCCTCATCAAATGTGCCTAGGTATATAACCAGACACATAACATCATTAGGTCTAATATTCTTTGGGATGTCTCTTATTACCTTTGCAAATCTCAGATTAAAAGTCAGAACAGACTCTTCTTCATTTTTTTCAATATGAATGAACTCATTAATCAATAAGCTAACATCAACCCTTTCACTAAATTGATCCATAAAGGCCACCTTAAGATCTTGCCATGAAGAAACGTAGTGGGTAGGTAGATCTGTGAACCCATCTCTAGCATCTCCTTTCAGGGACTGAAAAAAAAATTTCATGACATCATCCTCTGCATCTACTTCATAATCTCCCATTAAGTCACTAAAACCCTATAGATGCTTACTTGTTGACTCAGACTTACTACCACTAAACTTTGGTATTTTATCTTGGATTTCATGTGGTATATGATTTGGAAAACCACATATATTGTTGAAATTTATGGCTCTATATCTTTCAATAATGAAAGTTCTTTGATAACATAGATGGGGTCGCACACAGTGTATTGTTACATTTGAAACCATAGAATGATGCATAGGTTAATAACACAATTTCCTATGCCTTTACAATCTTTTTCATATTAACTTTGCAGTTACACATGGCAAACTCAATTTCCTTTTACAACGTGATCTTAAGCCTTTACCATGCAGATTCTTATCTCAGCTTGCCTAGAATCTTCTAGATGAGTTCCCTTAAACATATGCATACTTCACTTCATAACACAGGCTACAATCTAGTAACACATAAGTATGCAAGCCTATCATTACTTTTTCTTTTCTCTCAATGCTTAGCTTTTGCTCAAATAAAGAAACACATTATTCTCAAGACCTTTCATGAATTACCCTCAAACATAGAACTATTCCTTCATAAAGACAGGAACATGTAAAATCCTTGGAAGTGTGTTACAACTACTACAAATCTTCTTCCTGACTAGAAGCTTGTGAGTGTTAAAATATTCTTCACCCATTTATCAGGTTATTTCTCACAGAGTCAACACCTCTCATTCATAGAGGACTAAACTTTTGTAGGAGTTAAGGACAACACTGAGAGGGGGGGTGAATCAGTGTTGTGTAAATTCTTTAATCTTTTTTCAAAATTTAACTTTCTGAGCACAAGGAATGAATGATACCTTTGATTTGTCAAATACATATGCACATGACTATGAAAGTAGAAAGAGAATAAAACTTCATAAGTAAATTAAACACACACAAGGAAGATCAATATGAATCATAACATAAGATATGCACGAGTGGAAAACCCATCAGGGTAGAAAAACCACTCCAGAATTGCCTCACTGGCTTAACTGAAAAACATGCCTCACTGGCAATACAAATTGTCTCACTGACAAATATTAAGGTCACACTGACCTATAAGCCTCACTGGCTAATACAATGCCTCACTGGCAAACCAAATCACCAATAGAAGTTATAAACCAAATCAGAGGGATACTCTGTTTCCATTCAATACAAATATATGTCTGTCAAATACCCATTCTATTCAATCTGACATCTCAACAATCCTTTATTCTGATCCAATCAACACTGCATTCTAACAACACTGCATATCAAATGTGTATTCTAATCCAACACTTCACAACACTGTATATCAAATGTATATTCTAATCCAACACATCACAACCCTGTATATGCCATCTCTATCCTTCTTAATTCCTCATTCAATGCACCTGGAAACACAATTTTATACAGATTGAATGTTCTCCCTCCTACAAAGAAAAATCTTTTCATATTCCTTTTTCTCTACAAAAATTCATTGACCTTTCATATTTATTTCAATCTGAATATTTTGTCTTCAATGTCTTTTCATTTACTTATTCCCTGCAAACATCTCAAAATAATATCTCCATAAATCCATTTTCAAGAAGAAAATCTAATTTACAATGTCTTATATTTCTCTTTCAAAAATTGATCCTAATCTTAAGAAAAACTTTCTGTATCTCTTTATAAAAAAAAACTTGATCTGTTCTTTCAATGCCCTGTCTGACTGACTTCATCTTCCATCTGTAAAACCATTCATATTCCTGCAAGAAACAATCCTTCAAAATTTCTTTCATCTTTCCAAGCCCTTCACAACAAGACTCTTCATTTTCCTGTGAGCTAAAAAATAACTTTTTATATTTCCTTGCATCTGAGCAACTTCATCTGCAAAAATAACTTCACTAATCTCCAATAAAATCATCTGATAATTTTTAAGATCTTATAAACACATTTCTTCAAAAAAAAACCATTTTGCTCCTGTATAAAATTTCAAAAACAAAATCCTTGATATTCTTCTATTTCCAAATCAATATCCTTTGTATTCTTCAATCTTCAACAAACAAATTTTTCATATTCTCCATAAAAAATCTTTTTCAAAAAATCCATCTTCCTTAAAAAAATCTCTCCTCAAAAATCTTCCAAGTTTTTTTTACATCCAAATCCATTGCCTTAATGGAACAAAAAGAAAAAATCTGCTTTCTAAAAGGAACCAAAACAAACTCCTTATCAAAAATGGAAATTAAATAAAGTTTCCAAAATTTAAAAAGCCATAAATATGACTAAAGAAGTGGGCTTCTCCTTTGACAACGAATCTTAAACAAGTTTCCATTAATTGGGCTCCTTGTCATATTTACTATGCTCTCAAAATAATTCGGTGCCTTTTCCAAAAACATCCCACTTTAGCCTTTTTCTATAAAACATAAAAAACAGCAAGAAAATCGGGCTCCCCTAAGGCAATTCGATGCCTTTTGTTTTTCCTTTTTAATACATGCAATTTTTTAAATAAAAATATTTCAAATATGAATCGGGCTTTAAGAATTTGAGTTAAAAAAAAACTTCCAAGGAATTCCTAACCTTTGAATTACCTTCAAAATTATAATGCTTATTCAAACAATTTCAAATAAAGATCTTTGAATTATTTTACTCCCCTTTGAGTATGCTTCGTGCCCGTTATAAAATGATACAATGTTTTTTTTAAATAAAGCTCCTTCATAAAAAACTTTCGTTCTCTCCATAAGATTTTTAAATGATGTTTATACTTCCCTTCAAATATATTTAATATTCTATTTTCATGCTCTTTTTCTACTATGACTTTGTATATGAAATTCACCTTTTAATGTCATAAAGATATGACATATAGGAACTGAAAAATACAAGGTTCTAATATTAAAGCACAGTCATATGCCAACAACAATCAACTAAACCAACCAACTGTGCCTGTGTCAAATGTTAACACCAACCAACCTTGTGCCAAGTAAGTCATCATCCCAACTGAAGTATATTAAGCCCAACATCAACCATCCAATCAAATTATCAAACTTACTATAAGAATAATGACATCCCGAAGAACCAAACTGCTCCTATCAATCCGTAATCTGTAATTTGTAGATACCACAAAGAAGATCCTGCATCATCGTCACTTGTAACAACAACTCTTGTATGAACAACACCTGATTGATGTTCCTGATAGAGTAAACAATTCTGAAAGAGATTGTGAGAGACATGAAACAAGACCAACTATAAACAGTGTCACTGAATACCGAGATCAAATTACCAAACCACTACCACTGTATGTCAGTATCACCTTGATGTAATCCTGCAACAACACACAAGATGATATACTTCTGATGATGTACTCCTCAAACATATGAAGACATCATGATGAATACCTCATTAAACATCTTCTGAACATATGAAGACATCATGATGAATACCTCATTAAACATCTTCTGAACACTTTTGACATCAATGACAACCTAACACCATCAATCTCCCCCTTTGTCATTGATGGCAAAAACCATCTGATTGCAATTTTTCTTTCTCCCCCTTTTTGACATCTGATGACAAAGCCTAAAACAACTCCCCCTGAGAACAACTCCACTGAAAGATGTTATAGCATGAACATAACAATTGTAATCATATTGCATTAAGAGCACCTTGAAGACATAAACTCCTGTTATCTTGTTATCTTCAACCAAAAATAAGAACCACTTACCTTTCAAAGCACTGAATGCAATTTTGCTAAACTTATCCTGAACATCAACATTTCAAACTTGAGAGCAAAAAGATACCATGAAACTTACATCTGATGACAATACCATTATGAAGATGAAGACTGACACACTCCTGATAACATCACAAACTTTCAAAACAAACAGTTCTTCTTCAATCAACAACCTTTTTGACCTGAAATATCAAATCTCCAAGATCTCCCATGTGTTAAAGTTCACAAACAAATCACTACTCAGAAATACCATTGGTAAACACTAACAAGCCTAACCAACATAATTCAACTCAACTCAGCACTTATCCACTTCCTGAATTAGTCTTGAAGCAACATATCAACCTGAAGTATACCATCCAATTACTGATATTCAACCTTCTGAACACTTTTGCAAAGAAATCATAAACATACCAATACTCTTTGATAAACAGATTTGCAGGCAAAAATTATGAAGACTCCTTATCACACAGTTCCCAACACAAGATGCCAAGATGACCATTTTTATAAGACCTTTACTTGCCTCTGATTTGATGAAATACAAGACTCACCATCAATGTCATAAGAGACTCTAGATTGTCATAGCTTGAAACACATACCTCATACCACTTCAAAAACTGGAGGCACACAATTTGCACATACCTTTCTGAGTCATATTAATGAGGAAGATCATTAATGGAACATGTAAAACTATCACTTCAGAAAACTTCTCAATATCTTTTGATTATCATCTTCTTTTAACACTATCTTCAAATCACCTTTTCTGACATGACAAAGAATGAAGACCATCCTGCTGTTTCTGCACATCTTTTTACAACACACTGTCAAATCTGATAAACAACACTCTGGCAAAAAAAAAAAAACTGATATATACATAATCATATCTAAAACATACTGTAAGAACTCTTGCCTCTTGACTTTATCATTCAAATCAGCCCATCAAGATTGCACAACCTTCAACATCAAGCTCTTCCTGTAACACCACTTTGCAAAATCAAATGCAGGTGAGAGTTCCTTGAGAACACTTTTACTGAAGCAACATGACAACTCAACCATCAATACACAAAATAGGATCAACTCACAACATCACCAAACTTCTTTGAGCATTAAATCCTTTAACAACTTATCAATACCTTGCATTCACTGAACATGTCATTGATCATGAACCCCTGATACCACTAGAATCATACAATTTGTACATACTACCCTGAAACATATTAATGATGAGAACTGTCAAAGAACCATGTCAGATTATCACATTAAGAACACTTCCATATAAGCATGACTTGACATCCCTGAGCACACTCAAACCAATTTACATCAACAAGTTCTTCCTAACCAAATTATTCAATATCTACAAACTCTTTGTAAACTGAACTTCTAACATCCTTTCAACATCTTGTATGCTCCAAGAACCACTAAACATGTCACATGAACACCTGTATTATTGACATACACTGGAAACCAATATCATCAGAAACTTCATATCAATCATTATCAAACAAGCATGATAAACAAAACAAGATAAACAACAACTGATCTCCTCTATAACTTCTTGGGGATAATTAATAGATCATGAACAACTCCCCCTTACTTCATGCTCTCAGTTATCCAACTAATGATGTAACTTGTGCAAGATGCACAAGTTTATGATCCTTCTTGTCCTGACTTTGTTTTCTTCTCCAAACCTGTATAAACCTTTTCTTTTCTTTGCTCAAGGTGTCTGCTCTAGATTTATTCCTGCAAAACTGTGCCTTATGCCCAAAAGAATTACAATTATAACAAACTATGTTATAACCAAATGACTGATACCTTTTTGACATCTCCTGAGCAATTATGTTATGCTTCCATGTAGGATCAAACATTCTATTCATTTTACAGTTTCTTTGAATGTGTCCAATATTATTGCAAACAATATCAGTATTCCTTATGCAATTAACTGATTTGTGTCCAAATTGATTACAAGCATAACAATGACCATTAAAAGAATAATTATACCTATACATGTATGCTTGTCTAACAGGAGCATTTTTTCTTCTTCTTTGATTATGCTTTTCATCTTTGACATTTATTTCAGTTTCTGTCTTCTCTTTATCTTCAAGAGCACTAGCATGAAGATCAATTTTCTTTCTGAGAGTTTGCCTGGCTTTTGAACACTCCCCTTTTTCAATATTGTTTTCAAACAATAGATTCTTGTGTAATTTAGAGGAAGCCTTTTCTAACTCCTTTCTTAAAAAGATTATTTCAGATTCATACTTTTCACAATCAACTTCTTTGGCCTTTAGTTGATTATTGACATCTTCTTTTATTTTCTTAACTTCTACAATTTGAGTCTTCAAATCTATTATCTGTTTTTCTACATCTTGAAGATTTGAAAGAATTTTTATCTTGGATTCCTTTTCCTCTTGAAGTTGCAACTTTAACCTTTTATTCTCCATTCTGAGTTCTTTGATCTCACCAAGAGCACAAATGAGCTCACCTTCCATATCAATCTCATAATCCTGATCATCATCACTTGTGATGCTAGCTTCTTCTGAATCTGATTGAGTTTGAACTTCAACTCCTTCATTGCCACTTTCCTCACACACCAGAGTGTCCTCATCTTTATCATTATCTTGATAAATTCTTATTAGTTCTTTCCAGATATCTTGAGCTGTTTCACACTGCACAACCTTACAAGAAATATCATTAGATAAACTAGATAGAATAACCTTCTTGGCTATATGATTCCATTTAAGAGCCTCTTTGTTATTTGAAGAATTACCATTCTCAACTGACATTAGAACATCATATCCTAAGGAGGATAAATACACTTGCATTCTAACATACCAAACTGGAAAATTTGAACCATCAAACTGAGGAATATCTAAAAAAATTTCTTCTAACACAATATCAGATTCAACTTGGAGAACATTTTTATCAGCTGTCTTTATATCAACATCTGGATTTGATATGAATGATTTCTTTTGTGTCTTCTGACTAGAAAGAATCTTACCATTTCTCATGTTCTTATTTCTCCTGCACTTACCCATTGAACTCCACACACAGGACCTACCCAAGCTGATTAAGCTGCAAGAGGGAACCTGGCTCTGATACCAATTGTAGGAGTTAAGGACAACACTGAGAGGGGGGGTGAATCAGTGTTGTGTAAATTCTTTAATCTTTTTTCAAAATTTAACTTTCTGAGCACAAGGAATGAATGATACCTTTGATTTGTCAAATACATATGCACATGACTATGAATGCAGAAAGAGAATAAAACTTCATAAGTAAATTAAACACACACAAGGAAGATCAATATGAATCATAACATAAGATATGCACGAGTGGAAAACCCATCAGGGTAGAAAAACCACTCCAGAATTGCCTCACTGGCTTAACTGAAAAACATGCCTCACTGGCAATACAAATTGTCTCACTGACAAATATTAAGGTCACACTGACCTATAAGCCTCACTGGCTAATACAATGCCTCACTGGCAAACCAAATCACCAATAGAAGTTATAAACCAAATTAGAGGGATACTCTGTTTCCATTCAATACAAATATATGTCTGTCAAATACCCATTCTATTCAATCTGACATCTCAACAATCCTTTATTCTGATCCAATCAACACTGCATTCTAACAACACTGCATATCAAATGTGTATTCTAATCCAACACTTCACAACACTGTATATCAAATGTATATTCTAATCCAACACATCACAACCCTGTATATGCCATCTCTATCCTTCTTAATTCCTCATTCAATGCACCTGGAAACACAATTTTATACAGATTGAATGTTCTCCCTCCTACAAAGAAAAATCTTTTCATATTCCTTTTTCTCTACAAAAATTCATTGACCTTTCATATTTATTTCAATCTGAATATTTTGTCTTCAATGTCTTTTCATTTACTTATTCCCTGCAAACATCTCAAAATAATATCTCCATAAATCCATTTTCAAGAAGAAAATCTAATTTACAATGTCTTATATTTCTCTTTCAAAAATTGATCCTAATCTTAAGAAAAACTTTCTGTATCTCTTTATAAAAAAAAAACTTGATCTGTTCTTTCAATGCCCTGTCTGACTGACTTCATCTTCCATCTGTAAAACCATTCATATTCCTGCAAGAAACAATCCTTCAAAATTTCTTTCATCTTTCCAAGCCCTTCACAACAAGACTCTTCATTTTCCTGTGAGCTAAAAAATAACTTTTTATATTTCCTTGCATCTGAGCAACTTCATCTGTAAAAATAACTTCACTAATCTCCAATAAAATCATCTGATAATTTTTAAGATCTTATAAACACATTTCTTCAAAAAAAAACCATTTTGCTCCTGTATAAAATTTCAAAAACAAAATCCTTGATATTCTTCTATTTCCAAATCAATATCCTTTGTATTCTTCAATCTTCAACAAACAAATTTTTCATATTCTCCATAAAAAATCTTTTTCAAAAAATCCATCTTCCTTAAAAAAATCTCTCCTCAAAAATCTTCCAAGTTTTTTTTACATCCAAATCCATTGCCTTAATGGAACAAAAAGAAAAAATCTGCTTTCTAAAAGGAACCAAAACAAACTCCTTATCAAAAATGGAAATTAAATAAAGTTTCCAAAATTTAAAAAGCCATAAATATGACTAAAGAAGTGGGCTTCTCCTTTGACAACGAATCTTAAACAAGTTTCCATTAATTGGGCTCCTTGTCATATTTACTATGCTCTCAAAATAATTCGGTGCCTTTTCAAAAAACATCCCACTTTAGCCTTTTTCTATAAAACATAAAAAACAGCAAGAAAATCGGGCTCCCCTAAGGCAATTCGATGCCTTTTGTTTTTCCTTTTTAATACATGCAATTTTTTAAATAAAAATATTTCAAATATGAATCGGGCTTTAAGAATTTGAGTTAAAAAAAAACTTCCAAGGAATTCCTAACCTTTGAATTACCTTCAAAATTATAATGCTTATTCAAACAATTTCAAATAAAGATCTTTGAATTATTTTACTCCCCTTTGAGTATGCTTCGTGCCCGTTATAAAATGATACAATGTTTTTTTTAAATAAAGCTCCTTCATAAAAAACTTTCGTTCTCTCCATAAGATTTTTAAATGATGTTTATACTTCCCTTCAAATATATTTAATATTCTATTTTCATGCTCTTTTTCTACTATGACTTTGTATATGAAATTCACCTTTTAATGTCATAAAGATATGACATATAGGAACTGAAAAATACAAGGTTCTAATATTAAAGCACAGTCATATGCCAACAACAATCAACTGAACCAACCAACTGTGCCTGTGTCAAATGTTAACACCAACCAACCTTGTGCCAAGTAAGTCATCATCCCAACTGAAGTATATTAAGCCCAACATCAACCATCCAATCAAATTATCAAACTTACTATAAGAATAATGACATCCCGAAGAACCAAACTGCTCCTATCAATCCGTAATCTGTAATGTGTAGATACCACAAAGAAGATCCTGCATCATCGTCACTTGTAACAACAACTCTTGTATGAACAACACCTGATTGATGTTCCTGATAGAGTAAACAATTCTGAAAGAGATTGTGAGAGACATGAAACAAGACCAACTATAAACAGTGTCACTGAATACCGAGATCAAATTACCAAACCACTACCACTGTATGTCAGTATCACCTTGATGTAATCCTGCAACAACACACAAGATGATATACTTCTGATGATGTACTCCTCAAACATATGAAGACATCATGATGAATACCTCATTAAACATCTTCTGAACATATGAAGACATCATGATGAATACCTCATTAAACATCTTCTGAACACTTTTGACATCAATGACAACCTAACACCATCAACTTTAAGCAGCACAAAGCTCATTAAAGCTCTCTTACATTCTGGGTTCTCTCCAATAGCAAAGCCAAACCAAAACTTCTTCAAATAAGCTACAACAACACCCCCTCAGAAATTGGGTTTTGTAAATAGGGAAACAAAATAATTGATCTATGACATAGGATAAGACACAATTATGGTTCTCTCCCCAGCAAAGTCACCAATTTGTTGGTTGTTTTAAATTCCTAACTAGATCTTAGAGACAATCTAAAGAATAGCCAATTCTAATGATTAATTTCCCCAAGGAGTTGGCCAATGAATAGGAAAAGATGGATAACTCTTTTCCTCTACACTTTAGGCTCTGCAAGACCTAGAAGGGTGACCCTGTACAGTGTTATTTAAGATATCCTTGCCATTTATCTCAAATACTCTGAAGAGAAGATATGTTCTCTCTAAAATTCCAAAAGAATTACAGATATACTAGAGTAATGGGCTAGATCCTCAGGCTTTCACAAAATTCATTTGTAGGAGAACATAGGAATAACATCAAACAAATAACTTAAGGCAGAAACATAAATTCATTTTGATTTTCAAATTTGTGTGACCAAGGAGTTGTATCAGACACAATTTCAAAGAGATCGGTGCCTTAACCTAGGGTACAGAGTCAAGATGAATGTAAATATAACCCTGCACAACAGTATTTTCCCCTAATCCAATAAGCATTGCAACAATGCATTACACTATTACACTTTAGCAATTCAAAACTAATTGTACTTACAAATTCCTGCAAACCTTCATAGCATTCAACATTTTTCTTAGAGCATTTAATTTGTTACTTGAACAAAAGTCATAAAGAAATATATTCATGCACAAAAAAGACTAGAAGATGAACAAAGAAATCCTTGATTACACTTTATTCATAAATGAAATGAAGATTGCAACAAAGGAGATAATATAGCTTTGAACTTGGTAGTATATTTCAAAATTGAACTGGTACTGTCATACAGAAATCAACATCTACACCACGTACTATTCTCAAACAATAACCTAGACCAGAAAAATTGACTCAATTACTTTATGCTCTGCAATATAAAATTCTCCAAGATCCTTTGCAAAAGGCTCACAATTCCCTTTTATAGAAACAAGGGAGCAAACAAGCTTCAAGCCTTTTGACACATGTCACATTTTCATTTGACAACCAAATGTTAGAAAAAGACAACACAAGAGAGTTGTCCTAACCAACCAAGCATGCCTCTGCAATAAATCATTTTCTTCAATAGGCAGGAATAACTATCTTTGTCTTGTATACTTTCAAACTCCTAGCGTGGAAGCAAGCAATGATGTTATCTGATGGCGATTTGTTAGATGCATTTTCAACTTATCCACCCTTCACATCTAGATACTTTTCAATAATACAAGTATCCTCTACTTCGCCTCTCCATCCATGCATGAAGACACAAGAATTCCTGGCAGGAACAAAAAACCAAGGGATACCCAAAAATTAGTGTCCTCCACCTCGCGCCACATTCTAGACACAAAAACATGACTTCCCATCTTTCAAATGGAGGTTTCCAACCACCTCAATCCTTAGGATGTATGTGGAAGCCACATATAGCTGACTCTAGAAGTGTGAAAAACTTCCCATAAGAGGAAGCAGTAGTAGTCGTTAGTCTAAGCAAGACAAAGAACTAACTATTCTTGTTAATTTAGGCCTTTCTTCCCATCACCAGTTGTTTCATCCTAGTGAACAACACTCCTTCAATTGGGGTTGTTTCTCTATCGAGTGCCACCAACATGAGGGAGGACAAGAGGGATCAATAAGGCCTCTCTTCTCCCAAGCCCAATCTGGAGACTCACAATAACATGGAGTTATTGGAATCGACAAATAGGAAACCCAATCCCTCAGCAGAATGAAAGCAAAAGAAAACCAAGGAATGAAAGGAGTTTGATGTTTGCCACTTCACCCCCTAAATCTTTCTAGATCCCCCCATCCCTTAGAAAAACACTTCTCATTCCTTAACTCTGTAAGAACATAGCATTAGCCAAGAGAAAAGAGAAGTATTCCCCAAAGAACAGGGTGGCAAACATAGCACATCAAAGTGAGAAATATTCATCATGTCTGCATAGAAGAAGTGATGCATGTAATAAAAAACAAGGACATCCATTTATATCAAAATTACAGAGTCTCCTACACCTGAAGAGTCACACTCTGTCAATTTTTTGATCATTTTAGACCAGCTAGTACCGCAATACTCTAGTCTTAATTGGTAATCTCTTGATATTCTTGTTGTTGTTATATGAAGCCTAATCAGACTCGGAGGTTAAATTTACCCAACTTTTATCAGCACGGTTTCCCTCCAAATTATCTAACGAGGTCAAGGGGCAATGCCCCTTGCGGGGGTTTGGGGGCAACGCCCCCAAGACGGCATCAAGGGGCAGCACCCTTAGCGCACTCCCTGTCGCGATATAGGGTAGGGTAGAGGGGCAGCTCCCCCGAAACCTCAAATAAATTTTATTATTTTATAAAGGCATCAGGAGTTTTTTTTTTGTTGGCCGACATAAAAAACCCTATTTTTGTAATCGACATAAGGCTTGATAAAAGCGGCTAAGGGTTAGGGTTTCTGTTGATGTATCGTAGCATTTTGCAGCAGTATTAAGTTGCAAGGATTGCTGGTTGTAATCGGTTTGATTTACTAGATAATAATATTGGGCTCTCTGTTGGTGGATGTAGCCCGAGTTTGGGTGAACCACGTTAAAACTTGTCTCTCGCTATTATTATTTTTGTGGATTTTCATTCCTTTGTTTAATCTTTATTTGCATTTAATTGATATCTTTTGCATGCAATCCCTAACAAGTGGTATCAGAGCAGGTTGTGTTTGATTATCGTCTACAAGAAAGTCTCACGGTTGAGTGGAAGCAATGGCAGACAAGGGTAAATTGAAGGTAGATAAATTCAATGGGCAGAACTATCAGTTATGGAAGATGCAGATGGAGGATTATCTCTATCAAAAGGATTTATGGAAACCATTAGAAGGAATAGCCAAGAAACTAGCAATAATGACTAATGAGGATTAGAATCTTCTAGACAGAAAGGCATTGGGAACCATCCCGTTGTGCCTAGCATCATCGGTGGCATTCAATATAATGGAAGCAAAGACAACAGATGGTTTGATGAAAGCTTTGGCTAAATTGTATGAAAAACCCTCAGCCACAAATAAGGTATTTCTCATGAAGCATTTATTTAATCTGAAAATGATTGAAGGTGGATCCATGACAGATCATTTAAATGAGTTTAATATGATTATCAATCAGTTAACTTCTATAAAAGTAAGTTTTGATGAAGAGGTGAGGGCTCTCTTGATATTATGTTCTTTACTAGAAAGTTGGAATAGCTTGGTAATGCCTGTAAGTAACTCTGTCTCTAGTTCAAATACTTTGAAATTTGATGATATTGTTAGTGTTATCCTTAGTGAGGACATGCGATGGAAAAGCTTAGGAGGGTCCACATTAGGTAGCGTTTTGAATGCAGAAAGCAAGGGCAGATCAAAGGAGAGAGAAAAAGGTTATGGAGGTCATGGGAAGTCACGAGGAAAATCAAAGGACAAGAGGTCCCAATCCATAGGACAGAAGGATTGCTGGTACTATGGGAAACTAGGTCATCTGAAGAAATATTGTTGGTCTCAGAAAAATAAAGGAGACAAACAAGAATGCAATAAGGAGGCAAATGTGGTAAGTAATAAATCTAAAGATGATGCTTTGATTCTTTCCCTAGATAATGTTGATGATTCATGGGTTTTAGATTCAGGGGCCTCATTTCATGCTACACCCCATAGAAGTTATTTTTTTTATTATGTCCAAGGGGATTTTGGGCTAGTTTATTTGGGAGATAACAAACCCTATCAGATTGTTGGAAAGGGAAGAATCAAGATTAAGTTACAGAATGGGAATCACTAGCTACTACAAGAGGTAAGGCACATTCCAAGGCTGAGTAGGAATTTAATTTCAGTAGGGCGGCTAGCTGATGAAGGTTGCATTGTTACATTTATAGATAAAAATTGGAAGGTTTCAAGAGGTGCCTTAATAGTAGCAAAAGGTGTAAAAGTAGGCACCTTATATCTTTGTACAGGTCATATTGTTCCTTCTACTTTAGCTGTTGCAGAGAAAAAACAAACAGGTTCAGGAACAGTTACTGCATGTTCTAAGACAACACTGTGGCATAACAGACTTGGGCATATGAGTGAAAAAGGTATGAAGGTACTTCATTCTAAGAAAGTTTTATCAGGTCTGAAATGTATTAATATGGATTTCTGTGAAAGTTGTGTGTATGGCAAACAAAAGAGAGTTAGTTTTCTCAAGGATGGGAAGCAAAATAAAGATGAAAAGTTGGAGCTTGTGCATACAAATGTATGGGGAACAGCTCAAGTATCTTTTCTCGGTGGCTCTCGATATTATGTTACATTCATAGATGATGCAACTAGGAAGGTTTGGATTTATTTCCTTAGGCATAAATCTAATGTATTTGAAACATTTAAGAAATGGAGAAGCTTGGTTGAGAATGAGACGGGTAAAAGATTAAAATGTCTCAGATCTGATAATGGTGGTGAGTATTGCAGCAAAGAATTTGAGGATTATTATTTCTTTAATGGAATTCGTAGGCAGAAAATGGTTTGAGGGACTCCATAGGAGAATGGAGTGGTTGAATGCATGAATAGGACAATAATGGAGCGTGCAAGGACCATGGGATTGCATGTTGGGATGCCTTTAAACATGTGGACAGAGGATGTTAACACCATTGTATATTTAACTAATAGAGGTCCTTCAATTCCTTTGGGCTGTGGTATCCAGAGGAAGCATGGACAGATAAGAAGGTGAGTTATCTTTTCTCAAAACCTTTGAATGTGAAGCATTTGCACATGTAGATTCTGAAAATAAAACCAAGCTGGATGCAAAATCAAAAAAGTGTATCTTCATTAGATATGGCATTGATGAATTTGGTTATCGGCTTTGGGATGTTGAAAATTTAAAAATTGTGATATGCAGGGATGTTGTATTCAATGAGAAGGTGTTGTACAAAGATCAATTGTAGAAACATGAGAAGAAAGAAAAGGATTATGTGGTGCTGGATGATACTCTGGATAGTGATGTTCTAGTGGTTCCTCATGCTATGCAATAGCAACAAGAAATACCACAAACTCTAGTGAATGTTAGATGGTCAACAAGGCTAAGTAGACCTCCTAAAAGGTTTTCTCCCTCTTTGTATTATATTCTGTTAATAGATGCTGGTGAACCAGAAGGGTATGATGAAGCTATGCAAGTGGATACAAATGTTCAGTGGGAGCTTGCAATGAAAGATGAAATGGACTCCTTGCTGAAAAATCAAACTTGGGAATTACGTAAGTTACCTGCAGGTAAAAAGGCTTTACCAAACAAATGGGTTTATAGGCTGAAAGAGGAAGATGGAGGTACGAAAAGATTTAAATCCAGGTTAGTTGTAAAAGGATTTGCACAAAGAAAAGGTATTGATTTTGATGAGATTTTTCCTCCGGTTGTTAGGATGACTTCTATTCGTATTGTTTCAAGTATTGTGGCTACTGAAGATTTGCATTTGGAATAGCTAGATGTGAAAACTACCTTTCTCCATGGTGATTTGGAGGAGGAGATATATATGGAACAGCCCCAAGGATTTGATGTCAAAGGTAAGGAGAAACTGGTGTGTAGATTGAAGAAGAGTTTATATGGTCTGAAACAAGCACCTCGGCAATGGTATTTGAAATTTGATAGTTTTATGGCTGAGCAAGGCTACAACCGGTGTAATTTTGACCATTGTGTTTATTTTAAGAGGTTGGCTAATGACAGCTACATTAGTTTATGTTTATATGTTGATGACATGCTTGTAGCAGGGTCTAATATGGATCACATAAGAGAGTTAAAACAACAGTTAGCACAATCATTTGCTATGAAGGATTTGGGGGCAACAAAACAAATCCTTGGTATGAAAATTTATAAAGATAGGAAGAACAAAAAATTGACTCTATCTCAGGTTGATTATGTTGAAAAGGTGTTGCAGAGATTCCATATGGAGAATGCAAAAGCTATCAGCACACCTTTGGCTAGTCATCTGAAATTAACTAAGGAGATGTGTCCAAAGACACAACAGGAGGAAGACAAAATGTCCAAGGTACCATATGCTTTAGTTGTAGGAAGCTTAATGTATGTCATGGTATGCACGAGACCACATATTGCATATGTTGTAGGAGTCGTAAGCAGGTATATGAGTAATCTCAGATTGGAGCATTGGAATGCAGTAAAATGGATTCTTAGATATTTGAGAGGTACATCGAATAAACACTTATGTTTTAGGGGATCTAATACTGATTTAGGTTATATAGACTCAGATTTGGAAGGGGATATTGATATTAGGTAGAGTACTACAGGTTATGTCTTTATTGTAGGTGGGACAGTGGTGAGTTGGATCTCTAGGTTGCAAAAGGTGGTTGCTTTATCCACCACGAAGGCAGAGTATGTAGCTGCAACAGAGGCAAGCAAGGAGATGATGTGGCTGCAATCTTTCATGGAAGAATTGGGAAAACAATAGGCTAACAGTCATTTGTTTACAGACAGTCAGAGTACCATACATCTTGAAAAGAATTTTGCCTTGCATTTAAAGACCAAACACATACAGCTAAGGTATCACTTCATCTGGTCAATGTTGGATGATGGACAGTTACGACTGGAAAAGATTCATATAAATGAAAATATAGCAAATATGTTTACAAAGATAGTAACAAGAGATAAGTTGAGCTCCTCTTCAGCTTCGATTGGTCTTCAAGACTGAAAACAAAAAATCAGAACAGCAGAGTCCAGGGTGCTTATTTCTAGTGGGAGCTATAGGGTCAGCGGTCTTATGATCAGTCTCCAAGTGGAGGATGATATGGTGTGGAGTCTAATTAGTCTCTAAGTGGGAGATTGTTGTTATATGGAGCATAATCAGACTCAGAGGTTAAATTTACCCCACTTTTATTGTCACAGTTTCCCCCCAAATTATCTAATGGGGTCAAGGGGCAAGGCCCCCAAGATGGCGTCAAGGGGAAGTACCCCTTGCGGGGTCTAGGGGTAGCACCCCTGGTGTGCTCCCTGTTGCGATACAAGGCGGAGTTGAGGGGCAGCTCCCCTGAAACCTCAAACAAATTTTATTATTTTATAAGGTGTTGGGAGTTATTTTTTCTATTGGCTGACATTAAAAAAAACCCTATTTTTGTAACTGACATAAGGCTTGATAAAAGTGGCTAAGGGTTAGGGTTTCCATTGATGTATCGTAGCATTTTGCAGCAGTATTGAGTTGCACAGATTGTTGGTTGTAATCAGTTTGATTTACTAGTTAATAATATTGGACTCTCTGTTGGTGGATGTAGCCCAAGTTTGGGTGAACCACGTTAAAACTTGTCTCTCACTGTTATTATTTCTGTGTATTTTCATTCCTCTATTTAATCTTTATTTACATTTAATTGATAACTTCTACATGCAATCCCTAACACTTGCAACACTGCCAGAAGAGGAAATGGAGGTAGCATCCTGACATCACATCACTTCATCACAACTTATAGCTCTTGCATGTTAATTATACTACAAAGTTCCAGTTTCCTCAATAAGGATGCTAAGTTAGGTTTCTTGGTTGCAACACTATATCTATTTTAAACATCATACTCCGCTTAAATACTGTCACAACGTCAAGCGAAAGATCCCATCAAGCCTGCATATCAATCCCCAAGGGCAGATCTTGTATCCTACTAGTCTCTCCTCAAGCATATCACCTTGTACTATGGCGGTGAGGAAAACCTGGTACATGCCTAAAATATCCTTCAATGCACCAGTTCATTGTTTACTACGCTCCACCACTCTACAACCCTATTTGAAAATGGATCATTGATTACTGGGAAAAAAGTTTGACTTCAAAGGCATGGATAGGTCAAACTAGTTTGAAAAAACTTGTATTCATGAAAAAGAGTCATGGACCAATAAGAAACATCTACCTAGATCACCATTACAACTCAACAAAAAGAAATGTGGCACCATGAAGAAAAGTTAATCCTATCAAGTGGGAAACCTCCCACGCTTCCACATTCATAAGATCAAAGGTGGATAAAAATCACATGGAATAGCGAAACACACCTCAGATCGTGCCACGCAGCACTCACTAAGCCTCCCAAGCAAATAAAAGCTAGAGTTGCACCACATGTCCCTTCCCCGCTCTTCAGCAAGCCACCAAGGGGCCTACCACAAAAGTCTCGTGGAATAGCGAAATGCTTGAAAACATGCCACGTACCCTTGACAAGCCCCCACCACAGGTCCCATGGCAAGGCTTGGTAAAGAGTTTGCCACCTATCGCTCCTTCCATGGTTCCGTAGGTAGCATTTGCCTTAGTATACATCCATTTGCAGAACGGCAGAAACCAATCGAGATTATGCCACGTGCCGACACATGATTTCACCAGCAGACAACTTAAATGGTTGAAACGATCATGTGGGTTTAAAACAACATTATTCAACTAGGGACGAAGGGGCCAAATTTTCATGAAGGGGTGTGAGCAAAACATTAGGCACATAAATTAATCATGCACACAGGTTGGTCTGGTAGTTGCAGGACCAAGGGGCCTGTAGGTAAATGACACCCTAAACACAACATCACGACTTAGAGCTTGGCAATGGAAAACCAACAATCAACACCAAATCATAACAAAAGCAACATGGATGCTTGCGTAAGCCTTAGGGTTTTAGGACCTAGGAAAAATATTTTAAACAATTTAAGAGTTAAACCTAAACACAAGACTAGCAAATTGAATCTTGGAGCAAGGCCAACAGGAAACCAAGGAAAATTATTCAAAGTCCTAACATTTATTCAACATTATAGTCCCCCTAATGGAAGGAGTGATAATCTCCACAATTGGCAAAAAATTGTTTGAAGGTGGGCACATGCATGACAAGATGATTATTGAAGAATTCATGATGACATTCATCGATGTTCTAGGCAAAAATATGCAAGTAAAACTCATGGTGAACAAGTACATTCATAGCTTTTCACAAAAAGATCAGGTGTTCGCTGCCAACATAAGATATTGGTGGGTATTCAACATAGTAGCATTGAAGAATAACAAAGAGCTTAGTAAATGCCATGAGTTGTTCATGCTGGGATTAATGAAATGCAACCTAAAAGATCATAGGAAATTCATGGCTCAACACCCTAATTTCCTATCCACACAACAACAAGGGAGGCTTCAAGAATTGAAGGAGGGACTTTTATTCCTCTTGAACAATATTAATTAGGAGGAATGTAATGTAAAATCCTTTTTCCTCATATGTGATGATGCAGTCAAGACCAGGGGTTTTTATCAAACTACCCAATCATGCAACCAATACAATGTAATAGAAGCATAAATTCAACACAAATCTGGAACTATTTTATTAACTTCAAAAACATTAGCATTTGCAAATTTATTGGCCTTTCAAATCTTCAGCATTACACTGCAATACAATTGACTATGTATTTACAACACCAAATCGCTTTCCAATGGATACAGAGATCACCCCCAATCTACGTTCATTCCACCTCTATTCTGTGAGGAAATTGAACCACTACAATCACCCACAAACGATCACCAACCCCCCCTTTGAATATGCAATGGTTTCCATTTATGCAAGGAACTAAAAATTTGATAATTGCATAACAGTCGCCAAGTAGTTGAATCATCGCCAGGCAGTTGAACAGTCACCAAACAATTGATCAGTTATAGAAAGGAATCACCATAGAACTTGACATGTGTCGGGTCTAGAATAACCCTCACGGTTATGAAAATAAATGCTTATTTCATTAGGATCCCTTTATCAAAACATATTGCCCTAGAACTAAGTCAAAAAATCTTCATCAACATTCTTTAGGGTTTGGAAACTTAGACATTCATGACATACCATTAGGAAGACTTATCAGTAAAAATTGTACTTCACAAACATAAAGGTTTGCCAGCACAAGCTATCGGCAAAAAAAATTGTTTGCAAACCAAAAGGTTTGTCGATACATAGTCGTAAAGTCGAAAAGCTTTGTTAAGCCCTTGTCGGTGAATCGACAACTTGTAGAAACCACAAACTGGTCAAAGACTTAACATTCTCCTCTTATCGGTGATTGCTTCTCTCCATGAACTAAGGAAATTTGAATTCACCTTGAAAGCCTTTATCGGTGAAATGAACCCTTAGCGAACCTAAGGGTTCACGAACTAGTAGCTTTGTCGACTAGGTTTAAAATCTTGCAACTTTGTTGATAACAAAAGACTTCATTCAAAACTTGTTAACTAAAGGATCGACAACTTTGAACTTAAACCCTTAGGATTTATCAACAAGGTGAGTTGTCGATGAACCTATGGGTTTGTGAACTAGTCATTTTTCTGACTAAGTTCGCAATCTTGCAACGTCACCAACAACGAAGAAACTTCATTCAAATTCACTAAAGTTCCAAACGACTAACTAAAGAAGACATAGAAAAATCAAAGTTCCCTTGAAGGCTTGGTCGGAGAAATTGCTTGTCAGCAAACTATCAAATCGGTGAACTGTCAAGTCGGTGAACTGTCAAGTTGGTGAACTGAGCAATTCGCAAACCAAGGAAATCACTGACTGGCTATAACTTAGCCAAATTTCAGCCAAATTTCACCAAATTGAAATAGGGGATACCCAATTGGCTCTTCTACACAATGATGCTCTTAACTTGGCCATATAAATCTGAATTTACTTCAAAAACACAAAATGAACTCTGTAAAGAAACATAACCAAAAAACTAACTTAGAAAATAAAATATATTTTTGGTGACATAGGATTGCCAGTGAACTCGGATGTTCCTGCATTAGACACACCAAGTAAGTGAAATGTTCCATGAGTTGGAAAACTCATGAAAATTTGAAAATTCTTAGGATGGTGATCCCATGCTTGTTCTTTATCCAAACCTCCTCTTTGTCTACCTGACCTCTCCTCTTCATCACTTGTTGAAATACTTCACTTCCACTTACACTTCCTAGGCCACACTTCACTTGAGAAAATTTCAAGTGTCCAAACTGTGATTTGTGTTGTCTCCTCTCCAAACCACCACTTCCTTGTTCAATACTCACAATCTTCACATTGTTGTCCATGGATTTATGTTGTTGTTGCACAAATCCAACACCATTACCTTTACTTTCGACTACAGTCCCCTTCATGGGACCCTTCATTGAGTCATTCCCAATTTCTCTTGTCACCTTAAGCAACGGTTTGTTAGAATTGTAACAAACTATTGAATTGCTCTCTTTCACTTGTGGTGTCTTCTCTTTTACTGAACTCAGCACATACTTTTGTCCATCTTTCACAATAGTAGACAAATCCCTTTTACCATCGTAGATTTCTTCCATATCAAACTGCCAAGGTCTAACCAACAACACATGACAGGCACTCATTGACATAACATCGCACAAGACTTCGTCCTTATATGACCCAATCTAAAAACTAGCCATGTATTGCTCCTTTACCACTAATTCATGTTCCTTTTGCAACCAAGTAACTTTATAATAACTAGGATGTTTCCTCTTTTTCAAACCTAGCTTTTCTACCATTTCCTTAGAGACTAGGTTATCAGTACTACCACTATCTACAATTACTTTGCAACACTTACCTCCAGAATTGCATACAATTTTGAAAAGACTTCTCCTCTAAGATGCTTCATCCTTCTTCATTTCTAGTGTTATCAACACTCTCTTGAACATAAGAGACTCTCCTTCTTTAGGCTCTTCTGCTTTCGATGATGCCACACTCTCTTCATATTCTTGTACCTTGTTATTTCTGGCCATACTTTTCTTATTCTTCTCCTGATGTAATTGTGGACATTCATAAGCTCTATGTCCTACCTCACCACATTGAAAACATTTTCCAAGGAACCCCTTGCTACTGCTACCATGTCCTCCTGTAGAGTATTCTCTTCCTCTCACTCCTTGACTTGAATCCTTATTTTATTTTGAATTTGTTTCTTCTTCCTAAACTTGTTTGCCTTTACCATTGCTTCCTTTTTCTCTCCCAGCAAAGAATTTCCCTCTTCCCCTAGCATTACTTAGTTGTCTTCTTTCTATATTTTCTTTTGTTTTCAAAGCACATTGATATGCCTCCTCCAGTGTATAAATCTTCAGCATACTCATCTCATCTTGTATATTAAATCTCAACCCATTGATATACCTAGCTACTTTCTCTTTATCCATTTGATGATGCCCAGATCTAATTACCATTTTATAAAACTCTTCAGTATAGTCCTTTATGCTCATATCTTTTTGCTTCAAATTCTGAAGTTTTCTGAACATCTCTAACTCATAATCTCTAGGTATAAAATTGGCTTTCAATCGAGTAACCATCTAATTCCATCGGGTTGTTCTCACATCTCCATTACTCCCTCTCTCTCTCTCTCTCTCTGCAAATCCATCCGCCATAAAGCAACATGTCCTTTGAGTTTTGTTTGTGCCTTCTAAGGGTCACGAATATTTTCATCTTCAAAATATTCTTCTAATCCTCCTATCTAATCTATCAATTCATCAGGATTCAATATTCCAGAAAAATTAGAAATTTCTATTTTGTTACCTCCTCCAACTCTGGCAAGTGCTCTCAAGAACTGTTCTTCTCCAGCATCTACTGGTTGTTCATTTTCTCCTTCTTGTTCATCCTCCACAATTTCATCCTCATCATCAGCATGATCTTCCACACAATATGGGTTTCTTCTCAATCCAACAACTAAATTTCTCAACTCATTCCTCATTTCAACATGAAATTGTTCTAACATTTCCTCCATTCTGGGAACTCTTCTTCTTGGGGGCATCTTCTCAAATTACAAATGCTACTGCTTGCTCTGCACACACACTATGGAAACAAAATCTTCTTCTGCTTACAACTCCAACATCTCCTTCAGCCCTCAGTAATTACGGGACTCCTCTTCACACCCACAAATACCTTCTTGAGCCCTTTGAGATAATACTTTAGATTCTCTGCAATGTATCTCCTCCCAACAAGAAAACCTTGCTCTGATACCACTTGATGCAGTCAAGACCAGGGGGTTTTATCAAACTACCTAGTCATGCAACCAATACAATGCAACAGAAGCATAAATTCAACACAAATCTAGAACTATTTTATTAACTTCAAAAACATCAACATTTACAAATTTATTGGCCTTTCAAAGCTTTAGCATTACACTACAATACAATCGACTATGTGCTTACAGCACCAAATCACTTTCCAATGGATGTAGAGATCACCCCCAATCTATGTTCATTCCACCTCTATTATGTGAGGAAATAGAACCACTACAATCACCCACAACTGATCACCAACCCTCGTCTAAATATGCAATGGTTTCCATTTATACAAGGAACTGAAAAGTCAACAGTTGCATAACAGTCGCCAAGTAGTTGAACCGTCACCACACAATTGAATAGCCACCAAATAGTTGATCAGTTATAGAATGGAATCGCCACAGAACTTGACATGTGTTAGGTCCAGAATAACCCTCCCAGTTATGAAAATAAATGCTTATTTCATTAGGATCCCTTTTCAAAACATACTACCCTCAAACTAAGTCAAAATTTCTTCATTGACATTCTTTAGGGTTTGGAAACTTAGACGTTCATGACATACCAAACATAAAGGTTTGCTGACACAATTGTACTTCGCAAACATAAAGGTTTGCTGACACAAGCTATCAACGAAAAAGTTTGTTTGCAAACCAAAAGGTTTGTCAATACATAGTCATAAGCCTTTAATTTCCTTTTATCAACAAAACTCCAACTGTACAAACTTACCAAAAGCTTCGTTAAACCCTTGTTGACGAATCGGCAACTTGTAGAAACTGTGAACTGGCGAAAGACTTAACATTTTCCTCTTATCGATGATTGCTTATCTTCGTGAACTAAGGAAATTTGACTTGACCTTAAAAGCCTTTATCAATGAAATGAACCCTCGGCGAACCTAAGGGTTCGCAAACTAGTAGCTTTTCTGACAGGTTTGAAATCTTGCAACTTTGCTGATAACCAAAGACTTCGTTCAAAACTTGCTAATTGAAGGATTGATAACTTTGAACTCCAACCCTTAGGATTTATCAGTGAAGTGAGTCATCAACAAACCAATGGGTTTGCGAACTAGTCATTTTGCTGAATAAGTTTGTAATCTTGCAACTTCACCGACAACGAAGAAACTTCATTCAAATTCACTAAAGTTCCAAACAGCTAAATGAAGAAGACTTAGAAAAATCAAACTTCCCTTGAAGGATTGGTCGGAGAAATCACCTATCAACAAACTATCAAATCGACAAACTGCCAAGTCAGTGAACTGAGCAATTCGTGAACTGGGGAAATCGCTGACTAGCTATAACTTAGCCAATTTTTTCAGCCAAATTGAAACAGGGGATACCCAATTGGCTCTTCTACATGATGATGCTCTTAACTTGGCCAAATAAATTTAAATTTGCTCCAGAAACACAAAACCAACTCTACAAAGAAACATAACCAAAAAACCAACTTAGAAAATAAAATATATTTTTGGTGACACGGGATTACCAGTGAACCCAGATGCTCCTGCATCATGTGAGGCTTGTACTTGATTTCTATGTACTTAATAAAAAGGGAGTTGCCCCCATGGCAACAACTTACGAATAAAAAATGTTTATACAAATAAGTTATAATATTGATATTATTTATATCTTTTAAAAAATTATTTCTTTGGTTAATTAACATTGTTAATGTATAGACATAAAATATAAATTATATTAAAGTATATGAAAAATAGACATAAATAATGTAATTAATAGTAGAAACTCTAAGTGCATGGGCACTTGTGTAGGCAACAAGTTGATGTAGTTTGGGCACATATGGTACTATGTTCAAGTCCTTTCAGAGGCAAGGATGCGGTCCACATTTATGTCACATTGGTTGGGTCTGGTTAATCCAAATGGCTTTTACCAATAAGAAATATTAGAAGCTATAAATTCTCACATTAATGGGGTAATTGATAGTTATTATAAGTAGAAACATCTAAGGAAGGATTTTTAAACTAAACTTTGATGGCACAACTAGAGGCGATCTAGGTTGATTTGTAGTTGGTGTGGTCATTTGATATCCTTAGGTCTTTTTATTAGTGATGTCTCCTTTTATTTAGGTTACAAATCGAACAAAAAAGTAGAAGCTTTGGCAATTTTAGAAGGTCTCGAGATGGTTGTTGCCTTGAGATGTAAAACATTAGAAGTGGAAGGAGACTCTACGATAGTTGTTCAAGGTTTAAAAAAGCTCTTCAAAATATTGGAGATTAAAGAATAACAATTGAAGAATAAATATTAATTACTTAAAGCTTTTAGGTAATTTTATTTGGGCATTGTTGCAAAGTGTAATTGGGTTGCTAATCATCTAGCAAATGTTGACATAGATCCATTCTCATTTACAGCTAAAATCACCAAACTTCTTGATGGCTGGGATATTATTTCATTACTTAGGAAGGATCCCCTTCCTTGAGAAAAATTAATTACTCATTTTAGATCACCACCATCATATAAATGATGGATGGTCTTGAGATTTCATTATTTGTGGTAATGTGGCTTTAGAGAACATTGTCTTTCCCATGAATGATAGATACCTACATTTTATTATCATTATAGTTTTCATGTGGATATGATGTGATAAGTGAGAATTTTCTTTAAGTAGAGGTCATTTGGTTTTGAATCCATTACAAATCACTTTTATTTTCTCTCTCCCTTGTTTGTGTCTACAAGTTGTGGGTTCTTGATTATTGCATAATGAAACACAAACCTTCTTCTAGAGATTCTTCTTATGGTGGGATGATCTTTAACCATCACCTTTATAGAATATTCTACATTCCTAATGCATCCACTCCCAACTTTGTTAAATTAGTTATGGGAGACAAGGGTTTGTGCAATACATGAGCAATATGAACTAGGGCCTCCATTATTGAAGATTTCATCATTATGCTTAGCAACCGTACTCTTGACGAAGCTACCAAGAGAAAGATTCTCATATGAAATATCCCTAATGATGAAGTTTTCTACCTTGATGACTACTTTGAGATTGGGAAACTAGAGATGGAGGAAACCCTTGTGTTATTGCAATACGCA
Organism: Cunninghamia lanceolata; assembly: GCA_027924645.1. Classification (NCBI taxonomy): domain Eukaryota; kingdom Viridiplantae; phylum Streptophyta; class Pinopsida; order Cupressales; family Cupressaceae; genus Cunninghamia; species Cunninghamia lanceolata. The sequence continues at coordinate 266,678 of BSBN01001832.1, forward strand.
AAGGAAATAATAAATTTAAATCATATTTCTTAGTCTCTATCCAAAAAACATGTAGATTTGGCTATATATTGTTAAGACCTAGCCCTATATTTTGATAATCTCTGAGTCATTCTCTTAGATGGGAGCCTTAAAGTTTCAAGCTTATACACTTTACTAGTAATTTCAAAGAGTGAAGTCTCCCCTGCCTCCTATTACTCTTTCTTAGAGCCTTGTTTAAAATTGAAGTTGAAAGAGGAGTCAAAGCTAGGACCCTCATGTTGATTTTCTCTTTTTGGAAGGGATATTTTTATCCTTTGCTAACCACTGGGTGTGATTCTTATAGCCCACATTATTATCTTGGTCATTTTAGTATTGCAAATTTAATTTAGCCTTCAAATCCTTTCTCAAAATTTTAAGCCTTTATTATATTGTTGTTTATCTCCTTTAGATGAGGGTCCCTATAAAACCCTTAATTAACCTATTAAAAAAATATTTAAAAACTCTAGATAAATAATATACGTGTAGAGGAGAATAATCTTTCTCTAAGCTTAGTTGATGCTAATCAAATGAAATGGATACAACTCACAATAAATTAACCTAGATTTATTATCTAACAGTTGTGGGAGTGATCACTAAAGTTCATTAAAAGTTAAGATAGGAAACTAAATGTGAAGGGATAATGATACTTAGCTCTAGAATGATGGAGAAGGAATATCATCATGTCACACTAAATTTTTTGAATGCATAAGACAACTGAGAGGGGGGTGAATCAGTTGTATCAAAAACTTTAAACCTTCACAAGCATAATCACATTCACTTCAATTCACTTAAGCCCTAATTCTGTTATGAAGATTAAACATGAAAACAGATAACAAAAACTTAATCACATCAACACCATCCACAAGAGAACACCAAATTTTTACATGGAAAATCCTAAAAGGGAAAAACCACTGTGAGGATTATCTCACAATATATAGTAATATCAATACCGAATTACAAAGAGGCTCACTGCCCAAGGACTCACTATCTAAAGAAATGTTCACTGTAAATAGGGGTCACTGCCAATAGGGCTCACTACCAATAGGGATTACTACCAATAGAGATCACTACCAATAGGGCTTACTACCAATAGGGCTCACTGCCAAAATGGCTCACTACCATGAACTGATATAATAGCATCTACTACATGCCTGAGTTTAGTTCCATTGAAACACAACATATCTCCTTTCGCTGCCTCACAACACACACATCCTCATCTTCGCATCCTCGCACATGTACACGAATTCTTTACACTTAATTATATCAATCATCAACCTTGGAACATACATCAAGGTCGGCAACACACTCTACAACATTTGAAACAACCTTCAAGGTCGACAAACATACATAATTCAAATTAGGTCTTGACCTAAGCAAACTTGTGAATCAAATGAATGAAGGTAGAACACTTCACAGCTTAGCTCAGACCCAAATACATCTTCACACGTTTCAACACACTTTTACAATCCACAAAACACATCTGCAAAGAGTGTTAGTACCTAAATCGGCCAAACTTGTGCAAACACCAAGAATACTTAGGCACACGCTTCTAAGAACTCAATAATAGCTTGCGGATCAAGCATAAGCCTTCAACACATTCTAGATACATCCACGAACAACATAAAATCACTCAGGAGACAACAAATCTAGTTGTAACAAATCTCACTTGAAGACAACAAATCTCACTTGAGGACAACTTACAATCAACACCGCTACTCTCTGCTACTCAATAACTTGCTTTCCAGAGCACCAAATCACAAATCATTTGGAATGAAGATAGCTAAGGACCTTATAAACATATGTCCAGAACCATACCACCTGAAACCACTTTGCAGATAATTGTAGAGCAAAATAGTGTCTCCCAGACACCTCTGCACAACCCAAAAACTTTGTCAATTATAGTCTTCAAACCGGTGAACACAACTTCTACTGCACATTGATCAGGACCACCAAATTTTGGATTTAGCATCTTCAAATACTTCTCTAAAACATATCCAAAACTCACACTCCAGTATTTAATATAGAAGAAATGTGGAGCAGAAGCTCAAACAGTATCCTACAAGCCAGAATACTTTGCAACACACTGTTTCCTCTAGAGAGCAAATTTTCTCAAAATCACTTGGAAACTCAGCAACAAGAGCACTTTACCAACATAATCAACACTTCTATAATGCATTAAAATCACTTTAACATGACAACTCAATCAAGCAACAATCAACAATATCAGAAGACACAACTGACACCAATGACAACACAAACATGTTGACATCAATGACAACACCGATTAGCACATACTTGCAACAAAATTCCACCCATCTCGAGGATGAAGATGTTTCTTCACTATCTCTACTCTACCTCAAAATTAGAATAGTTTGTCAACTTTGTGGAGGGTCAAATTTGTGACTCTAGGTCATTTTTGTAGGCACAAATATGATTTATGACTCATGAATCTAATCTAGTAGAGTGCATACTCCTACTTTTTGAATTGTTTATCTTCTCTAATTATCAAGAATTGGTAGTGTCTAGAAACACCTAGAGGAGATCACTAGATCACAAGGTTTGTGTTCTCCTATGTTGACCCCCTTAAGAGGATTAGATTTACAATCATGGAAATGATCGAGGACAACAGTCTTTAGATATTTAGATGCTCTAAAATGATGATGTAGACCTAGATTCATTATGTTCCAATTGAATTGTTCCTAAGTTGCTTTCTCCTTGAATGTAAATGATATTCAAATGATTACTTAGTTGATTCCTTGATTTGAAATGAATGAATGTGAAATACTTTTTTTTAACTTGCATATAGATTACTAATAAATAAGACGAGTACATTTAAGTGGCTAAGAGAGCCACTCCATCAAAAAAATCTCTGGTATGTATCATCTTATCATAATAGTATACAAGTTAAAACATATGAATCTCAACAATATGCAAAATAAAAATACATAAACTATAACATCATAACTTAAAACACTTCATCAATGATCTTGGTCCTATATCTTGTTGTCTTTATCTACCATGTCTTTGTCTTCTTCATTGTCTTGATTATCTTGTTCAAGCTCCCTATGATCCACTTCCATCATTGAGGTCATTTGCTTCTATTCTTCCAACATTCTTGCCTCATTGTTCACCTATCCCCTGTTATCTTTGCTAATAAAAGAGTCCCATCCCTTAAAGGTTCCTATGTTCAGAGAGATCCTTAGTAAACTATTATCTGTATACACCTAAAATTGGCTCAGGTCGAATCCGTTCTTGTCACCGTCAACAAGCAAGGAAGCAAGCTCCCTGAGGGCCAATCTTCTTCATCATCAAGGTCGAGAACAGATAGGCAAACAATGGAAGCCGCAGAGTAACAGGTTTTGTAAGTTTGTGATTTATTTATTTAAGCTTGTTGTTTACATATTTCATTGATGTTAGGGTCTTATTGTTGATATTGATCAATCCATTTTCACCCATAACACTATCTATATCAAAGTTTTGAAAAGAAAATTCCACAGCTCCAAATTCGTCTTTTGCTCTATTATCTACCAGTGAATGATTAGTATACATGCTATGCATTTCCATATATTCTTTATGAAAACTTGGATCCACTTTCCTGTGCTCGTGAGGCCAATCTGCAGTCTAGATATCAAATCTGTGTACCATTGCAAACCCATCATCCAAGATCTTTATGAATCTATCAATAGGAATCCTCAATGTAGCAGTAGCCTATTCACATATAAAATGAAGCATGAATCTAAAAAAGATTCAGTAGGAACCCTTTTCCTTCCCTAGTAGTCATCCTCATTCCTTGCCTTCCATAATGAACACAAAATCTCAGTAGAAAATAAAATCTAAAATAGATTTGCATTAGTGTCCACTTTACTAACAAAACCACAAAGGATATCTATCTTATTTATACTATTTTTAGACAACAAGCCTTCCAACATATTCAATAAACCCCACAGACTTCACAAGAAAATTTACATTCAAAAAACACATGATCACAAGTTTCATGCAAGTTACAAATAGAACACAATTTACTATCAAAACCTAAGGTCAGTCTCTTTAGCAATAACAACCACCTAAAACAACTTTTTTTAGGCTCAATAACTTTGGACCAAATGACAACCATGGTTTTAGAAATTTTTTTGTGCTCTAAGTTAAAATTCCAAGCAGAGTTAATATGATCATAAACTGCATTCGAGTCAGTCATCAAATCATATAACTTTTTGGGTTTCATCTTCCCCAAGTCTGTTCCATCCATCCACTTTCTGCTATCCAACTCATCATTACTCACAATGACAAATTGTGATAAGTCAACTCTGATGGGGTTACACAAGATAGAATAAGTTCTTTTGTGTGACTCAGGCACACCAAATTATGTTTTTATCTGAGTCCAATTCTTTAAAGAGTTATCCACAATGATATCTTTAAAAGTATCAATACCCATTTTGTGTCATTTCTTCGCTGAGCAACCTTGTAGTAAGGCCAACAATTTATCCTTATGCCTTAGGTTCCACCAGATTCATCTACCACCTTGAATATAATTGCTAATGTTATCAAAATTATTTCTATTTCATATGAATGGTTTCACAGCCTCCCAAGCTTTCCAAATAGTGAAAAATACAACAAAACTAGAGGTGTTAATACTGAAATGTCCTAAGATAACATCCTGAAGGTTTAGACACTTCTAGTCCTTAGCTTTTTTAGGAGCTGTTCTCATTAAGTTGTTCTTAATCAGGATCTTCCAAGGTTCACCTCCCACCAAAGCCTTAACAATCCATTTTGCAACCAAGGCTACACCCTAAATTTTTAAGTCTTTAAGCCCTAATCCCCCTAACCTTTTACATAGACATCACCAATTCCAAGAAATAACTTACCTTTTTTATTGCCTTTACCATCAGACCATAGGAAATCTCTTATTCTTTTCTGGATATTGTTGATTTGATAACTTTTAAACAACCAAGAAGAAGCATAATAAATGGAATAAGCAGATAGGATTTTCTAACAAACTTGCATTCTCCCTACCAGAGAGAGAAATTGTCTGTTCCACTTCCCTAACTTCTTATCAAATTTTTCATAAATCTAGTCCCACATTTTTTAAAAGATGGATTCACAGAAAATGGAATGCCAATAAACCTTACCTACTTATTTGCATCACCCCATTGCCAGCTATTTGGCTCAAACCAATCTGGTGGTTCTGCATTCCAACTTAACAAGATAGATTTGGAGAATGAAACCTTAGCACTTGAGGTTTGAAAAAACACCTTTAATCTATTTTATAGCCTCTTTAAGTTATTCCTTCCAATGATAGGAAATAAGGCAGTATCATCAATGAATTGCATATTCAGTAGATTGTCTTTATTTGGAAGAACAACACCTTTTATCTCCCCTTCAATCAAATATGTCCTTAGGAGATAGTATAATGCTTCTGACACTATTACAAATAAGGTAGGGGCTAATGGACAACCCTGCCTGATAGACCTTTCCATGCTAAAAGAATCAGATAAAGACCCATTTATATCAACTTAAACTGAGGCATCCTTAAATAATATTTTTACCATTCTACAATACTGATTAGGAAAGCCTAAAGATTCCAACATCATTATCACAAAATACCACTCTATCCTATCATAGGTTTTTTCAAAGTCCAACAGAAGTATACCTGCATCTTGTCCTAAGTATTTTGCCCGATCCATTGCCTCCTAGCTTGTAATCAAGTTTTCTAAAATGTATCTCCCTTTAATAAATCTTGTTTGAGTAGGATTTATAATATGTGACAAAATATTTGTTACTCTCATAGCAAGTATTTTTCCTATAATTTTATAAAACACATTTAACAGAGTAATAGGTCTCCAATTTCTTTTGTTACTTTTATCCCCCTCTTTAGGTAAAAGTTTTATGATACCCTTGTTTATGTTTTTACCAAGTGTTCCTTTTGTAATAGCCTCCTGATATAATTCATATGGGTCCCCTACAACCCACTCTAAATTGGCTTTATAAAACTCTACAAATAGTCCATCAAACCCTAGTGATTTCCCATTTTCCATAGACTAAATAACTTTCCTTATTTCATCTTTAGAAATGTCCCTACTTAAATCCTTGCACATCTCTTGGGTTATTGGGCATATAATCTTACATAAATCTTGTGCCTCCCTACATTCCTTTCTTCCATCTTCAACTGTGAAAACAGATTTGTAGAAGGCCCTAAAGATTTCTTTAATATCATTATTATCCTTAAAACACACATCATCTTTGATAATAGGCCCAAAATTCTCCTTTATATTCTTGGATTTTAGTAGATTGAAAAAATATTTTGTTCCTCTATCACCTTCCTTTAACCAATTAAGTCTTGCTCTGACTTTTGCACCCTAGTTCTTATAAGTTTGAAATTTTCTAAGCTTGTGCTTAATTTCTCCTATCCTCTTAATCATTTCCTCATCATTAAATTGCACCTGCACATTCTTTTCAGCTTCTATAAATTCTTCTTGCAACCTTTCTTCCTCTTTCCTACTCTCCATAGCATATTGTTTCCCAACTGTTTGAAACAAAGATTTGTAGTTATTTAATAAGTTTTCCCAGTACTGTATTATGCTAGCTTGGGAAGACAATGCTCTAGTAATGTTCCTCAAACTATTTATACCTTCCATGCAATCAATATCCTGAAGAAGAGCAGTGTTAAGCTTGAACAAGTTGTCTTTTTTATTCTGGGGTCAGACTGCTGGTCTTTAATTAGAATATGTGCACCTATAGGATGATGATCCGACAACATGGAGGGGATAACTTTCACAGAATTGGATTCTTTTATTCTCTAAAAATAAAAAACATTCTCAATCACATAAAATCTATCTAATCTACTAAAAAATCTTTTGTTACCTTTTTGTCTATTGCAGCACGTAAACCAGATGCTCTTTCCCTTTTATTTCCTTCTAAAGGATCAAACAACTTAAACATTTTTTTCAACCTGTTCCAAAAAAACAATTCATTACCTTTACTTTCCCACTTGTTCCCACCAATTTTCTCTTCACTATGCTCTACCATATTAAAATCCCCTCCCACAATCCAAGGAATTTTTTGCAATTCATAGGTCATCCATTTCCATACTTCTATCCTATCATTGTATTCATTTGGGGCATAAACTAAGCAGATTCCAAATTTAAAATATTCTTTCTGTAGGATAATCCATAAACATCTATTGCAAGGAGAACACCCATTTTGTATAACATATTTAGACCATTTCTTATTATCTAGGATAGCAATTCCCCCCCTTCCCCTATCATGCTCGGAATAGAAACAATTTGCATCTCCCCAAATAAATTTTAAGTTGTTTTCTAGGGTAAAACCAATTGCTTTCACTTCTTGCAAAAATAGAAAATCCATATTTTTATTACAAAAGTCCCTTATCAGATATTTCCTATTTGGAGATTCTAGACCCCTAATGTTCCAACTGAAACAGTTCATCTTCAAAAAATTTATGGCATGTCGAGCTTCCTTTTCTTATAGAGCTTATGAAAGCAACTAGGAAGTTTTTCCCCTTTCCCTTTTTTTCCTGTTTTAGAGAATTATAACTTTTCCTGACATATTTCCTTTTCTTTTTTTTCTACTTTTTTTTGAGAAAGAGCAACTACAAGCTCCTTAAGGGTTTCTACATTCATATCATGACTGATCATGCCTAAACCTTCAGTTCAAAATTTAGGAGAATCCCTACAAACCTCCTCTGAGTCTGTTGAATCTATTTGATTCTTTATATTTATTTTCAGTTCATCCTGTTCTTTTTTTTCTCAATTATATTAGCTTTGATCTTATCCAAGACTAATTCTTGAGCATTTTTTCCCCAAATTTTTAATTTCATTTACCAAATCCTTATTAATACTAACAATGGTCCATAAAGTAATTTTGTAGCCAAAGGACTACTAGCAATATTAGGTTCTCGGGATGGAGGGGCATTAGTGTAGCTTACCCCAAAATTTTCTCCCAAGGGAGCAACAATCCTCCCTTTAGAAGATACAGTACAAATCATATTAGAGGTATCCATTTTGTCTCCAACTAGTAAAATGTAAAGATTAGAGACATTCTCAAGACTCCATATCACCGCATGGCCTCAAGCCTTAAGCATCAATACTACAATATGTAGTTGAGGACAACCTCACAACACTAACGCTACACTTATCATCAACAGGGCCATCAAAACTATCTGCAGTAATTTCACCCTCCTCTAAGTTCAGCTCACTCAGCCTTTTCTCAACAAAACTTAGAACATCTCTCTCAACCCCACCACTTGTTGAAGAAATGGGCTCCTCTCTGACACCCCCTTGCGAGACTGCTCTATAAGGGGAGCTCTAACACCGCTACTAACAAGGCCACAAAAAACCTTACTCTCACTTAGTCCCTTCTAAGATATGCCTCTCTCAAATACTTTGCCATCAACACCATTGGCGTGACTCCTATCAATTCCTACATCCTTCTTGCTCAATATAGGATAATTTTTCTTTTGGTGGTCATCTATATTGCAGAGGAAGTAAGAGTTTAAACCTACCAACCACTCAATCGCACAGGAGAAAGTTTTTCCCAGACCCTTAACCTCTAAGAAGCCTAGAATCACCACACTTGGATCAATGGAAATAAGATCCCTTGCATCCATATAAGGTAGCGCAAAGCTTGCTTCTTCAACTTTCAAGGTTTTGCCTACGGGTTTCAACAACTGGGGTAGGAAAGCCCATAATTATTCAGGGACTCATCTAATAATGAACCATTGAGGAGTCGAGCAAAAGAGGATTTCCTCTTTCAAGGCATTGAGAGCCCAAGGGTGCACTTTGAATAGAGACTGACCTATGTTCCAGAAATTCCTTTTTAAAACTTTTTCCTGCATGACATGGCTCTTAAGAAAAATTACAAACAATCCCTTTTGCATCATTCTACAAAAAGAAACTTGAATCCCCATTTTCTTCCCCTAAATAGATGAAATCTAATTATCAAAGAAAACCCTAGACGACAATTTATCCATATTCAAGCACACCAAAAAAATGGCAACATCTCTAAGTCTAGATTCTTCATTTTTTACTACCAATAACATGCTATCATTAGGAACTAGACTAATACTAGAAGGCAGAAAAGGGCCCTTACCCATTTATTTTTCTCCTCTCTCTCTCTCTCACGCCTCTACTTATGTTGGCAAATTCACTGTGGGGTCTAACTCCACAGGAGACTTCAATGACATTGAAACACCCATCTTTCAACGGAGGATCGACATTATCGGTGTTTAGGGCTTCGTTGTATGTTTTTGCCTTGCTAACTTTCCCCTTGCCCTTAATAACTTCTTCCATCAGTACGCTCAGCTAAGCATTAACTGCCCCGACCGAAGTAGCGACGTCTCTCACTCAGGATCAAAGCACATTAACTCCATAGGGACGTCAGCCAATGCACCTTCGCAGGCAGGAAAATAAGTGCCCAAATTCAAAATTAAAACCAACAAAAGAAAATTGAACTATACAATTCAACAAGTATATGACAGTACTTCTTAACATAGATCAAAACTCTCTAGACTAGAACAAGACACCCTCTAAAACACAGGCAAGGAAGAGAAAATTGGGAAGAAAAAGGGTGCTCCAAGGAAGATCATGGAGGATTCTTGCACAAACCCTCAGTCTACCTTAGAGCCAATCAATCAACTATTTAATATTCGAACTACCATAATCGAAAGTGAATGACTTTAAATAAAAGGACATAGAAATAAAGCACATGGAAAGTGTATCAATTTATCTTGTGGTAGGAAAACAATGTGTGACAGTTAGCAAAAAAGGAATTTAAATTTAATTTTTTTTGGGGTCAGATACACAAGTGTACAATTAATCCCACTCCTGTAAGATTGAATATGGACATGGAAGTAGTAATAACTAGGCAAGGAATGGATATCTAGACATGGAGGACAATGATAAGCATGATAAATGTCAGACATGTAAAAATGTGTGTGCATATGGATAAGATGGAGCCAAGTGTGGGAGAATGTGTAAATAAGGATGGGTAATAACATGGGATAATAAGCCTAGCTTTGCACAAGAGTGCACCATTTTTTGATATGTGATTATATTAATTCATTCCATCAAAATTGTCATAAAACTAAATGGGAATTAGCACGGGTTTGTAAATTTCACCATTACATTTTGCCTCCACTTTGAGGTGCATGTGAATCCTAGAATGATAATGTATCTCAAAGTATGTAAACACACACAAACATGCATGTAAATATTCAAACATAAAAAAGGATACCAAGGTCCATATAAAGTAATGGGCCCCTTTAGATCTCAAGTGCAATCTTCAACACACATGCTTCATGGAAACCTACAAAACAAAAAAAGATATGCCATGAGTAGATTCTATCACAGAAGTAAAGATAAATACAACTACAAGTTGAATTTTAAAATTAGTGATCATGAGAAAAGAGAGAGGGGAGAGTAGGGTTAGAGAGATTCTACCTATATGGAAAGTGGTAATGCTCCACTTAGCACGATGGCCATAGGGTTGCGTGGAATATATCTAACACTACCATGTCATGGTATGTGATAATGATGAATCTAGTCATAATAATGAGTCATTATAAGCACTTGTAACTATCGAAAACCTCAACACAAGAGTATTAGTGACATAATATGTCCCCTCTTCAATTTGTTGCATCCATTAGATGTAAGAAATAGGAGAGGAAAAAATAGTACATTAAATATAAATGTAAGCTAAGCATGTGAGGATGTAAATTAATAATTGTAATAAATACATCATGCAACAAGCAAGTGGAACATATCAAATAATAAGCACAATAAGCACATGTATTGGGGATGATTGTCAAGGTTTATAACTTTGCCCCAGTATAGTCGAATAAATAATGGTGATGTGGCCCTCAATGACCATAAGCACTCATGTAAGCACATATGAAATTAGGCTAACACATTCGACTAATGTTGTATTGAAGAACATGAACACATATTAATTGAGGAGTTAAGACCTTAGTGGTAATATAGATCTTGATACATGGCATATCAAACACTACATGCAATCAATAGAGTAGGGATGGTTATGGTGTCCCCAGTGTGACTATTAGAACATGGTTAGGTCATATGAGCACACTATGATAGGGAAGGCATAATACATGATGCCACCCAATGTGGTAAGTTGGATCTTAGAATTTGGTTATTTCATGTGTGCATAATAGTGTAAAATGTAATCTTGAGAGTGCATGTCAAAATGATTACCCCCATATGGGCAAGATAACTTGCAATGAGGTGTAAAGAGTGTAATAGTCAAGAATCATAAATAATGAATAAATACCTAGATAATGAAGTAAGATGGCCCTTAGTGGCCCAATAAACATAATGTGATAATCAATGATAAGTGATCACGTTGATGGATAAGCATGCAATTATAGATAATTAGGATGTAATCATGAAGACAAGTATAAAATCATGTTTGTTTTTAAGGTTCTTGATAGGTTTTACATTAAATTTGTAGTGCACATGGAGTGAAGATAAAATTAGTGAAAAATTAGCATGTATGGTCCTAAATGGGTTAAAGTGAATAGATAAAAGTCATGAAGTAATTTGGACAATCAATAGGTGTCTTAGGTTATACAGTTTGTCAATGAAAAATAAGGGTAGTAATAAATGCATGATATGTGAAAAAAGCTATCAGAATGCGAGTAGGTCAAATACATCATTATCAATAATGTGTCATCATCAATATGATTGATATAGTTCAAAAATAAAAGGATGCATAGTTTGTAAGCTGCAAATTTTCACTCAACTATATATAGGGGTGAATAGTAAAAATTCGCTTTCATTTTCAAACACACCTCTAGAGATCCTTACTCTCTAGAACTTAGAGTGATTTTTGCATTTTGTTATCATGGTGCAGAGGAGGGGCATTGCCCCAACACGAGGTGATCATGTATGCATGAATATTGAGCGTGATGAGTTTCCAAACATTGTGAGATGATTTTTTTACCTAAATTTCCCTTTTTTGGTAAAATTTTCAATTTTATGAAAAATGTTAAGTTTTTTCTAAAATGCATGCATGCTATATTTTAGGGATAAATGAGACTTGCTAGACATAAGCTTAACCTATGGGGCTAGTCTAATGGTGTAGATCTAACTCTTAGGTTTGATTTGACCCACGTGATCAACCCCCACTAGTCAATCATTGTATTTTGCATTATATTTAGTCATTGTTGATGTTTTTCAATTACACATAAACTAATCATATTGTTTTCTTCATTATTTATGTGTAGATTAAGATTGAAAGGTCACCAAATCTACAAGTTGTTGGCATGAGGTCCTTACCCCTCAATAGTAGGCCAGGCTCTCTTAGAGGCAATGAGGATGTGGCATATGATTATTCTACTTATGCTATCCTATAACACTCAGATGCTCACTACCTTTATAGAGTAGTGGGATTCAACTGCCAATACATTTTATTTTCTCATGAAAGAGATAATTGTGACTTTGAAGGATGTGTGGCACATGTTGCATCTCCTAGTGAGAGGTAGGAGAGTTGAGACTCACCACACTACCTAGGTAGAGGATCAAGATCTATATTAGTGGTGCATGGGATGCCCAGGGTATCAATAAGACGAGGTCCTCTATAGTGATAATAGTGCTTGTTGGTCTATCTTGGGGGCACAAGTGGTTGCTCTTTATTGTTGGTCTCTTCATCTTGCCAGATGACAAGGGTTCAACTGTTTAAAATGGGCTCATACAAACAAGTTAGGAGATAGAGGAACATTAGAGATTATTTGCTTGGGGCTAGTGTATGTTAATCCAACTATATGATTATTTACATGAATTTTCTGATAAGATTAACACCACTCTTAGGACAACCTCCTTACTTTAGACCTAGGCCTACGAGCACCTTTGATTCCACACCCCCAAGTCTTCCACTGATAACAACTATAACATGTACAACATTGGTATCCTATTGGATACCTGTTATCTCTCAGATTTGCACCCTCGCTGAGTTGTGAAACTGGGCAATCTGGAGAAACATGGGATCTTTCATAGGTCTGTGGGTGGCCTCTAACGAAAAGAACCTCCGGAGAAGGCCGGCTTCCTCTTGGTACTCCACCTAAACTACCTAGACTAAAGCCTTTGCAGAGAATAGGGTAAGAAGGATTGCATAAAATGAAAACCTACTGCCTAAGGTGGTGCACCAAACGATCATCAGAACATATACAGAAATGACACACTATGGAATCAGTAATATTCAGGATCACTTACACAACCCAATAAATCACAATCCTTGCATCATTACTTTGTGAGGAGGCTAAATATCAACAGTCTAGTTAAGGAGAAATAGGTTTTCTCACTACCCACAGACTGATTGTTCTCCCTTGCACAGCTCACAACCTGCAAAAATTATGTAACCCCAGCATAAAGGCACCAACATGCAATACAAATCCAAGGACAAAGAAACATCACAAAGACCTGTACTAACACAAGGACACACAATATTAGGAGAAAATGGGAAGGTATAGACTGCTTATTATTGCCAAAGAGGAGTTACAATGCTGCATATCTCTGAAAATGGGTTACAAAACTCTTCACTTCTGCAAAAGAACTCATAAAATTACAATATACAGAGTTGTGAAGAGCCAGAACCCCCTAAAACTAATCAAGGAAGAAGATTAAATACAGCTCAAACAACTGTAAACAGCTCATGCTCCACTCAAAAAAAATCAACTTCCACCAACTCCACTAGCTCCATTCCTGTGCATCTCATGAATAGTGAAAAAATATCCCCTTAAAATACTCCAAAAAGGGGTCCTAATGCAGAAATGGTGGAGACATGTCATCCACTATCATGAAGGCACTAAAAATATTATAAAATATCTGTTAGTGCTCTCTAGTGCTTCAGATCTATGTCATCATCCTCTGCAGCAAAAAAATATCATAAGGACACATTTTCTGCATTGAATAACATTTAACTAAGAGGCTTATAATTGCACCACCTTAATAAATGTTTTACAACAACTGTATGCAGAAAATAATGATATTTACGACATTTCATTCTAAATTTCTGATTATACAAATGACATAAAAAAAATGTTTGGGACTCCTAGGCACGATGACCTGACTCATCACATCTGCATCATCTTGCATCTCAAGGCTATCACAATGCTTCACAACTCCTAGTCATCCCATTTCCGCATACATTTTTACCATCATGTCTCGAGGTTCATTGGAAAATGTTTCAAAAACAACCCGCATTACTTACCCACTTTGTATCGCCATGCCATCACTTCCACCTCACCTTCAAACTACCTTATAATCTTTATAAACATTGTTGTTCACAACTTACCTTTGATCCCCATCTTAAATCTCCCACACACACCTTGGCCTATATGCATAACTTACCCATTTGCCCTCTAACACATAAGGCACTCGACCTTGTATTTTTCTCATAATACATTTTGCTTATCTTTGAAAAGCAAACAAAAGGCATAAAATATGCCACGACCCCTTCATGCATTTATAAGTTCGAACACCTCACATCACCATAGGAGGAAAATGATGTTTCAAAAAGGTCAAAGATTCTTAAAAATAGGTCATTCGACCCCCTAAGAGAAGAAAAGAAACCCTAAAAAACACTTTCATTTTGCATTTGTTTTCTTCATCTAAACTTGGCTGCCGGCGCCTTGGAGGGTTTGGGAGAAAACTTACATCATTGCCGATTTCGTGAGGATTTTGCTACAGAAATTCAGAGGATTTTGTAAGGTAAATAACTCCTTACTGAAATTTTGAAACTTTGCTGTCGATTTGGGCCGATTTAGCCGCTATCTCTGACTGTGTATTGATTCATTTCTTGCCTTTTTTCTTGGCGTTTCTCTGATGGCCGACCTTCTGTATTGTTATTGGCTGTGTTGAGGCCATGATCTGAGAGGAAGAATGAAGAAATATCTGTGGTTTTAGCACAGCATTTGGTAGACACAAAGGTAAATCCTTCACTGTCGAATGTTTTTCTCCATTTTTCTTTGTCTTTCGTTGTATTCTTGCTGCTAGAAGCACGCGATTTTTACATTTCTGAGGATTATTTCTGGAAATAAGTTGAAAACTTTGTGTATTCTAATAGTGCTGAGGCACGATTTATCAAAAACTGAGTATGTCGTTCCTGCAAAACCACAAAAAACCTTATTTTTCTAAATTTCTTCACCTCATCTCGCTACCTGGGGCCGTGATTTGGACATTCTATGGGTTTTTATGCTTAAAATGAGTTGAAACACCTTCATTTTTCTGTATATATGCATCTTTTGGCTAATCACGGGCTCCGTCGTAACAAAAACACTTAGAACCATAACATGTATGCTATTCTAAAAACTGTATTTTCTTAGTGGCTGTTTTGACAATGGAATGAACCTCTTTTCCTGAATTTGTTTGCATATTCAAAAACACTGAAACGACTTGAGGGGCTTCTGTAACATTGAACTTAAAACAATTGCATTTTCCTGTGGTGTGAACAAGCTTCAAATTTGCCATGCTCAAGGGTTTTGAATCATGAAAACACTGGTCTTTTTACTGTAATTATGTATTTCTATGAAGATTTCAACAGAAAACAAGATAAGGCTGTTATAAAACTTGAACCTGACTTTTCTTCCTCATTTTTATGTAATATGGACCTTATCGGATACTTCTAAGCATTTTGAATAATTGCTGCCTTGAAAAAGAAATGAAAACTTTGCATTTTCTTTTGCAAATTGTTGTGTTAAGGTTGAAAAACTCCATTTTCTTTTTGTTGTTTCTCTTTGGGATCTTTTTATGGAACAAATACATCAGTCTGTCTCACAGTAAACTTGGGGTGAAAGACCATTTCTACCACCAATCTCACCTATCAGATTTCCACCCAGACTTTCTATTCCTTGTACATTTTGACTTTTGTAAGGAAGATTATAAAGTGCAGAAGGAGACTGTGAATAAACAAAACTATTTCATAAGAGGCAATGCCCTTCTTCTGGCTAGAATATCTACTCGCACAGTAACAACTCTTGATAATGCTTCCATGCCTCTGAAATTCTGACATCCTTGTCCATGATGTTTGTTCATTGTTGCACATTGCATTTATTGTAGTAATAGGACTCTTGATGAAGACACTAAAGACAACTTTTAGATATTATGAAAAT
This sequence comes from Cunninghamia lanceolata, assembly GCA_027924645.1. NCBI lineage: Eukaryota > Viridiplantae > Streptophyta > Pinopsida > Cupressales > Cupressaceae > Cunninghamia > Cunninghamia lanceolata. The sequence goes on from BSBN01001832.1 coordinate 282,834, forward strand.
GAGCAATGTGATATACTTGTTATTTCTTTTAAAGCATCCGCATCATTGACACTTTATCCTCTTCGTATTGGATCATATGACTGATATTTGGTTCTTTAGAGAAAATTGTGCTTCAACAGTCTACTGCTTCCCTCATTTGTTCATGAATGTTGTTCTTTATGCCTTGTTACAATTGCTTGTAAACAACGGCTGCATCCTCATGATGATTTGTGATTGTTTTGGAGATTCATTGCTCTATTTGCTATTGACTCTTTGCTGTTCTGAATGAGTGATAGAATCTGAATGCTGCCTTGTGACTGCTGTCCAAGATGCTCTTATAAATGATGCTCCTTACATCAAGATTGCTTTATTACAATTAGCATAAGTTGAGTTTGTGTCTTGCTGTCCTGTTTGTTAACTGTTGGCTGTCCTTTTTAGTATGCTAGCTCTTGACAGCTGTATCTGCCTTTTGAATGTGTTCTTTTAGCTATGCCTTTGCATTTGTATAGTTGCTTCTGAATTGTTCTTAGAAAGTCTATGAGCTAGGCTCAACCCTTGTGGGAGCCACATTTCCTCCATTCATAACGTGACTGATGAATCAAACAGAACCATCATTACATCTGTATCTGCACATGAAGCAAACTTGTTAGAAAATAAATGCATGCTTGCAACTGATATTCTGGATTTGTCTTCTCAAAAGCTTTTGTGACGCTAACTGGTTTACTGCAATCTGAAAACACAAATTATACGTTTATCGATGTATATCATATGATGTATGATGCCTCGCCATTGCTCTAACATCGGCTTTCCAAAATTTTATGCAGATGACAGGATAGCAAGGAGACAATAGCTGGATGCGGGAGAATGCAAACAAGATAGGATGACACAAGACGCAGCAACAGCATGAAGGCTCGTCATTTAGGCAATGACGAGTCACCCTATCTCATATGTATCTTCAGTTTTTTGTTTATTTATAAATGTATAGTTTGTCTTTTCATTTTGCAATGAAGTGGTTAGTCTCACGACTTGTGTGAGAACTTATACACTTATTTTTTCAATACAAATTACTGATCTTTTAAAAGATTTGTTCAATCTCTTAAGTTCTTTTGAAATGCATCTGAATGCAACAATACAGTTTTATCTCAATTTGTATCAAACATGCATGGGTTTAACACAGCTGAAATATATGTACCTTTTTCTCTTTTAAAACTAGAAAACTCTACCTGATTGAGCTAGTAGTGAAATCTAGGTAACATCTTTGGTGACATCTGCTATATGTTTGCCTGCTAAACATCAAACCAATTGCCTAAAGCTTATCCATTGGGCATAGAGTCATACATGCTTGACAAAAACTTGAAAACACTTCCTTTCTTTCTACAACTAACCTTAGACTGTCTACTCTTCTAAACCATCAAGTGCATGGGTATGGTCAGTGATGGTGAATAAAAACACTGTTACTAATGATATGCATCTACTTGATGAGTTAGAGGGGATAACCAATAGGAACACCTCCTTAGCAAACTGCTGCAATTTATGATAGCTCTATGAGGGAGATAGGCATGATGTGTGACAGTAAGTACATGTATTTACTGTTTCATATGATGGTTGTCTATTATATACAGTTGTAATACATTGCAACAGTTTGCAAACCTTGCACAACCATACCCGGAAAAACTAACAAGTTGTGTAGAAACACACTTAGGGGAACGAAAACTACCACTAATCTTGTGTGCAGCAACACTTATTTAACATCAAAAATCTAATCTATCCTATGTCTAACCAGCAAAGGCGCTGCTCAAACATGACCATTCACTAGTTCTTTGAAATAGCTACACATCCTCAACAACTTACAATATCTCACATGCTCATAAACAGCCTCCAGGAGGTGAATAATTGACATTAATATTACCACCTGCTGAAATGAGCTTTGGAGAAGGAAAACAAGTCCACCTACCTCATCATTTTGATCATGCTTGCTACTGTTCTGAGGTGTATAGGCAGATTGGACAAGCTACTCCTTGGGTTTAAGCTTCTCCGCAGGTGCAAACATGACAGATACCACCTTGTGAGGCCTGACTTGAGCAAGATGTCTGATAGGACATCCATTCAAACTGACAAACGTCACTCTCTCTTTGCTGGCTTCTGACGTATGTATTGTTGATTCCTCCTCTTGCTGATTGGAATGCCTCGTAGTGTAGGATTTCCTTCCTCCCAAGCTGTTGTTTCACCTTCCATCTCAAAATCAATTTGATGTGGAAGAGTTGGTTCACATGAATGAGATGGAGGAATGTCTACCTCTTTGATCTGAATAGGCTGATTGTATGCTGTTGGTTCATCAGATACTAGCCTATCATTGATGTTAGAGCAAAATACGTCAATGATCCCTAAAAACATATCCTCATCTAACTCATGAATTTGCATATGATCTAGATGAGCTTTGTCATTCTGCCCATGAACCATCCTTTCCTCATGTTCATTGTCATCTTTCAGCTGCTCCAAGACTTGACTATCACATTGATTGTCTTCTGTCAGCAATTCATCAGATTGTCTAACCATCTCCTGCTCATTCAACTCAATAAAAGAAGGGAGCTCATCGAATAAAAATAAGAACTCATTGCTTTTGATACCTTTTTTAAGCTCCTCAACCTGCTACCCTGACTGATCATGTTCCTTTTCTTCTTGCAAGTTGTCTAATTTCTTCTCTTGTTTAACACATATAGGTTCATGAAGAGTAGGTTCTTCTTTTATTTCAGGAACTTCATTCTTTTGTCCATTAAACCAACTATCTTGATAGACAATAGGTCCACTTGGACAAAGACGGATAGTAGGATAGGAAGGCTGATCTGACAAGGAAACTTGAGGAATTGGCTTGGTCTCTTGCAGACATACAGGTTGTTCTTGTTCAAGTATAGGTTCTTTCAGTGGATAAGACCCTCGAAAACTTGGAATTTTCAATTTAGGAGATTTAGGAGACTCACCTTGCTTGAAGCTTGGTATTCTGAACTTGGAAACCTCTTCTTCAAAAAATGGATTCTGAAAACAAACAGCTGATTGAGTTTCCAACTTTTGAAAAGGAGCCAACAAAACACTCTTTTGCTCTTCTTCTGCTAGCTGGATGCTAGAGCATGGTTCCGTTTGGGTGTTTGGTGGAGGGTCTCCATAGGGTGAAAAAGATGGCCCTTTCCAACTTGGAATTTTAAATTTAGAAGGCTACTTGAAACTTAGAATTTCAAACTTTAGAGAAGGTTCCTTGGTAGGCTCAGCTTGACCTATAGCATGGATTTGCACGAGATTAAGAAGAGGAGAAGGGCTTTGGACCTTAGGTTGTCGAACCCGAGCTATTAATTGCCTCATTTGCTCTTCCTTGGCAGCAATCTGCCTACTCAAACATTCCTCCTTATACATTTGTGCCTCCATCTCTCTCTGATGAGCTTGAGCTTGATAAGCAAGCTCCTCCTGCTGCATACTATACTCCTGTTCTGCTGTGACAGCCTCAAATTCCCTTTGTAAGTTTAAAGCTATCTCCTTGATACTGATGTTAACATCTTGAGGCTGATTCTGGGGGTAGTTATACTGGTCTTGAGCAAAATGAGCTTCCTACAAATGGCTATAGGCATGAATAGGTTGCCAGGAAAGCTGAGCAGGGGTGGGAGGGTGGCAAGCATGATGATTACGCTGATAATCTGCCGTTGGTAGGTTATTTGGTACAAAACCGGCAACATATTCTGCTTGGTAGGGCTGATAATAAGTGGCATAAGCATCACTCTCATGAAATGGAGGATGATAAGGCATATTCCCATGAAACATAGACATGTCTATCACTCAAAAAGCTGAAAAAATCAGAATAGAGTACATTTTCTTGATTAACATTTAAAACATACCAGCACTTGAACTGCTGAAACCAGTAGATGATCTTGCTAGAGTCGCCAGAGTCACCAGATGTGTAAACAAAATACCTCTAAAAGGCTGCAACTACTACTGTACACACCAAATAGCAGTAACAATATGTGTAAAATGGACTTCACAGTCCCACTGGGCATGCCAAAAATCGTTATCTCTCAAATTTGCACCCTCGCCGAGTTGTGAAACTAGGCAATCTGGAGAAACATGGGATCTTTCCTAGGTCTGTGGGTGGCCTCTGACGGAAAGAACCTCTGGAGAAGGCCGGCTTCCTCTTGGTACTCCACCTAAACTACCTAGACTAAAGCCTTTGCAGAGAATAGGGTAAGAAGGATTGCATAAAATGAAAACCTACTGCCTAAGGTGATGCACCAAACGATCATCAAAACATATACAGAAATGACACACTACAGAATCAATAATATTCAGGATCACTTACACAACCCAGTAAATCACAATCCTTGCATCATTACTTTGTGAGGAGGCTAAATAACAATAGTCTAGTTAAGGAGAAATAGGTTTTCTCACTACCCACAGACTGATTATTCTCCCTTGCACAGCTCACAACCTGCAAAAATTATGTAACCCCTGCATAAAGGCACCAACATGCAATACAAATCCAAGGACAAAGAAACATCACAAAGACCTAACTAACACAAGGACACACAATATCAGGAGAAAATGGGAAGGTATAGACTGCTTATTACTGCCAAAGAGGTGTTACAATGCTGCATATCTCTGAAAATGGGTTACAAAACTCTTCACTTTTGCAAAAGAACTCATAAAATTACAATATACAGAGCTGTGAAGAGCTAGAACCCCCTAAAACTAATCAAGGAAGAAGATTAAATACAGCTCAAACAACTGTAAACAACTCATGCTCCACTAAAAAAAAAATCAACTTCCACCAACTCCACTAGCTCCATTCCTGTGCATCTCATGAATAATGAAAAAAATATCCCCTTAAAATGCTCCAAAAAGGGGTCTCAATGCAGAAATGGTGGAGGCATGTCATCCACTATCATGAAGGCACTTAAAAATATTATAAAATATCTGTTAGTGCTCTCTAGTGCTTCAGATCTGTGTCATCATCCTTTGCAGCAAAAAATATCATAAGGACACATTTTTTGCATTGAATAACATTTAACTAAGAGGCTTATAATTGCACCACCTTAGTAAATGTTTTACAACAATTGTATGCAGAAAATAATGATATTTACGACATTTCATTCTAAATTTCTGATTATGCAAATGACATAAAAAAAATGTTTGGGACTCCTAGGCACGATGACCTGACTCATCACATCTACATCATCTCGCATCTCAAGGCTATCACAATGCTTCACAACTCCTAGTCATCCCGTTTCCGCATACATTTTTACCATCATGTCTCGAGGTTCATTGGAAAATGTTTCAAAAACAACCCGCATTACTTACCCACTTTGTATCGCCATGCCATCACTTCCACCTCACCTTCAAACTACCTTATAATCTTTATAAACATTGTTGTTCACAACTTACCTTTGATCCCCATCTTAAATCTCCCACACACACCTTGGCCTATATGCATAACTTACCCATTTGCCCTCTAACACATAAGGCACTCGACCTTGTATTTTTCTCATAATACATTTTGCTTATCTTTGAAAAGGAAACAAAAGGCATAAAATATGCCACGACCCCTTCATGCATTTATAAGTTCGAACACCTCACATCGCCATAGGAGGAAAATGATGTTTCAAAAAGGTCAAAGATTCTTAAAAATAGGTCATTCGACCCCCTAAGAGAAGAAAAGAAACCCTAAAAAACACTTTCATTTTGCATTTGTTTTCTTCATCTGAACTTGGCCGCTGGCGCCTTGGAGGGTTCGGGAGAAAACTTACATCATTGCTGACTTCGCGAGGATTTTGCTGCAGAAATTTAGAGGATTTTGTAAGGTAAATAACTCCTTACTGAAATTTTGAAACTTTGTTGTCGATTTGGGCTGATTTAGCCGCTATCTCTGACTGTGTATTGATTCATTTCTTGTCATTTTTTCTTGGCGTTTCTCTGATGGCCAACCTTTTGTATTGTTATTGGCTGTGTTGAGGCCGTGATCTGAGAGGAAGAATGAAGAAATATCTATGGTTTTAGCACAACATTTGGTAGACACAAAGGTAAATCCTTCACTGTCGAATGTTTTTCTCCATTTTTCTTTGTCTTTCGTTGTATTCTCGCTGCCAGAAGCACGCAATTTTTACATTTCTGAGGATTATTTCTGGAAATAAGTTAAAAACTTTGTGTATTCTGATAGTGCTGAGGCACGATTTATCAAAAACTGAGTATGTTGTTCCTGTAAAACCACAAAAAACCTTATTTTTCTAAATTTCTTCACCTCATCTCGCTGCCTGGGGCCGTGATTTGGACATTCTATGGGTTTTTATGCTTAAAATGAGTTGAAACACCTTCATTTTTCTGTATATATGCATCTTTTGGCTGTTCACGGGCTCTGTCGTAACAAAAACACTTAGAACCATAACATGTATGCTGTTCTGAAAACTGTATTTTCTTAGTGGCTGTTTTGACAATGGAAAGAACCTCTTTTTCTGAATTTGTTTGCATATTCAAAAATGCTGAAACGACTTGAGGGGCTTCTGTAACATTGAACTTAAAACAATTGCATTTTCTTGTGGTGTGAACAAGCTTCAAATTTGCCATGCTCAAGGGTTTTGAATCATGAAAACACTGGTCTTTTTACTGTAATTATGTATTTCTATGAAGATTTCGACAGAAAACAAGATAAGGCTATTATAAAACTTGAACCTAACTTTTCTTCCTCATTTTTATGTAATCTGGACCTTATCGGATACTTCTGAGCATTCTGAATAATTGCTGCCTTGAAAAAGAAATGAAAACTTTGCATTTTCTTTTGCAAATTGCTGTGTTGAGGTTGAAAAACTCCATTTTCTTTTTGTTGTTTCTCTTTGGGATCTTTTTATGGAACAAATACATCAGTCTGTCTCACAGTAAACTTGGGGTGAAAGACCATTTCTACCACCAATCTCACCTATCAGATTTCCACCCAGACTTTCTATTCCTTATACATTTTGACTTTTGTAAGGAAGATTATAAAGTGCAGAAGGAGACTGTGAATAAACAAAACTATTTCATAAGAGGCAATGCCCTTCTTCTGGCTAGAATATCTGCTCGCACAGTAACAGCTCTTGATAACACTTCCATGCCTCTGAAATTCTGACATCCTTGTCCATGATGTTTGTTCATTGTTGCACATTGCATTTATTGTAGTAATAGGACTCTTGATGAAGACACTAAAGACAACTTTTAGATATTGTGAAAATGAGCAATGTGATATACTTGTTATTTCCTTTAAAGCATCCGCATCATTGACACTTTATCCTCTTCGTATTGGATCATATGACTGATCTTTGGTTCTTTAGAGAAAATTGTGCTTCAACAGTCTACTGCTTCCCTCATTTGTTCATGAATGTTGTTCTTTATGCCTTGTTACAGTTGCTTGTAAACAATGGCTGCATCCTCATGATGATTTGTGATTGTTTTGGAGATTCATTGCTCTATTTGTTGTTGACTCTTTGTTGTTCTGAATGAGTGATAGAATCTGAATGCCGCCTTGTGATTGCTGTCCAAGATGCTCTTGTAAATGATGCTCCTTACATCAAGATTGCTTTATTACAATTAGCATAAGTTGAGTTTGTGTCTTGCTATCCTATTTGTTAACTGTTGGCTATCCTTTTCAATATGCTAGCTCTTGACATCTGTATCTGCCTTCTGAATGTGTTCTTTTAGCTATGCCTTTGCATTTGTATAGTTGCTTCTGAAGTGTTCTTAGAAAGTCTATGAGTTGGGCTCAACCCTTGTGGGAGCCACATTTCCTCCACTCATAACGTAACTAATGAATCAAACAGAACCATCATTACATCTGTATCTGCACATGAAGCAAACTTGTTAGAAAATAAATGCATGCTTGTAACTGATATTATGGATTTGTCTTCTCAAAAGCTTTTGTGATGCTAACTGGTTTACTGCAATCTAAAAACACAAATTATATGTTTAGCGATGTATATCATATGATGTATGATGCCTCGCCATTGCTCTAACATCGGCTTTCCAAAATTTTATGCAGATGACGGGATAGCAAGGAGACAGTGGCTGGATGCGGGAGAATGCAAACAAGATAGGACGACACAAGATGCAGCAACAGCATGAAGGCTCGTCATTCAGGTGATGACGAGTCACCCTATCTCATATGTATCTTCAGTTTTTTGTTTATTTATAAATGTATAGTTTGTCTTTTCATTTTGCAATGAAGCGGTTAGTCTCACGGCTTGTGTGAGAACTTATACACTTATTTTTTCAATACAAATTGCTGATCTTTTAAAAGATTTGTTCAATCTCTTAAGTTCTTTTGAAATGCATCTGAATGCAACAATATAGTTTTATCTCAATTTGTATCAAATGTGCATAGGTTTAACACAACAGAAATATATGTACCTTTTTCTCTTTTAAAACTGGAAAGCTCTACCTGATTGAGCTAGTAGTGAAATCTAGGTAACAATACCAACAACATTTGTAGATGGAGGGAGGGTTATACCTTGAGTCCTGGTGATAAAGTTTTGATTGATTAATTCTAATTGGTATTATGTGGAAGCCCTATCAATAGCTAGCCATGGATGATGATGACATATTTTAGCTAGGTCATATTAGGCAATCTTGATGGTTTTTGGGTCAATAAATGACCATCATGAAGTTATTTTAGTTAGAGTGTGTTTTATGTCAGTTTGGACATTGACAAGCCCTACCTCCTAACCCCATTTATAGGCATCATCAATAATATACCTTTAGGATAGGGATAAAGGTAGGCCCACACTGATAGATCAAGTCAAGATAGATGATGATGAGGTGGACCCCCTATGGTTAGTGGTCAATTATGATATGGGGGTGTCTCTTGATTTCGTCACATGGTGGCATAAAGAGAGACTTTTATTATTTTATGCATTAGATGCTCCCAAGGAGACACTCACCATGGGAGGAGAGCTCTTAATATTGTTCCTCTATAGTAGATCTTGGCTATAGGAGAGTGGCAAGCTGAGGATCTAGGTATGATGTAATTTTGGTTGATTTTGATCTTTAGTTTTAGTTTATATCTATATGTGATTGATGACAATTGTGATGTATGCAAGGAGTGTAACTAAGTGGGTACCATTGATTTCATTAGCCATCAAACATCTTACATAGGGGATCCCAATTACACCAATAGACCAAATTATTTGTGATCATATGCATGCTAGACAATTTTATCCATTCTTTGATCTCATGAGTCAAACATTAGTGGCCTATAGAGTAAACAATTGTAGAGCATACCTCACTTGTTCAAGAGAGGGATGCCATGGTGGTTGATAGAGCTATTGCACGTGGCAAGAGGGAGAAGGTAGTGCTAGATCAAAGGAGACTTTGCCTAGATTTGGAAACTATTTGAGTGGAGTGGGATAGGCTTGAGTAGGAGTTAACATAATGGGAGGCACATAAGGCAATGTACACACCCTCTACTGATGTGATGGTTTCCTATTTCACATAGGATCTAGACAGTGCTCGAGCCAACATTGGGTGACTACATGGGATGAATATTATATTATATGATAGGTTCTAATAGAGATCTTGATTAAGGATCCATACTAGGACTCACAGTGGGTGCAATAGAGTGAGGGAAGGATCATATAGGGCACCTTGAATCCTAAGGGATAGATGCATTTTTATTATGTTAGTTTAGTTTATATGTTTATACATTTGCTATATGTTGAACTATTACCATTTATATTACGAGACATTTGGTTTATGTTGGACTATTTGATGGGTGTGGACATTTGATATCACATGTGATGATGCTATGTTTTTATGTTTGAATAATGCCATCGATGCTATGGTTTAGACTTAGTTTGTTTTCATATGTTCTTTTTTGTACAGATTTAAGGTTCATGTGTATATATGCGTGTATGAATAATGTATCATGAACACTGAACATACATTATATCTTTGGTAATCAATTAACCCTAAATAATTAATGAGATCTCAAAAAGATAAATAAATTAATGGCCCAAAAGGAATCCCACAAAGAAAGTCATGTGTAATTAATGAACAAAATGCCTCATTAGGATTGGAAGGAGGTTTACTTGAGGTTCCTTTCCTTTTTGTTTTTGTTCCTCTAACCACTTTGTCATTTCTTCAAGTTGATAATCTACACTGTGATGCCATCTAGCTTCTTATAGTTCAATAAATTAATGTCATTCTTTTTCATTCTTGCCTAGTCCTATGCCCTTATATCCAAGCTTATGCATGAGTTTGTACCCAGGACCATAGATTTGTTTAAATGATGGTTTAGGAGGAGGTGGTGGTTTATTTGTTGAAGTATCACTCTCAAGATTGCTTTCACACACATGCCTCCTTTGCATCTGTTTAGGGGAAAATTGGATTTGTTAATGTTCTAATGTTTAAATCCACATCTCCACCATACATTGAAGGATCTAGGGTCGAGTGGTGAGCACTATCATACCCTGGGTCACTTGCAGATGTAGGAAAACTTGGATTAGGAAATTAATTATCAATTTTTCCTTCTCCTATGTCCAATTAACCATTAAAACCCTAATTACGCAAATACGACAACAAATTGACAAAAGATGGAAAAGGTTCTTGCAGACGGGAGTAAAATAGCAAATCACAGAATACCTATTTTCGGGGTTCTAGAGCGGAATAGTCAGGGACTAAGGTACGGGCACCCAAGTCTAAGGTACCTACTTTTTCAGGGAATCTGGACCTCCTTCTGACACTGATCAGCCCTGTAACTTTTGTTTCTCAAAATCTGTCTCTAGAGGACACTGTTGCGAGCGCCCAAGTCTTGGAAGTACTCTTGTGTCCTACTTTTCTTCAGATCCCGAATCCCTAATGCCTGCCAAGCCTTCTTGCAACTCCACTTTTTCTGGATGCGACACCTGTAACCTGGAATCACAAGACTTGGTTTGGGGGTTGTAGTGTTTAGAGGCTTGCCTCAGTCAAGCCCTGGAGGACACTTAAGTCTCTGAACACCATTGTCAGACAAAGAGTGCGTGCCCTTGTGAGGTAGAGGCAAAAACCAAAGGAATCAATGATGAAAACACAATATTAAGTCACCTTGTAGTGAAGCTCTCATGGAGGAAGATGTTCTTCATGCCATTAGGAAATCGATGCTACAATATGCAAATATCAACACACAAAACATACAAGTCTTCTCTTGCAACACAATAGAAAGCCTTGAATCACCTTGAGAACACTTGATCATCACAATTGCCATCTAGTCTACAAATGAATGCCTAAACATGCTTATATATGCACCTACAAGCATTCCCACCAAGATTTTAAAAATCAAACTTTACTGTGTCGGCAAAAGAACCAACTAACGATCATAAACTAACACCCAAAAATTAGGGCTGCCCCAAAATAGGGCGCGGGCGCCCAAGTCCTCCCCCCTATTTTGGAAAGGGTACAGCTCAAGGGGTCCACCTAGGTCCAATTTGCCATGGAACCTAGGTCTCATTCCATCGAGATGCCAAAATATGAACTAAAATATCTTAAATGCATGCTAAAGACTCGGGAGCTAAACCTTATGAGGGAAAAGCCCCTAAGGGGACATTTTTCGACATTACATTTAGCCCCCACTTTAATGTATGTATAAACGCGAGGCCAATACATGCATTAAAGTAAGGTCACAAACACAGCAAACACGCCAAGCACGAAGAAGACACGCCAATCACATAGAAGACAGTAACAGGCACGTAAAACACAGAGAAGATAGTTACAGTCATGCAGAACACAGAGAATACAGTCAATGCATAGAAGACACATTAATGCATGGAAGACAGAAATGATATCTTTTCTTTTCTTTTTCTCATATATATGAAATGTAAATGCAAGTACTGGAAAGTAACCAAATCTCCCATAATACAGGATGCACTACCCTAAGGCGCAAGTCTCTGTATGCATGGGGCAACACACACACAAGACATGCAAAACCTCCCAAAATGTAGGAAGCACTACCTGAGGGCACTGGTCTCTGCATATGGGGCAACATACACGTCACACAAAATAAGAACGCCAAAACACACACACTTGAAGACACAGAGAAAACACGACAGACAAGCAATGGAGTGTACCTATTTCTAGGTCCAACACCATCTCAGACACATTACAAGCACACACCGATGATTGGGCTTTGCAACAATAATCGCCGAAGGCATGCTTAAGGGTTGAGTTAGTCACAGAACCGCTCCTCGCCTCCGCAGATGACTTTTGAAAAATGACAGGATGATGCAATCTGCTTCGAGAAATACACTATCCCTACCTTCGCAAAGGGCTTAAGAAAAAGGATATGCTTGATATCCCGCCTTCACAGAGGGCTTACATGATTGATTGATTGATTGCAAACAAACTCAGGATGCATGATGCACTACCCCGGGGTGCAAGTCTTTGCATATGAGGTCAAACACATTGCTAACATCTATAACAGACAGCTTACCTTATATATGCCCCCACCTTAAGGTGGTTGATATCAGTTATCGATATAAAGCACGTTAAGGTAGGAAGAAAACACATAAGGGAACACTGACTTTCCAAAGCCCATGCTCCCCGGAGGTGATATGTACTTTACAATCGCCAAATATTCCCACAAACACATCCCTGCAAGAAACATGTTAGTGTCTACAACATCATGCTCAACAACAACATCAATGCATATGATTAACCACACAAAGAGCCAAGGTTATACAACGAATTCAGAGTTTGAGGATAACCATGGGGCTATATCACGAAGCTCTCTGAATCGAGTACTGCCAAGGCTAGATTCAAAGGCAAACAAAGGTGCACGGAGCAGCAGTATTATTAATGTTTGTAAATGCGATAGAAACATCATGAAATTCACTACGTGAAAAGCACAGGTGCTTCCACTAGCCAAGCATTGGATAAGATATACAACTCCATTGTCATATTAGGAACTAAGTCCATTTTTTGATTGCTCTCGAAAGGGACACCAGGTTTGCATTAGTATAAATGTTTTTTGTCATTTGCCCGCTAGATGGAAACACTAGAGGAAGGCAAACAATAAATAAGAGAGGAGAAACAAGTGTCTTAGGGACAGTCACATAGGAGGGTGCCCCCATGTCACCAACCGCGACGTTATGTCTGTAAGACAAAACAATGAAATTAGAGAGAACAATTTAGAAGAATGATGATACAAATAGAGGAAGGTCACAACAGAGGCAGTCTCCTGGTATCCCAAACCTTACAGGAGAATCCGAGGTCATCCCAGGAGGCCTAAACAACATGTAACACATCATAGGGGAAGCCAATCATGAGAGAGATAAAGGGTTAGAGATACTTACCTGTAGGGCCCTTTTCAGGCTAGAAGTTGTCTATAAGCAAATCATCATCATCATCTTCCCACTCCCTAATGTTGGAGGATAGTGGGACATATGGTACCATAGCCAAGTTCATATCTTGTTCATCGTTATGATCATCTTTGTTTGGTTGAATGTTGGGATCAATGTTTTCTTGTTGAGAGGCAAGGTTTATGGCATAATCTGTCTTCTTTTTCTTCTTTCTCTTGCTTTTCTATTTTCTTTTGTTTTACCACTTATCTCTTGTAAGATAGGGCTATCCTCTTTCATAAGCTTTGTAAATTAGAAGATGAAGCACCGGGATCGAATCTCATTTGTCGTGGTGGAACACTTTGTTGTTGACAATGACCTCTTGATCCTTGTAAGGATTTTGGGGGAGGGACCTCAGCATAGGGACCTTGTGCTTTTGGTCTAAAAATCTCTTCACATGCGGGTTGTTTATCTTTTGTCATTTGAGTTGGAGGACTAGGTGCTAGGTGTAACAATTTCGCTTTGTAATTTCTATAGCTCAAAAATGTAAAGTTTGTTTGTAGCTGTAATTTTTCGCTAGTATGTTTGTTGCAAAAGTAATCCAATGTGAAGTGTTGTTGTGTAATTGAAGGTTTGTATGTATTTCTATGAATGACATGCACTTGTCCATTCAAAGGAAATTTAACACATTTATACATATTTGAAGGGACTGCTTTCATAACTTTTAACCATGGATGTCCCAATTTAATGCGAAAGAGGTCAGAAATAGGGACAACATCAAACCATTGTTCAGCATGTTTTCCAGATAGTGTTACTAACAATGATATCTTACCCAAAGGCTTGATAAAGGTTCCCTTATGTGTCTTCATCATCATGCTCAAGAGGTCATAAGAACCTTGCATTAGTTGATGTGAAAAGAGGAACTCTTTGATGGAAACATTAGTCATGCAATTAGGGTCAATAAGATTTACATTCATGAGGTTTCCCATTGTTTTCACAGTGATGTAAAGAGGTCCTTCTTTGTCTCTAGTTGTTCTATCATGAGGAGTGAAGACAATTTCAGGTTTGGGTGCTTTTCTTTTCATGTAAGGTCTAGGAGGGAACCTATTGTTGTTGTTATGATTAGAGGCCATGTTTATATGCTCAAATCAATTCCAAATCATATTTTGAAAGCTTTTCAAAATTGGTGCAAAAGATAAGAGCACAAATAGCCTAAAATATTTGATTTTTCGATACTTTTTCAATGCAAATGAATGAAACAAAGGATGCTGTAAGGATTTCAGTCAAGGGTAACAAGTTATATGTCTGATATTAATCCAAAATAGCAATATAATAACTCTCAACACACTCTTGATGCAAATCCAAGATAATGCCAAGTCAAAATATAGTGAAAATATGTCAAAATAAGCACTTTTTTCACCAAAATTCAATGCAAAAGAGCATAACAAACGGTGTTGTGAGGAAAAGGATGATGGAAAACAAATAATATCAGTAATAACAGCCACTTAGTGCCAAAATATCCAACACAACATGCTTTTAGCGCCACTTGAGGTTAAACCCTAGTGAAAGTATAGCAAAAATATGTTATTTTTCATAGTTTTTCAACTCCAAGACCTTGCAAAAGGGGTGTTGTAAGGAATTTTAGGAGGTACAACAAATAATATCAATAATATCATTCACCTCAATACATAAAATTGATCACAACACAATTGGAGTGCAAACTAGGTCAAACCCTAAAATAACCAAAATGTGTGGTTTTTAACAAAATTTTCACTACAAGAGCCCGATAAAAGGGTGTTGTGAAGCTTTTTAGGAGGGGCAGCAAATGATTACCTTGATAATATAAAAATAATGCCAAAATACTTTTCACAACACACCTATGGTGCAAGTTTATAAAGTCGATAAGGCCAATTTTAGTGAAAATCGTTGTTTTTGAAGCCCCAGGTTTGAGATCTTGGGACAAAATACTATGCGAATGTTTTGAAGTCTGATTTATGATGAAATTGATTTACTCTCAAATTTGAAAATTATTTTCAAGCCTTAACATGCAAAATGCCCATGCAAATTTAATGAAAATGCATCAAAATTGCTAGTTTTTGTTGAAATTTTCTGTGCAAAAATGCAAATATTTTAAATCTAAATACAAATTCACACTAAAATGAAAGACTACAACCAAATAAAAATTTGAATGAGCCTCTAAAATTAGTAGAAAAATCTGATAAAAGATTTTGCCTACTAACCCTAGATTTTAGAAATACTGGGTTATATAAAATTGTCAAAATTTTCACAAAACCCTAGCAATTAAATGATGAAAATGCAAGGCAAAATTTTGAATTTTTGGATTTTTCTGTAGTTTATATAAGATCTAATGCAAAAATCATGAATTAGGAAAATTTAGAAAGAATTGATGCAATTTAGTAAGCCAAACAATGCAATTTTTTCTAATTTTTTCAATTTTTCAATTTTTTCTCAATGCAATGAAATAAATGACCAAATGAATGAATGAAATCAATCCAAATCTAAAGACAAACACTCAACAAGTTGCAATTTAAGTCCAAAACACGGGTTCACCAAAATGTTTAGGGAAAATTTGGATTTGTTGATGTTCTAATGTTTAGATGTTTAAATCCGCCTCTCCACCATACATTGAAGGATATAGGGTTGAGTGGTAAGCACTATCATACCTTGGGTCACTTACAGATGTAGGATAACTTGGATCAGGGAATTAATTATCAATTTTTCCTTCTCCTATGTCTAATTGACCATTAAAACCGTAATTACGCAAATACGACAACAAATTGATAAAAGACAGAAAAAGCTCTTGCAGATGGGAGTAAAATAGCAAATCACAGAATACCTGTTTTTAGGGTTCCAAAGAGAAACAATCGGGGACTAAGGTGCGGGCGCCCAAGTCCAAGGCACTTGCTTTTTCGGGGAATCTGGACCTCCTTCTGACACCGATCAACCCTGTAACTTCTATTTCCCAAAATCTATCTGCAGAGGACACCGTTGCGAGTGTCTAAGTCCTAGAAGTGCTCCTGTGTCCTGCTTTTCTTCAGATCCTGAATCCCTGATGCCTGCCAAGCCTTCCTGTAACTCCACTTTTTCTGGATGCGACACCTGTAACATGTAATCACAAGACTTGGTTTGGGGGTTGTGGTGTTTAGAGGCTTGCCTAAGTCAAGCCCCGGAGGACACTTAAGTCTCCGAACACCATTGTCAGACAAAGAGTGCGTGCCCTTGTGAGGCAGAGGCAAAAACCAAAGGAATCAATGATGAAAACACAATATTAAGTCACCTTGTAGTGAATCTCTCATGGTGGAAGATGTTCTTCATGCCATGAGGAAATTGATGCTCAAATCTACAAATATCAACACACAAAACATAAAGTCTGGTCTTGCAACATAATAGAAAGCCTTGAATCACCTTGAGAACACTTGATCATCACAATTGCCATCTAGTCTACAAATGAATGCCTAAACATGCTTATATATGCACCTACAAGCATTCCCGCCAAGATTTTAAAAATCAAACTTTATCGTGTTAGCAAAAGAACCAACTAACGGTCATAAATCAACACCCAAAAATTGGGGCTTCCCCAAAATAGGGCAGGACTAGGGCGTGGGGGCCCAAGTCCTCCCCCTATTTTAGGTATGGTACAACTCAAGAGGTCCACCTGGGTCTAATTTGCAATGGAACCTAGGTCTCATTCCATCAGGATGCCAAAATATGAACTAAAATGTCCTAAATGCATGCTAAAGACACGGGAGCTAAACCTTATGAGGGAAAAGCCCCCAAGGGGACATTTTTTGACATTACAACATCATTATATGTATTAGGTGTTTTGCTATAGATAGATGGATCCATATAAATAGATGGAAAAACATAATATTTAGGATCAAAATGATATTCACCAACACCATAAGGCGTGAAATCTAGCGGGCCCAAGTCATCATCCTGTAAAGCACTAAAGAGGAGTATCTCACAGTTTATAGCTCTTGTGTCCCATGGGTGGTTTTGTGTAATAATATTGTTAGAAGTATCTATTGGTTTACACTTGTTATATGGTTGCGAATTGATGGCTATATGACAAAGCTTCCCTTTATGTCAAAAATTTACACATTGATGTAGAATAGATGGAAAATATTTCATGGAATGTAAGCATTAACGCTCAAGAAGTATATTGTAAGAATTTTCTAGGCATTATATGGAATAATGTGTCTAGGGTACAAGGTCCAACCTTAATTGGTAGAATGATGGTATTGACAAAAGATCTGTACCAACATTAGTAAATCCTCTAATGGTAAGTTCTGATGGTTATATCCCTAACATGTCTACTTCTAATTTTATTTTGAACAATCTTCAATGCGTATGTTAAGATTAGATCAATTATCAACTAAAAACTGTTTAATGTATAACTCACCACATCTCACCATAATGTGTAAAGGTAATGCTTCCTTAAGAACTTTCTTAGGGAGGATTTCATCATTATCGAATGATATGTCACGATGTTCCTTGTTGCCAATAGACTCAATCAAATATGTAACTAATTATGGAGTAGTATCAGAACTAAATTAGATTTTCTCTAAGGATTTTTGCATTGTTTCTCTATAAAAAGGTGATGTACACACTAAGTCCCATAGAGATATTTTGGATTGAGTGTTTGGTACTCATTGAATGATATCAAGCTCCTTTGTTTTAGATGCAAGTTGAGGTGCAATAACTAGATTAAGTTTATTAGATAATAAAATTAGTGGTGATAAATTAATGTCTTATCCTCTTCCTAATCTTTTGTGTGTATTCCCCAATAAGTTATAATGAATCAAGGGCAGCATGAAAGTAGGGTATAGGAGATACACAACCATGCTAATAGATGATGAGTTATGATTGAAAGATAGACCATAGAAAGTCATTTCTAAATCCATACTATCCTCATGTAAATTAGGTCTCGAGAAATAGGCAATGAAAGCACATGCCAAATTCATAAAGGAAGTGTAGACAAAATAAGATGAATCAAATAATTGCAAAGCTCTACCACTCAAGTATAATCAAAACTTACTAATCAATAATATAACATGATCCAAGTTTTTGTAATTAGCAAGCAAGAATGATTTCACATGTGAGAAAGCATTGATATATTGATCATAATCATCATGTATAATTTCTTCACTAAGGCTTGTAATGACATCATGCTATGTAGGATAAGACAATGAAGTATAAATGAAGGATGCATGAGAAACTAAGAAATTATCATCAATGTGTAATCTCTCTTTAGGTGGGGTAGCATTATTTGAAAGGTTATCAGAAGATTCTATATATTCAACATGAGATGTAAAAATATGATCATTATTATACTCATTATCATGTATAAAAGAAGGTAACTCATTCAAGGCACATGAATCTAGATGGATACACAAAAAGATGTATCATGAAATGACATACTAATATCATGCAAAGGATTTGTAATATCATCAACCATCATGATGGATGTATCACATGATAGATCCTTGCTAAGTATATGTTCATTGTTATCACAAGGCATATGATCAATATGGAGTGTATTGGTGAATGATGTAAGCATCTCTAATAAAAATGGATAAGCACTATCCAATTCTATGAAAGACCTAGAAAAAGATAGCGCATGATAAAATAACACCTCCATAGAAAACACATGTGCATCCAAAGTGTAGAAAGTCATGAATATATTAAGGATGGATGTGTCATGTGTTATGAAAGCTAAGAACACGTTGAACTTTGAAATATATATATAAGGAGCCATAATGATAGAATATATTCTAGGGTGGGATGGTGGTGAGAAAGAAAATTTAATATGTATATCCAAACCCTAATCAAAGTAAATAAACATATGTAACTCAAACCTTATGAAGTTTGGAAACAAATGATAATATTATATTTGTATCAAATATAAAACATTCTAAAATAAATGAAGCTATAGCTCCCTAAGGTAAAACTGTAGGGGGTGTAAGCATTGATGAGTTCACCAAAAATGTAAAGGAAAATAGCCTTTACCTAAGTGTAATCTAGATAATCAAATCAAATGCATACAATTCGACATAAATTAACCTAGATTAATTATTTGATAGTTGTGGGAGTGATAATTGAAAAATTAAATTCTAAACTAGGAAACTAAATGCAAAGGGATAATGATAGTTAACTATAGAACAAGGGAGAAGGAATAATCCATATGTCACACTAAAACCCACTTGTATCAAGACTAAAGACATTTCCTCACCATTTGTACTCTACCTCAAAATTTGAATAGTTTATTAATTTTGTGGAGAGCCAAATATGTGGCTTTCAATCATTTTTGTAAGTACATATATGATTTGTGGTCCACATATATGATCTGGTATAGTGTGTGCTCATAAATCTAATTTGTTTCTCTTCTTTCATTGTCAAGGAATGGTGATATTTGGAAACACCTAGAGGAGATTGCTAGATCATAAGGGTCATGTACTCCTAGGTTGAGCTCCTTGATAGGATTGACTTTCATAGTCATGGAAATGATTGAGGACAACAATCTTCATACATGTAGATGATCTAGAATGATGATGCAAAGTTAGATTCATTTCATTACTCTAATTGAAGTATTCTGAGCATGCTTTCTTCTTAACTGGAAATGGTATTTGAATGATTACTTGATTGATTCCTTGATATGAAATGAATGCAAGTGAATGACTTTAAATACAAGGACATAACAACAATTATGTGAAACATGTATCAAATTGGCTCATTGCGGGAAAGAAATGGGTAGGAGTTGACCAAAATTTGAATTTGAATTTTGAATTTTCTAGGGTTAGATATGCAGTGTAAGATTAATCCCATACTCGTGGGATTGACTTAGGATTGTAAGAACCAAAAAGATGCATGGGCCTACATGGTAATCCTATGATGAGCTATGATCCTAAACACGTACATGTAAGCATGCATATATGACCTCTCAACATGCGTTCTTCTTGGTGACACGTAGATCGAGCTCTCTTTTTGCTTTCCTCCTTTGTTTTCCCTTTGATAATTTGTGCAATGTTGTCCTTTCTTCATTCATTCTTTGTCGATTCTTTACTTTCTTCACTTTCTAGCCTTGTCGCAAGACCTACAAATGTCGTTTCCTAGGGAACCTTCATCTTGTTGACCTTTTTCATCATTTTTAGGCCTCTAGAGGCCCCAAACTAACATATTGATTTCATCCCCAACCCTAGTTTTTGTCAACCTTTCTTTTTGACCTGGTCACCCCCTTGGGTGACCGCCCCTTCTGGCATATTCTTGGCAAAACAGAGTTGCCAAGTGTCTTCTTCATCCTCCCAGGTCTACTCTCCAACCCTTAGTTTTCACCTAGACCCCTATTTGACCCTGGTCACCCCCTTTTGACCATGGTTGCCTCCCAAGCGACCACCCTGCGAATGTGAGCGACCCTGTCGTGTTTTCTTCCATGGTTTTACTTTGAGTTTGAGCTCGGAAAAGCACTATTTTTGCTCCAATTTGCATGAGATTTCAACATGAATTGAGAGTCATATATTATTAACCTTTCAATCAACTTTAATCATGCAAATTTAGCTCAATTGAACTATAATTAAATCCTCCCTCTCTCATGCTAACTCCATTTTCTCTCATGTGATAAGCTTTCAAGCTCATTTAATTGCCCAATCAATCTAGTTCACTGAGCAATCAATTGAGTTAACTCTTCAATAAAGGGAGTTAACTCTCTAATCAATCTCACACTTCATTCCTCATTCCAACCTATAAATACTCCTCACCTCTTCATTATTTCTCAAGTTGGAGAATGCCCTTCTCATATTCACAAGCTTTTTCAAGCTTCTTCACAGGCCTTTGAGCCTCCTTCTTCATTTCTTTCTTTAGTTTTTCAAAGCTTCAAAGCTTTCATTTAATTAGTTTTTGTTGTTGCCAATCTTCAAAGCTTTCCCATAGGAGGCAAATTCATTGTTGCAACCAAGTTTTGCTTAGCTTTTACTCTCCCTTAACATTTTTATGCTCGTTGCAGGACTCATGTGCCTTTTGCTTTTGTTATTTTTGTCCAAGCTTTCCAAAAAGCTTCATACAACATTGTTACACTAGCTGTTTTGCAAGCCCAATTGCTTCTATCCAAGCTTTCATAACTCTTATTCGAATTGTTTGTCATCCAATCCCTATCACCAAGAGGAGTACCCCGCAGTTGCAGAGGAAGGGAAGGCTGCATAAGGATCTCTGAGGATATGCTAGGCTCATGCACCTTCAATTTCAAGTTCCTTCATGCTTTTTGTAGTAATTAGATAACCAAATCTTGCTCTTGGGAATAGTAATTTAATCATTGCAATTTCCTTGATAGGCTAGTTAGTTTGCTTTAATTAGTTTATTTTTAAGTAATTGCATTGTCATATTAGCTTTTCAATTTTGTACTTTCATTTATTAGATTAATTGGAAAAGACCTTCGAAAAACACAAAAACATAGATCAATTGCATTAGGTAAAATCATTGTTAATTGCATTCATATATGATTTCTTAGATTAATCAATTTACTTTCATTTCAAAAAAAAAAAAATTGCTTGCATACATTTAGTTGTATTCATTCAAAACACATCAAAAATACCAAAAACAATAAAAAACCAAATCAAAACAAGTGCAAAATCCCTCGATCCCATCACGAGGTCAATCGATTCAAACAAAACAAAAACCAAAACAATCCTTAGGTCATCACCCCAAGTCAACGTAAATAACTCGTGGTAAACTCAAGCCAACTCTATCCGTTCAGGCCTACGGATGTCTCTTGGACTTAGATGTGAGTGGGTGAGGGCGATCCTAGAGGAGATCAAAGAGATACATCCTAGACCTCAACACGCACAATTGAATTCAAGAACAAGAACATAGGCTTAAGCTGATTAAACAAAGACATCAAATCCAACAACTCCTTCAAGTTGGAGAGGAAAGGTTCCAACGTATTAGACTCGTAAACAATTACAACAGACAACCACATAGATGTTGGAATCTTGGAAACCCAAACATGAGATCAGTGACTAGTGACCCTTCGAGTCATATCATTATCTCCACAACTACGATCATTGAACACAACTTAACAAATAATCCACAAGAAAGGCCCCATGACCAAACAA
Source organism: Cunninghamia lanceolata (assembly GCA_027924645.1). Taxonomy (NCBI): domain Eukaryota; kingdom Viridiplantae; phylum Streptophyta; class Pinopsida; order Cupressales; family Cupressaceae; genus Cunninghamia; species Cunninghamia lanceolata. Next base: position 305,245 of record BSBN01001832.1, read on the forward strand.
CCATTCTCCATGAATCCAGCTCTCAAGCGAGCAGGATTGCCTCTGTGTCTCGCCTCCTCTCGACTAGCTTCTACCACGAGAGCGAGAGTGACGTGGAGGTTCACTTGTGGCAAGGAGAAGGGTCTGTGTGCTCCGTCAAGGCTAACTCTACCGCCCTGAGCTATCGAGTCATGTTTTGAAGTGTACAGGGACATGGAAGTGATAGTATTTAGGTAGGAAATGGATATCCAAGTATGGAGGGCAATGATAAGCATGGGAGAAATATGTGTGAATATGGATACGATAGAGCCAAGTGTAAGAGAATGTGAATAGATATGGGTAACAACATTGAAGGATGAACCCAACTTCACACAAAATACACCCTTTGTTGATATATAAATATATTAAAACATTCCATCAAAATAAAACTAATTTCACCATTATAATACCTAATATTATATTTTTAAATTTAAATACATATTAAATAAAAAACAATCCTTCTTGATATAAAAAAAAATCTTAATGTCTTACTAAATAATGACGTTAAAAAAGCAAAAAACAAAAACAAAAACAAAACAAAACAAACTACATTTAAAATTACCTTTACCTTTCATCATTTTAATTAATATTAAAAGCTTAAAAAGAAAGTAAATATTATTCATGGATAAGGGTGATAGGTTAATAAAATAGAGAGTACATCCATCCAAATATAACATACATAATATATATGAGTTAGGTACAAAAACATTCAAATTGAAACTTTAAGCCAAACAAGATATGTATAGAGGACAACCAAAACAGGTGTTTCGAAACTTGGAAGTTTCTGTTTACTTAAGGAGAAGTTGGATCCAGCGAGTTACTGAAGGCCTAAGCTTTTGTGGGTTATCTAGGAGGATCCTTGTGGCATTAATTAATGAAGCACACGTAAGAACATAACAATCATCTCATGTGATACAAATTTATATTTTGTCAACTATTATGCTAAGGCTGCAAGTCAGCAAAAAGAGATAAATCAAAATTCAGATGCAAAGCACTTGAGTTTTATAAGATCCCCAATTCCGCATTTATCTTCTTTGGAGGGAGTGGGCCTAAGTGCTTTAGCGACAACATATGATGATGGTACTTTCCAAGGGGAAGGAATACAAAGTCCCTAGATGTGATGGTGTCATTGTGGTGTAGTACTTGGTGTCGGCTATGGCTATGCCCATTACCCTCCACTCTTCTTTTCTATTTTTCAAATGTTACTGACCCTCCCAGTTGCCAAGCATGATGAACAAGGAGTTTTAGACAGGCCAGAGGCTACATGCAGGTATTTTGCTTGCACCCACAAACTCAAAACTGTCTTTGCTTGGATCTATCAATACGCTAGATCCATTTTCTCATGTTTTGGGAGTTTTATTTCTCTTAAAAGTTGAACACCCACATGCATATTTCTGTTGTATGTACAATTGTGAATTTGTTTCAGAGAACTCTAAACAGTCAACAGACATAGGTGAGCACTGGGTAGATTAGATTGATTCATTTCAATCTTGAACCAAACACCCAAATGCATTTTCTACTGTATAATTGGGATGCTGTTTCGGAAACCTCTCAACAGACATCGTTGAGCTTTGGGTAGGTTAGATTGGTTCATTTCTTTCTTGAACTGAACGCCCATGTGCGTTTCCTACTGGATGATTGGAATATTGTGTCAGATAACTCTCAGTAGACATAGAGGTGAGCTCTGGGTAGATTAGATTGATTCATTTTTTTCTTATGCCTGGACACCCATCTGCACTTGCTTTTGTATAATTGATTTTTTTTTTGTGTATATACAAGTAAGTATGGAAGAAATCAAGCATCAAGGAGAATAAGATAGAAATACAGAAATTGCTTATAAACAGGGTGGATACATGATGGGTTATACACAGATATATATACGGTAGGTCATATCCCTGTTAGTCTCTTCCTAGCGACTCTTGGTAACTAATGATGCTTAACATGGTATGTAACCAATTTTGCTTCAGAGAGCTCTGCACAGGCATATAGGTGAACTCTGGGCGGACTACGTTGATTGATTTTGAAGGAAACGAAAAGTTTAAACCTACCTAAACCAAAATGTTGTTTCTCTAAGGGCCTTACGTCTGGGCTTCCTCAGACTCATTGGCAGTGTGTTGATTATGCATTGGCATATGATGATAGGGAAAATTTGGGAAAAAATATCTTATAAAGCCTCCCATGTGGAGCCTGTACCAAGGATCCTTCCAGGGTAGGATTTTGTGGCACTGTTTAGCAAATTATGTCTGCTTGCCATTGTGGCAACTTTTCATTTTCAAATTTCTCCAATTAGATCAGGTGCTGGAATGAGGATAGACTTAGTTGTTTTTATTTGCAGTTGTAGAACCTTAATAAGCCTGATGGTGATGGTGTGTGTATTCCATAGAGGAGGCACGGGTTCAAATCCAAAGGGAGGAAGGGTCATACATCTTGTTGAACAAAATAGAAGGTAAATGAAAAAATCAATTTCCTTGTGGGCTTCCACAAGGGGGATCTCATATGTTGAATTGATGTCTCGCCTGGTGGTGACCTAAAAGACTACCTTTAGCTATCTCAGGATTTTGTGAGTGTATGAAAGGTCTAATTAATTGGGATAATTTCCACAATTCAGGTGGACTCGCTTAATGTAGGCTCATCATTCTCAAAGTGGTGTGCCCTTGAGATTTTGCTAGCAATAGGTTCTGGCAGTTGAAACTCCTGTAGCTGTTTAGCACAAGTTATATGACAGGAGCCGGTGCGTCTGATCTGAACCAGGGCTTCTAGATTATACTTTGGAATTTGAGCACAGGATGACTGTATTAGAGACATTCAATTGTTACTTTTGCTTGGTAATTGTTCCTGGATAATTATTAAAACAAATATATTCATCTTTGTCTTTGAAAGAGCATCGGTCCAATCTTTTGCATTCCTCTTTGACAAGGAATAATTCATCAAAGATCTCCCATGACAACAAGACATATATAATTGATATGAAATACCGTCAAATTGGGAAAAGTGTTATCATTCCAAAAAATATTGCTCACAATATTAACTGTATCAAATAATATGATTTTTGAAGTTCAAAATGAGAATTTAGTTTTTGCTCTTCAGATTATAAACTAGTTTTATCATTAATTTCTCTTTGTAAAACATATAATGGGAGCTATAACATCCTTTATTTATTTTTAAGTAAATTATTGATTCTGTGGAACTTGTTTGACAGGGGTAAATGATGACTGAATCATAAATGTAGGAACCATTGGAGTCTGAAAGATTCAGCAATTTTGGGTGCAAGCTCCCATGGACTTGTAATATGGGGAGCAGGGCCAATAATTCAACATAAGGTTAATACGTCTTTGTTTGGTGCTTGGATTATCAATTGAATTGCAGTGGAGTCTGATCTGGTTTTATTGCAGCATTTAAATGAAAACTGTAGATAAATTGACAAATCTCCATAAGATTTTTTTGGCAGGGTCATGGACTATGTTTAGCAACAGATGGATTACATCTTGATAGGGGCATACATTTTCATTTTAATCATGGAGGACCTAGATGTATTGATTTTGGCAGGGGGTAATGACAATGGAGAAAGAGATTTATGAATAACCAACCTTATTAAAAGATGAAGATGTATTATGCGTCATGTTGATGTTTTTAGCTATTCAGGGTACAACGGTTTTGACAATCTGATGACAACACCGGGGACAATGGAAGGAAGTCCTAAATGCTTACAAGAATCAGATAACTTGAAAATGTCTGTAAAGGTGGAGAATTCTCAAACAGCAGAGCCAGATAGCACAAGACAATCACTAGTTAAAACCACCTGTCAAATAGAAGATGGTACGTCGAACAAACAATTGAATGGAGTGGATATTTTACTGTCTAATACTTCAAGCTTGGTAAAAGATTTACAGGCATTGAGTTCTAGTCATGAAATAGAAGCAGCTTCTTCAAAGCATTCTTCAAGGGAAAAAGGTGTTTCTAAGTTATCAAGAGCAGCAGCATCAGGAAAATCACCCATGAAGAAACCTTTAAGGGTTGGTATTCAGCGGGCATCTGAAGCAGGCATATCAGAAACAATGACCTTGAAGCAAGCATTAAGAGGGATGAGCATTTCTCAGGCATCAGAACTAGCTTCTTTGAAACGACTCTCAAAACCACCAGTCACCTCTCAGTTAGCAGAAGCTGGTGCAATAAAACAAAGATACAGAGCTGTTGTATTTTCACGTGGATTAGAACCAAGTACTTCTAAACACATAACATGGACACAGGGCACTTCCCGTGAGTTAGAAGGTGGCATTTTGAAACCATCACTAAGGGGAACTGATGCTTCTCAGACTTCAGAACCATGTTCTTTAAAGCTTTCATCTCTAATTGACACACCCCTTTCTTCTGCAGCAAGTTCATCAGAAGCTGGAAGTAGCCGAAATAATGAAGGGGCAAACAGACAGGGTAATGGAGATACATCAGGGACCTCGTTGCCTGTTAGTAGTGGCCTTGATGCTCAAAGCAGTATCAACAGCACAGATATTGTCAGGGTGACAATCACTAACAAAACAAGTAATGATGGAGAAATTAGTGTTGATAATGGCAGTGAGAGTAAGTCTAATATGGGAAAGACTATACAAGGATCAAAATGTAATGACAGGGCAGATTATGTTGAAATTGCAAATAGTAGTGCCAGCAGAGGTAGCAGTAGCAGTGGTGTGAGTGATGAGAGCAGTTGCAGTAGTTTAAGCAGCAGTGGCAACAGGCCTCATATGTCAAATGATTCAAGATGGGAAGCTATCCGTGCTGTTAGAATGCGGGATGGAAATTTAGGGTTGAAACATTTCAGACTGTTGAAGAAACTGGGAGAAGGTGACATAGGCAGCGTGTACCTCTCAGAATTAAATGGTACAAGGTGTTATTTTGCGATGAAATTTATGAACTTTGGATCTTTGGCTAGTCGGAAAAAGATGTTGAGGGCTCAGACAGAAAGAGAAATCCTTCAGATGCTGGATCATCCTTTTCTTCCAACATTGTACGTTCACTTCCAAACTGAAAAGTTTTCATGTTTAGTTATGGAATATTGCCCAGGAGGAGATCTTCATATACTTCGACAACGACAACCAGGCAGGAACTTCTCTGAACAAGCAGCCCGGTATGACATTCAACTATTCTGTATTTTGGAGCACTTCTTGTTCCAAGATTTTCAACTATCAGTTTTTAGGGAATTATAATTGTAAACATCAATCCGTGAATGCTATAGCTGAAAAAGTCACAGTCTGGCCTTCTTATGTGCATATTCATAATATTTTACAAGAGTATTTTCCTCTCCTTTGAAGAGGTTAAAAGGGTAGTGCTTCAAAAATAAGCTCAAACTTGGTGAAGGCATAATTGCTTCTAATGGTGAGTCCATAAATTTTTAAAAGAAAGAGTATTTGAAGTGTTGCATGCCTAATGAGTAATGTCTATTAATGAGAGTCTTTTAGGTTTGTGGACTATTGTACAACAGAATAAATATATTGATCCATGACTCATGATAGATAAAAAGGTAATATTAAATGAATTTGAGTTCAGAGCGAGATTTAAAGACAGAAAACAGAAGACATCTTACTATCACAAGTCATATAGATGAAGATGAATGATATCTTCACTAAGTATGGATCAAGCTGGTAGTTAGGGTCAAGCAATCCATGTTTGGTCCTCTGCTTCCATGTGTTTTAACAATGTTATATCATTAACATCACTCATTCTTTAAAGTTTTGTGGTCCATTAAATATACCAATTGGTGTTTCAATCCTTGTTACCATTTAATGCCTTCATATACTTGTGTTACATCCTTTGGATTGACATTCCATCACATCACAAGTGTTCGTTGAAACTTGAGTGTTTTGGATGTCGAAGACGTAAGCCACTGTGCGTTAAAACTAGCTTCTGCATTATTCTAGAGGAAAGTCTATTCCTATTAGAGAGTGGCTGAAGTGTTGACCAGTTTCTCTGAGCAACAAAGTAACTGCCAATTTCAAAATGAAGATGAACAGTAGGCACCTGTGGCTCTGGAGCTCCATCCCCATTCATCCTCCATACCCAATCAGGTTCTTCTGGTCAATAGCGAGTGTAGGGGCCTCTCAATGTCAAGGAGCTCTGGAAATGAAAGAAATTGTAATAGAAGCTCCAAGCTCCTCCTTTACCTATTAGTCATGGGTAAGAAGTATTTTCCCATGCCTTTCCACATATCATTTGCAGTTAAGTGCATATGTTTGAATGCTCAAATGAGCATTAATCTTGTTCCTCTTTTGTTGAACACTGGGTTGAGTATACAAGTCTGGTGTGGAATCCCATTCTTCAACAGCTCTTGCCTGGCCATGCATGCTGTCAAATTTTCCATAAATATTTTCAAGATTAGGAGAGTCTGTGTTGGAAAATAGTATATTTGATATCTCATTCTTGGCATTGATCAAGCAATCATCACTCAATACCCTCTGCTCCACACTCTTCCCCTTTTTTATGCTTTCTCCACCTGAACCACCCATCACATACAAAGCACAGACTATACGATCTCTTGCACCTAAATCATTTTTTCCAGCAAAGTGAAATAGATGTTGTGTCTCATGCCTACATGTTTGAGGTATTTCTTTCTCACAAAAGACCTGCAAAATGCTTTGGTGGTTCAAGATAAACATCTCTAGCCTTTGTCATCACATCCCTCACCTAATCAATCTTTTCAATGTCCTTCAATGCTTGCATGCAACATGGGATCCAGTAAAATGCTTTTACCAGGTTTAGAACATCAACCAACTGATTTGCAAACATGGGCTGTGTGTCTCACAACTTGTATCACATTGGGGAACCATCTCCTCTGTAGCATCTCTCAAAATTTTTTATCCCATACAATACCAAAAGAATGATAACTATGCTCACTTTCCCCACAAAAAAGGAAAATTAATGCTACCTCAAGATGGAAACCCTGCCAAAGACATAATTCTCAATTGATGAAATGGAGTAGTGAATTTGGATGTTTGAAGAATAAGCTTTCATATGCTCATTCATGCGAGCAAAGAGAACTGGAAACCATCTGGTCCAGTTGAGATCTTAATGATTCCTTGAGAATACTTAATGGCATTTATTTCAACAAAACAAGAGAAAGATCAAAATTTTCAAGTTGGGCCAGGGTTCATAAAGAAATCATGTCTATTCCTTTAACATTTATCCCTGGCCTTAATCCAACTAAGGATTTGCCAAGCACTGACCAAATTTAGGGGAGGTTGTCTCTGCTTCCAATTGAATGCTGGCAGGAATGTGCTCTGAAGAATGTTGGAAATGCCTTTGAAGAGTATATAGCAACTTCATGATTCACTAGAAATCTGGGGATCCTCAACTACAAATGAATCTGTGTCAATCTAGATCTAGATAAACCTCTGTATGACAGATCGATTTTGGGGATACGAGGAATCAAATGGGAAAAATTCAAAAACCTCCAGACTATGGAATCATACCCTTAAGATGTTGTATTTGTCATTAATATGGTCATCTCTCTAGGGTATGTCTTCAGAATCTTCAAAATCAGATATTGCAAGAGTAAGAGCAGCAGCCATCAAGCAAATGATCAACCTTCATCTGCTTAAAAAACAACCTTAAAATCCACAATAGATCATTTCAATCAAAAGAAAAACTGGTAGACACAACAAACAGAAAATAAATTCCAAAAGGCTTATTCAAGAAAAATCAAAGAGACGATGGGAGCTGTAATCAGATTGCCACAACAAACCCCTTTGTTACTCTGACAGACTTAGACATAGTAGTCTTGGAGGATCTCCAAACCACCCTAGATGCCACCAATAAGCCTCTGCAATTTTCATGGGACTCATAATAAAAGACACATTGAGAAAAAGGCAAATCTCATGAATTAGTTAGTTTCACATCAAAAACTGAAACTACCAAGCCAAATACATAGAAATTAAAAAGCTTTAAATAGACATGGTTTTCAGAAAGCACTTATTCCTAGAAACATACAAATATTGGAGTCCGAAGGCATTTCATCAAAGACAGGAAAAAAGGAAATTAGCAAATGAAACCCTTGATGTTGATGAAGATCTAAAAGTGGAAAGAACTATCATAAGATTCATACGTCAATGGATGCCAAAAATATCTAGTTTAGAGATACCGTAAAAGAAGGCATCCATCCTAAATGGCAATGCGGATGTTTTTATGGAACATAAGGGGTTTAGATGTTTCTAATAAACATTGGTAATTGAAAAGAAAAGTACACTCAAATGGCTATATTGGTATATGGGGAAGAAAACTAATGATCCTTTGACCTTGATTGAACCCACAATGTGATCCAATGGGATTTATCCAGGTATGTATACAATTCTCACCGAGCTTTAGTAGGGGAATTGCTTGCAAACTTTCATTACTCACAAATTTCAATTGAATGTTAGTATTGTAAATATATACATCCTCTTATGGAAAAATCATATCACTTTCTAAGAGCAACTACTAGATTGAATTAGAACAATCAATCCTCCTAATCTCATCCTTGTGGGTGATTTTGATATCGTCAAACTTCTTGAGGAAAAAACAGGGGAAGAGGGCTGTAGAAGCATTGACGAGATTGGAAACAAACAGCTACATGGTAGATCTGGCATTTGTAAAAGGCCCATACACGATGTGCAATAGAAGAAAAGGAACAGTAACACAATATATGGCTGAGAAAATAGACAGAATTTACATTAGCATTCAATTGATCTCATCAACAAACAGATCCCTGGCAATATCAGTGATACCGCATTATCAGACCACTGGCTTGCAAAACTCACAATCACGACTATAGTCCTGGTACAATGAAAGACCCAGTTCAGATTTGAAAGAATGTGGATGTTTCATACAAGGAAACAAGAGTTAGAGAGAAGTTAGAACAATGGTAGCATGAGGTAAGTAAAGTTTAGGGACATGCTATTCAAAAATTCACAGGAAAACTCCAGCAGCTCAAATTTTGTATCAAAAATTGGAGCAAGAATGAATTTTGAAATATTTATGAAGAAGCATCCCATACTGAGACACAATTTGCAGAAATATAGAAAAAAATCCAAGAGACAAGTCTTAAACAGATGGGAATAAGACCTCATCCAAGAGTTCACCTGCATCCAAAAGAAGGAAGAGCAGTATTGGAAACAACAATCAATAGATCTATGTGGTGAAATAGAGTGAGAGGAACACAAAGTACTTTCATAAGTCTTCCCTGAACCGTTGGAATATGAATTCCATTTGGCGTATCAAAAAGGAGCATGGAGAAAATACAATGGCAACTGATGACATAATGGAATATGCCACGTTTCTTTAGCAATGCCCTTACACAACTACAGTCAACAATGAGAAGCAAAAATACCTATCAAAGGATGGTTAGTGAAATCCCTTTATTGGTTGATAAGGAGGACAACTCAAACGATATGCGGCCAGCAACTGAAGAAGCTAGACACAGTCTTCACTTGCCAACCAGATAAAGCACCTGGGCTTGATTGCATTCCTGCATTATTCTATCAGTAATGTTGAGAATTAAATAAGAAGGATATTCTGGACATTATAGAGGAATTTTGAAAGAACAAAAAATGCTTTTCCAAATGAACTCCACCAAGTTGGTTTTGATCCAAAAAATAACAAAAGATGAATATTTAAAGAACTATAGATCAATTGCCTTGTGCAATATGGTTTACAAGATTTAATCTAAATTTATTGTTTCATGGGTTAAGCCAGTCCAATCTAACTCCAACCCACACAAATGATATCATAGCAGTCCAAGAAATAACAAACTTGCTACATTTACAGAAAAGGAGAGGGATGATGATAAGGCTGGAACTCTCCAAGGTTTTTGATAGATGTAATTGGGATCTCATAGAACAGAACCTCAATTCATTTGGCTTCAATGAACAGGTCAGAAGGTGGATAAAAAACTGCATTATCAATCTTGCTGCGTCCATTTCTATCAATGGAGCTTCAAGTACACCTTTCACCCCATCAAGAGGATTATGATAAGATCCTTTGAGGCCCATATCTCTTTACGATCATGAGCGAAATTCCTTGTAGAATGGTCACTTTTCTACCCATCAGGAGACTTGTGGTAGAGAGATCCTTTGAGGCCTTATCTCTTTATGATCGTAAGTGAAACTCTATGCAAAATGGTGGATGAAGCCAAATCAAATGAAAGCATACACAGTATAGTTACCAAATCCAGACAGACTTGGTTTAAATCCATCTAGATCTGGATTTTTTGGACTGGTGGGATTTGTCTGATTCGGTCCAGACTTTTCAGTTCCTATAGAAATTGTACTTTTTTTTTTTTTTTGAAAATTCCGGATTTCCAACTTTTGTTGACTTTCTGAACTAAATTTGTTTTGGAACCTGGTAATATGATACACAGTCTCCCAGTTATTGGAGGAGGCCAGAAGTATCTAGACTTCCAGTTTGCTGATGATACACTTCTTTTTTCAACTCTCATCCTTAGGGAAATAAGAAAATTACAATATTTGTTGGAAATCTACCAACTAGCCTCTGTACAACAAGTCAACAAAAGCAAATCCAACAATTTCATCTCCATCAAAAGAGAGATAACATAATGTGATTTTAAGAACACAAGCAACCTTTGAAATTCTTAGGATTTCCTCTACATACTAAACTGAAACAAGAATTATGAGAAGCTGTTATTAGTCAGTTGCAATCCAAATAGATGGATTGCATAAATGGATCATGTCTGCTGGGAGAGTTCGACTTCTACAAGCTGTATTATATAGGGAGTCCTAATAGACATGCTCACTCTCCTTCCTCTCCTCAAACATAATGAGGATAGCAGGCACAAATCCAAAAAACTTGCGCAAAGAAACAAATGAATAATATAAACATCCTGCACTACCATGGGCCACAATATGTACCGCTAAGAGAGGACATGGTATCAGAAGTCTTTGTCATTTATGTCTGGCATTAGCAATAAGAGGAGCATGGTGGATGTGGCATACTCAATCTCAATGGAGAACTATTCTCCAGCAAAATTACTTCCCAGCCCATAGGAAAATCCTTTCAAAAGAACATGGCATTTTCCTCTTGCAAGGATGGCTTGACTACGAAGGACAGGTATGGAGATGCTCAGAACTGAACTCACTTGGCAACCAGGAAATGGCAAAATCAGACTCTTTTGGGAGGACAACTGGAATGGATATATGCTACTTTCTCAAACAACTCTACAAGACTTACAACATGAGTTCCAAAATCAAGGATTTGAATATCTCAGATTATAGAAAACACTATCAAGGAAAAAAGGGGTCAATCACTTAGCAGTTAGCACAATCTTAAATTCTCATCGGCAAGTTAACTACAAGATCCATATTTATCAGCACTTAACATGATGCTTTGGAATGGATTGATATTAATCACAGGGATTGCACTGTGGCAAGTGCCTGCTATACAATCATCCAGCAAAACCGGTCTCAGTTGGAAAAATGGATAAAAGTATGGTCATTGCCTGCATTTCTAAAAATCAGAACCTTCCAATGACTTGTACTTAATGGTAAAATTTTGGCTAATGGCCAACTTCAAAAACGAAGTTGGATAGGGCCCCATGTTTGCATCAATTGCAACAAAGATGGAAAGACAATACACCATCTCTTTTTTCGCTACCAACTTGTCCAGTCCACTTGGTAAACTATGGCTGCTATGTTTGGCCAAATAGCACCAACTTCATACTGTCTTATCAAGTACAAATATCTTATGGCCCAGGATATAGACAGAAATTTAGAACATCAAAAAAAATCATAACATGGCCCTAGGTTTCATCCTCTGGAATATATGGAAAGAACGAAACAAGCAAATATCAATAGCACTCTGCAAGTCCAGAATCAGATTCCGAGAAAGGTCATAGGTTAAATAAAACACACTGATCTTATTAATTCACAAAAGCAAGGAATTCTTGATTTTTCAAGTTTGGATGTCTGCAAAATGGATGAGGAATAGCATTTGGCATTCTGCTACAGGTGGTAATAACTCAACTATACATCCAACACACAAGTGGTTACCACCTGAGAAGGAATATTTTAAATTGAATTTTGATGGATCATCCAGAAACAATTGAGGCCAAGCCAGAATAGGAGGTATTATGATAAATGAGAATGGCATTCATACTGTTTGTAATAAAAATGGATAGGAATTTAATAAAATAATTTTGCTGAAATGCTGGCAGTACAGATGGGAATTTAGTCAGCAATCAAAGAACAGATGAGAAAAATTGACATTGAAGGTGATTCTAAACTTGTAATTGACCTCATAAGAAAACACAGGCATGCAAAAAAGGTATCCCAGACAAGTAACTCATTCACTCAGAAAATTAAGTCCAATTAGAAAATGAAAAATATTAAATTTAGTTTGCAAGGATCTGGATAATAATGAGAGCTTTTGAATTCATACATAGAAAAAGAAATTTTAATACAGTGGCAAACCGTCTTGCCAATGAAGTCACCAATCATTGAGAGACAAATAAGAATCTGTACTTGTAGAGGCAAGGACATTCTGCCATCAAAGCTTAGCCATCTAATTGAAATGGAAATGCCCACCATATGTGTATAAATGGATAACAGGAGTCAGAATCAAAGTATTGTGGCCCAAAAGAAACAGCAGCAACATAACTTAGCACTCAAGGGTTGGAGATCAGCGTTATACAAATGGAAGATTCTATAGTTTCTGAGTCAGAACACAAACGCAATGAATGTGCCTGACATGTCCAAGTCAGCTCGGTAGAGATATTCCTCTTGATTTGGCACGATACACCTATTCTACGTTTCCTTTGAATATCTGTGTATTGGCTTCTAAGGGATGGTTTATTACTAACACTTTTGCTAAACCATGTTTGCCTTTGTATATTGTGGCAGCAAATGTTGAACTCATTAACTCTTCCCTTCCACAAAGCATCCACATTCCATTCACACTCATCCTGAACTGTGTCTATTGGTGCCTAAGGGATAGTACTAACACTTTTGCTAAACCATGTTTGCCTTCGTATATTATTGCAGCAAGCCTTGAACTCGTGATCTCTTCTCTACCACAAAGCATCCACATTCCATTTACACCCATCCTGAACTTTGTCTTTGCATTCTGACTTTACCAGTTTGGTAATAGTGGGTCCATCATTGTTAATTGAAAATACCATGACCTAAGGGAGGAAGCAAGACCATGATCTACCCTACTCACCCTCTGTTTTGAAAGCCAGTTGTAATCTGCCTTTGCTTTCCAAGGTTAATCTTTTCCTTAGTGAAAATCAATGATAGAGGTATGCCACTTAGTTTTGCATCAAATACTTTTATTTTGAGGGAAGGATTACTGGATTCAACTGTGTAGAATTACTTTATTTTTCCAATCCTAATCTTGTTACTGTTTGTATGTTATATGGCTTCGAAATTTGAATCATACTGGATAGTAGAGACCATGTTCTTTTGATTAAAATAATACGGGACTATTTCAAAGTTGCCTAAGAATTGCACTGGGTCCTTTAAGGACCTGCTCACCCCTTCCCAAATATCCATAATGACCCCCTCACCCCTTGACAAATATTCATACTTAAACTATAAATCCCACTGCATCTTCGTTTCCTCTTGTTCACTCATTTTCTAAGCATTGGCCATGTGTCCAAGCACATACACCTGCTCTCAGCTTTGCTATTTCTTGAAACACAAGTAAAACGTTTGAAGGGCCTCTCCCTGCATAGGTTCTTGTACTCTGATCAGCTAGCAACAAAAGGAATGAAGCTTATATATGATACCAAATCCATGCAACAACTTTGATCTTTCATCATTTACTGTGACAATAGGAATATAGATCTTCATCAGATCTTGTCCACTAACTCAATTGCCATCATATGATATGTATGCTTTGTTAGGGCTGCTTGGATACCTGTTCAGGAGGATGGGGATGACTTGTTTGTTTTAGGGGCGACAGAAAAAGTTTTATCTTAAATCCAATGCTTCTCAGGGAAAGATTCTAGTCAACCATACCATTTCATCTCTAGTGATGTTATGTACCACTTCCAGGACAAATGATTCACATCAACTTGTGGCAGAAAGAAAGAAATAAATTATATTAATGTCCATGGAGGACCAAAAGTAGGTCAATGGGACTCAAGGGTACAACAGTTTACAAAGAAAGTTCTAGGAGTAGAATCCTGGAGAGGCCCCACAAAGGGGAAGAACCAAAAATAAAATACAAAACAGCAGGGGACCACCAACATAGGTGGTCAAGAAACCAATACAAATAGCCAAGTAGGGGGAACAAGAACCCCAAAGAGCATAAGTTGAGGAGTACTGGAGAGAGAAGGTCTCATCGAGTATCATAGTCTGGGCTAGAAATGGAGTCACCGGTGTCATCGTCGATCACTATGAAGGGGCCAATACAAAATCGGATAGTGCTCATTGGGGAGTGCCCAAGGCCATGAGGGCCAAACAAGGCACTCCTCCTAGAATCACTCCTAACATCCAAGGTTGAAGTAACCCCTGTATTAGCAAAGAAGCTCGTAATATGTGTATCCTTGTGGTTGGGGGGGTGGCTTGGGAGGAGTAGACCTATGTTGTCAAGGAGTTGAATCGCGCCACTGAGAAGAAGTAGAACCAAGGTGATGAGGGGGAATGTGTTGAGGTAGAAGTTGTGAGAGATGCTGTCTCAGAAGTCTACTTGTGTCAATGTTTGAATAACGGTATGTAAAGGCTGTTTAGAGTTGTTGGTCTCTTGGATGTGCTGGAATAAGGATGTGATTAACCTTGGGGCTCTAGGATCCTTAGAGACCCCTTGCAAGGATCTGGGCCAAAGGGTGACAACCTCTCATAGATTAAGGGCCAAGCACCGTTGGTCTGGTCTGAATATCTAAAGAAAGTAGAGAGATTGTTGCATTAGTCCCTATAGAGGTAGTAATATCTCCCTCAGATCTCATAGTAAATGGGGCATCTAAAGATGAAATTCTCCTCGGTCTCCACCTTCTAGAGAGAGCAAAGACTACAACTCCAGTATTGGTGAAGAATATGATGATCCGTCTCAACCTGTAGTTGGTAGGAATACACCCTCAGTTGGCTAAGGGAAAACTTCAAGCCATGTGACCAATTATGCTAGAGATACTGAGGATGACATAAGATACCACCTTCACCTATAAGAAATGTTTTGCATAAAAAGCATGCTTCAGGTTGAGTGGCATAAGAGGGGAGGTCTAAGTTTCTTGGATGTACTGTCTATATATGTTCCTCCTAGCAACTCTAGTGATGGTCTTCTTCGAAGGAAGGAGCTGAGTAGGATTGTCCAAAGAATACATGAAAGGAGGGAGTCTATCAACAGAGATGCCGATAGAAAGGAGCAAGCTAGTCTTAGAGTACCAACAACGATGTTGCCTAATGGAGCCTAATGAAGCAATGTGCTCAGAAGAATGAAGAGCTAAGTATGGATACCTGTCACAACTAGAAGCTAAATCCCCCATGGATCTGAGCTTGTGGATGTAGAAACTAAGTCGGAAGATAGTCTCGAGATGCAATGGTTGGGCAACAAACTCAGCCTAGACAATGCTTTGAGGAACAATTTGCTTGAAATGGATCATGCGCTGCAGCATGAGAGTCCGGACTTGCTCAATACGAGCCTAGTCGACGGATCCCAAGCTAGGCCCCTAAACCTCGTATCCATATAAATTGTAGGCTTGATGATGGTATGAAAAGATGCATCTTAGAAAGGATATCTTGGAAGTGGATCTAGAAACATTAACACTCCAAAACAGAGAGAGGCATAACCCTTGCAAAGATGTGAATGAGAGGTAGGGTTCATTTTGAAGGAGGGACCAAAAAATTGGATCCCCAAGTATGTGTAAGTCAAAGAAATCTCCAAATCTGCCCCCTTGTACAAGAACTAAAATTTGGAAAGAGAACATTTGGAGATGTTGAAAATCACGACCTTAGTTTTACCAAGGTTGACCACAAGTTGGCGAAGTTCACAAAAGTGAGCAAGGACATCTACTTGTCGCTGTAAGCCTTCAATAAAATGAGAGAGTAGAACATCATCTGCAAAAAGTAGAATGGCTATAACCATCTCATGCAAAATGCAACCATCACCCATACGAGTATGTTGTAGAAGAAACTCCTCCAACTCATCAATGTAAATGTTGAAGAGCATTGGGGAGAGAGGGCACCCTTGTTTGACCTCAATGGTACTCCTCACAAAGTCGGAAAGATCGTGAGAGCTACAAAACTGCCCAATAATTGTCTCATAAAGCCTCCTATGTAAATGCTAAAGACGGTTGGGGAGAGAGGACACCCTTTTTTGATCCCAATGGTACTCACAAAGTTGAAAAGATCGTGAGAGGTATAGAACTGCCCAATAATTGTCTCATAAAGCCTCCAAGCTGCGGTAATGAGAGAATCAGAAATGTCAACATCGTGCATCCTTTGGAAAAGCAAGTGTCTCAGATTTGAGTCAAAGGCCTTCTTGAAATCTATGAAACAAAAAAAGACTGTGGAAGACTGGTGATGAGCGTCCTCAATAATAGCTCGAAGGGTAAATATGTAGTCAATGGTCTAGTAATCTTTCTTAATGTCAGCTTGCCCTCAAGCACTAAGATTACCTCTTTCTAGGTGCTCAAAAAATTGCATGTCCAACATTGTGGCATAAAGTTTGGCAAATGTATGTCCAATCATGATAGTCCTATAGTTACCAAGATTGGTGAGATCTCCGGACTTATGAATAGGATGAATTATGTGCATAGACCAAGACTGTGAAAAACTAGAACAAACCACTTGTTAAAGAGTTTTGCCAAAGGAGGGGCTAGAGGATCCACACCATATTTGAGGAATTCAGCTTAGAGGTTTTCACAATCTGCTGCTTTGTTGGTACATAACTTTGGTATAACCCTCTTGAGTGTGCACATGGAGAAAATGGTAGAAGATGGTGATGGGGTGGGGACCATGATAGCAAGTTGGTTGGGTATATCGTAAAGAGAGCTAGCAAAGGAAACTCGTGCATTGCGACTAATATCAAAGTCTGTATTTGTAGTTTTTCTAAGAAGAGTGCCCCGGAAGGCCTTGGGGGAATGGTGAAGGTCAACAAGGAGGGCAAGTCACTGAGAAGGAAGAAACTCACATTTCTTGTGATGGAGAAGACAACGATGCTCCCTAAGAATGGAGGATACGGAGGGAGCGTTGTGGGATGGGGAAAACCGAAGCCTTTGATGAAGAGATTTGCAATCGTCATCACACCATTGGTTCATAAGATAAGACCTATGGAGGCGAGGAGCCTTGGGGTAATGTATAGTGTGGGGACAAGATTCAAGGGCAACATCCTGAAAGACTTGATGAAGGAAATCATACATGGAATTGGTGGTGGGAAGAGGGAGGGAGTGGAATTCAGGCAAAAGAAGAGAGACAGGCTGAATAGTCAAACAAAAGATTTGCAATCTTTGTACACAACCTCTTGCATCATATCAGGTCGGATGCTTTTAGGTATTCAGTGAGGGTAGCCTAGCTATGAGGGTTAGAAGATGCAAAAATCTATAAGTAGAGCTATTGCTATTGTAAATGCAAGTGCTATTTTCATGAGATAAGACCATTGAGAGTTCATAAGAGATAATAGAGAGTTTGATATGATTCATTATAATACACAGTTGAAGGTTGTACAGTTTGGCTAGGATGAAAACAATGATAGACTTTTAATAAGGTTGGATGAGCTCTAGCTCCTATAGTACAAAACATATGGATACTTACTTTCCCTCAAGTGAGTGCTAATCTTCCCCTAAGGTATCTTATTAATCCCTTCAAAGTGAATACTATGTTTGTACCATGAAGTCCGAAATGAATCCACACATGGTTGAAGAAGAGATGCATTGAATTTGGGCCATTGATGCTTTTCTTACAAGTAGTCATGATAACCATCTTGGAAAATCAATCCACTATGACATAGTATCATTTTAGTGTGTTGTCATTAGCAATCTAGACAAGAAAACAATCTAGGTTGGCTTGGTGATGCAAATGGAATGCATGACTTGATATGGTGCTCTATGTTGTGTGCATGAGGCCAAAATAAATGCTATTAAAGTGCAGATAGGGTCTTACTTACCCCAAAGTGTCCCCTTGTCTTTGAATGGTGTGCCTCCTAAATGAGTTATTGATGAGATGCACCTCCAAGTACAAAGATGCCTGAGCTTGTTGAGAAGTTGGTTGGAAAATGGTGATTGGCAACTTGTTTACACTATGCGAGAGTGGTACAGGCTTGTGTGAAGTCTTGTTTAGTTGAGTGGGGAGGCAACCTTAGTCTAAGAAGTTGTGGCCTCTAGTGTCTAGCATTTTGAGGATTGTTCAAACATGGCGGCTGAGGCAATTTGTAGTCTTCTAGTCTTTTCCCCTATTTTTGAAGACCAAATAGAAATGTTGTAAGTATGTCATCCACTTCATATGGCGCACAATCTCTAGCTTGCATTGTGTATGTATTGTTGTACCCATACAAACCTTTTCATATTGAGTCATCTTTCAAGTAAATTTCTTGATCCTCGTGTTTTGAGCCATTAGGTGAGTCATTATTTCCCTTGGTCATGAAGGTTGTTCTTGTTGTTTCAAGTCAGTGTCCTTGTGGGGATGAATGAAAGGAATTTTCCAATGTGAGAATCAAGGTAAAGATCAGGACTTGGGCAAGGAAGGAAAGGTGAGAGTGGTCCAAGGTGTGGAAATGATATATCAAGGCTTCTAGAGCATGCTTGGACAAGTTTTGGAGTGTTTAAGTTATGAAAAAAGTTGCATAAGTTGTTTGAGCGCACACTAATGAGAAGAAAGGTCACTTTTGAGTGAGTTTCAAGTGGAATAAGTGGTTAATAGGTCAAAGTGAGTGCTTGTGAGTGTGAAAAAGGTCCTAGCAAGTCAAAAGGTGCGCTTTTGGTCACTTAAGTGAAAAGTGGAAGAGTTATAACAAGTCAACTTCAAATTAGAACAAAAAATGAATTTTAAGTGAAAAAGTGCATAAGTTGTTCAATGCCAATGGTAAATTAGAAGAAAAAGTGAACTTTAAGTGAAAATGTCGAGATGAAATTAGAACAAAAAGTAAACTTTTTGGCCAAAAGGTGCATAAGTGAGAAAATGCATGCATCCTAGGGGAGATGGCATGTTTTAAGTGAAAAATATGAAAAATTGCACTAAGACCCCAAAAAGTGTGCCTAGAGAGAGAAAGTTAAGTGAATTTCAAATTAGAAGAAAATTGCACCAAGACCCCAAAAAGTGTGCCTTGAGAGAGAAAGTCACTTGAGTGAACTTCAAAGTAGAAGGTAAAAGTGAAATGGGTCTAAAAGGTGCTCTTACCGAGGGAAAATCACTTGAGTGATCAAATATGTCAAAATGGTGCATAAGTGATGAGCACATTTCATGACTTAAGCATCAATTTGAAAACATAAAAAAGTGCTCATAAGTGAAAAAGTGCACACTCATAAGTGACAAAGTGAATTGCAAATTAGAACAAAAAAATGCATGGAGCTCGAAAGTGCATGCTTGAGGGGAGAATGGATAAATTTTATGTTGAAAAAGTGCACAGAAGGGTCAAAAAGTGTGCCTCATGAAGGATAAAGCACTGAAAGATAGGAATTGTTGCTCAAGGAAGTTAAAATGTGCATTTCTACCTAGAGATGGCTAAGTTCCACCTTCAAAACACAGAAGGATGCCATTGAAGGTTTCCTACTAGATAGTTCTTCATTTGCAAGTTTTGTTGTAAGCTTCTAGGATCAACACTTGTTTCCATTCTTCCAACACCTATGGCAGGGTTTCATAACACTGAGTACACAAGATTTGACACAAGTTAATGAGGGTTTAGAAAGCAAACACTGAAAAGTTATCATTTCCTTCATTGTTCATTCAAAATGCTTCAAGATTGATGGTCTAATGATTTGACAATGAAGATCATGTGAAGTGCTTACCAAGCAAGGACTAAGGTTGGACTATCAAGGTTTCATCTTCGATGTCTAGAGTTTCCAAATTCAAGTCACCAAGATGGTTTGGTGAGTTTTTAGTTTCAAGTTTCTTTGGAGGATTTGCCATGGTCACAACGAGGAAGCTACAGGAGAATCACTATGAGTAGCCAGCGATCAAACTGGTTATTTTTAGTCTATGCTACTTTTAGCCACGTCTATTTTTAGCCATTGCTATTTTGGGACACAACTATTTTGAGGTGATCTTCTAGAAGATCTATTCAAAGATATCCTATTTCATTCATTCTTATTTTAGACAATGTATTTGAAGACAATATTGTATTTAGGACTTGCTTTATGTGCAACAAACTATTGATAGCATAGGAACTTCAGTATGTTTTTTATTTATCTTGAATAAGTCACATTTAAAATATTCTAAACATTTATAAATAAGCGCTTTATGTACTTGGATTTTCTAATAGTAATTCTATTCCTACTTACTGAAATTGATGTTTAAGCCTAGTTATGTGTTCTTGTGATATTGTGATTTTGGGAGTTGAATATTGCTTGATAGTTATTGGAGGCCTTGTATTGCAGTAGTTATTGATTTGGGCTTTGTGGCATAGTATACAAATCTCCCTATTCAACTTATCACATCTTCTATGTGTTTAATCCAATTCAAGCTTTGTGTTGCGCTCACGCTTTCTAGTCTTTGCTTTTAGCTAGAAAGAGTGCACATTTGTTAACCATCGAGGTTGTTTACTTTTAAGATAAAAAACTTAAAAATTTCCCATCATGTGTAGAAGTGCTGATAAGCTTTAAGCCTTTGCTCAAGAACCAAAAAGATAGGTGTTTGTTTAAGTTTGTATTATATATTGAAAATCCAATTGTTTAGAGTTCTCGGGTTATATTTTGTTACAAGGGAGCTTCCCCTTCTAATTCAAAGAAAGTTTTTACCTTACACGATGTTTTGTTTTGTGTTCTCTTGGAAGGGACAAATTAAAACACTAACATGTAGGAGCTGAAGCAACTTATGATATGATTGAATGATGGTTTTCTTCCCTAGGATGTAGTGTCACCATTGTTTGATATCTTGCATGATGACATGCAATTCTTTCTCATAGGTGGAATAGCACTGAATCGTGTTACTAAAGTCTTTGAGTGATACTCATCCGGATGTCCATGTTGGGTGAGTACTAGGTCATGTAACTTGATGCATTTGTCTCAATCTTGAAAGGTAGTGTGATGTTGAGCATGGCCAATACTAGTACAACACAATTGAACTTCTTGAGCTCCTCAATAGCACACTTTTGAGCAAATGCCCATTGGAAAATAGCCTTGGTGTGACTGATTCAATTCAATGGCTAGACTAGGTGTTAGAATGCAAGGATGGATTTGTGATATAAATTTGCAAGTTGAAGAAAACTTCTAAGCTCTTTGAACTTGTGTGGAGTTGGACAATCTTGGATGACTTATGTTTTATTTGATCTACTCATATGCTTCCAATGTCAGTAATGTAGCCCAAAAGTTGAATCTTTGTTTTGCCAAATGAACACTTGCTTAAGTTGGCTTGCAACTTGTGTTGGTGTAAGGTATTTAGGACACATGCGACTTGTAGAACATGCTTCTCCCAAGTCTTCTTGAAGATGAGAAAAAACCATACAAGTAGACAATGACAAAGGAGATCGTTAAGGGTTTGATCATCAAGCGTATAAATGTAGTTGATGCATTCGTTAAACTGAAAGACATAACTAACCATTTATATGATTCACCTTTTGTCTTGAAAGTGTCTTCCAAAAATTGTTTACAAGAACTAGATGGTAAGAAGATTTTAGACCAATCTTGGTGAAGCATTGTACACCTTGGAGCTGGTCCATAAATTCATCAATATGGGGTAGGGGATACTAGTTCTTTGTTGTTATCTTGTTGAATTTGTGATAGTCAATGTAGAGGTGCCATTAACCATCCTTCTTTGGCACAATGACTTTTAGATTACCGCATGAAGTAAAACTTGGCTTGATATTTCCTTGATCTAGGAGCTCTTGTATTTGGTATGGGATCTCATCATTCTCCCAAATTGACTTGCAGCATATGGAGCCATTCGAAAGAATATATCCTAGAAGTAGGTTGATATGATGTTTTACTATGCAGTGTGTTGGAATGCCTTTGTGTACATTCAAGATGCCTTTGTACTTCTTGCAATGTTTGATTGATTTGTTATTGTTGCAAAGTTGCATACGGTTGTTGGCTTGTTGCCAAAACCTTTCTACTCTAGTGCTCAAGTGCCAAAACTTCTGTGGGTGACACAAGATTGTGACAGTGCTTCGTTGATACCAAATAGATTTTGGTCTTCAAAAGAGATTGCATAATTTTATGGATGTGGTCTTTCACCTTGATGGTTTGATTTGTGGCTTAATTCTATGAGTCTATAGGAATCATCATGGTTATAAACATATGGCACGCTGAGTAGAATGTTACATACCTCAAATTTCACGATGTCAAAAGTGATTGCATGCTTAGGCTTGACTTGATACTTGAACGTGTAGTGGTGCTTGATGTGGATGTCTTTACCTTGCTCTAGGGTATTCTTTAGTTCTAAGGCCCAAGTGCTTGATTGCATATTGTGCAATGTTCTTTTGGGTCCCATTGTCAATGATGACATGGACGGGCTGACCTTTGACCCAACACTTGGTACGGAAGAGGCACTCTTGTATCTTAGAGATGTTGGTGCTTAGACAAGTACTATATGGATTGATGTCTTCTACTTGTGCGACATTTAGAATTGTTGTGGGTCCTTGTGTGGTGTTAGTAGCACCACTTATCTCATTATTTCTTGCTTTATGTTTGAAGGCTGATGTTAAAGGTGTCAAGTCCTTTGGTTTTGTTGTTGATACCCATCCTTCTTGGCACGTCTATTGCTTTTGCGTAGGAGGGGTTTTTTTACTAGGCTTAAATTGAGCATTACTTGTAATGTCGAAGGCGAGGAGGTGAGTTGCTTCATCTTGGCATTTGCTTCAATCTTGGAAGCATAGTGGTAGTCTTGCTCCAATGTATCTACGATGAGGAATTCCATCTTGTCATGGATTGAAGGGTCAAGTCCATTGATGTTCTTCAACACCTTATTTGGCTCCGTCTTTGCAACAGGAAGGCACGTGAGATAGTCAACTTGTTTGTGTATTCTTGCACAGATTAGTCCTTGCATTAATGCAATTGTTGGAACTGGATGGGCTGATCCTCGTAGTGCTCGAGAGGATAGTATTCTTCATGTACAATGCTGGTGAACTTCTCTCATGTGTAGATAGGTTCAAATTTGTGCTCACATTGGGTGCTATAGACTTCCCACTAATGAGAAATTGATGTGGGTATCTTCAATATGAAGAGAATGATCTTGGCATCAGGGAAGTAGTTAACAGAGAAATATGCTTCAACTTCTTGTGTCCATTCATTCAATGCAATGATGTCGATTTTGCCTTGAAACACAGGAGTATCTTGATTCACTTGGACCTTAATGAGCCTTAATACTGAAAAGGCATGTTACCATGTGAGGTGGAAGGTTGGGATGAAATAGACGGGGACCCAACTGCTTCATTGCAGAACTAGTTGAAGAGTGCAGTGCATCACTTGTTGAGAATATCCTTGATGAATTGTTGAATATTTGGGGAGGCATCAAAAGATTTCTTCTGGGGATCAACCGGCAAGAACAATCTCACTGCAGATTTAATTCAAGAATGCAAATTGAAAATCTAGCTCTAATACCAATGCTTTGGCTCCCAGGGACACTCTTGGGGGACAACACTCTAAACTCCTGGAAATTTAGATGTGTTATAAGCAGAAACTATATCGACAATGAATCAGAAGACTATCAAAGAGAGGTGTGCAAGAAAGATAAAACGATAAACTCTATTAGTTTGTATGTTTTGTACATAGCATACTCTCTCTTGAGATGTATGACTGTTTATCTTCTAGCTCTGCCTATTTTGTCAATCCAAGAACAACTCTGCCTCTAGATGCTATCTGTAGACTCGTGTTCTGTCTTTTGGATAACTTCCTCTGTGTATGTTACTGATGCATATGTTACATTACAAGGATGATAGTTACATCAGAATAGTTACAAAATACTCAAGGTTTAAATAATGGCTGATGGGTCGCCATTCTACAGGTATGACAATTGGTCTGACATAGAGGTTGTGTGGACAAGTAGTTTGACATGATGCAAAGGTCCAGTGTGGTGTGTTAAGCGTGCAAGAGGTCTGGGTGTTGTGTGCCAACTTTTGATGGTCCAAATGAGTTGTTCAAGGAAGGTGGAGTTGCACTAGATGACAGCGATCTTTTGGTGTAAAGTTGTGAGGCTGAGTGATCTTTGGTGATGACATGATGTGTACGTGTTGGTACAAGGTGGCATGATGAAGAGCTGTGCAAAATGTCCAACACTGCAAGTGGAAGCATGCGGCCTAGCACAACTTGGTTCTAAAATATGTATGTGTTTTGCTATCTTTGTTTTACAGTGCTTGGATAGTAGTGTAGTACTGGGGGTTATACCTCACATTGTAGGATAGTTAGATCAATTAGTGGGTGGAATCACATTGAAGTTGTTTGAATACAAAATTCTATTCTTTAATGAAGTGCTCTTTTTGCATTCTTGAAATAAATAAAATGTCAAATCCAAACAGAAGTGCTTTTGGATTTAACTGTGTGTATTTCTTTGCTTCAAATCCAACAGAATGATGGAGTCCAAAAGGTAGAAGTATAGGTAAATACCTTTTTAAAGGTAATCCTTACAAGGTATTAAATATGGGAATTTCATTTTCAAAATTTCAGGTGTACCATCTACTATGAAATTCAGGGGAGTTTCTCTGTTTGTTTATAGATCCAAGTGATTCTTCAGAGGTATTTCATCCTCTTCCTTCAAGAGGTTGTCACTTGTAAGCATAGTACCTTACTGGGGACCCTTTAAAGCTATTAGGTTTATTACCTCCTTTCAGCTCATTATCACAATGTTATGAGCACCAAACACCCTTTGAATGCTGCTGATTCACCTTCAGATGAGGAGAAAGCAATGAGACAGTGCTTATACTTCATTTCAAAATCAGGGCTTTTAAACTCCCCTAGCTGCACAATTAGTTTTGCAGGGGCAAACTCACATTAACAGCTTCTTTTCTAACACTGGTTGTTTCAGATGAGGAGAAAGCAATGAGACAGTTCTTATACTTCATTTCAACATCAGGGCTTTTAAACTCCCCTAGCTGCACAATTAGTTTTGCAGGGGCAAACTCACATTAACAGCTTCTTCTCTAACACTGGTTGTTCGTTGGCCTTTAGATGTTAGGAGAGGTTCTAGTGGGGAGTGTCTTGCGGCTTGCCTCTACCTATGATTGTTCGGCCAGGTTCCATTGGTCTTGGTCATTCTGTGATGGACATTATCGTGCCTTGCATTGGCAGTTTCATGGTGGCCGACAATGTTGCCATTGGTTCTTCTGGCCCATGCTTTGCTGCACACGTGATAAAATAGTTTTTCATCTTTGATCACATGTTTTGATCTTGTTCAGCTCCAAGCTTCATGGCTTCATTGGGGTATCAGTAAACTCAATTGGTTAACTGCACTTAGATGTTGTGGTCCGGAGCTTTTAACTATTTTTGGTTTATCCTCTCTTGCTTTGTCTGCTGCTTCTTACTGTAGTTCTTCTCTACTGCAATTTGTAACTGGTTAGACTTTCAAGTCCCATTGACCGACTTTGATCATTTGTGTGCATTAATATAATTTTTTTTCTTTCTTTCTCTAAGATCTACAACACTTTGCATCATATGCAAGCTGTAGGACTACATGTTTCTAGAAGATGCATATTAAACTCAAATAAAACACTAATGTGTTAAACTCAAAAGAGTCATTTACATTATCGATCATTAGCAAAACATCCTTCCAATGTGTTGGGTGCCACAATTTTGATTGTATAATGGTGGGGAGCATATAAATTATGAGCTAACCACTAATCACTGAAAAAACCCAGTGTTCAAAAAATGGAAGTAGAAATATGTTGACGAAAGCATTATGTAACATCTTAAAATCTTGTCCTCATTAAATGGTTTCAAAAAGTATTACAGTTATATAAATGGTTCACATTTTTGTGGCAGGTTTTATGCAGCAGAGGTTCTTCTAGCTCTGGAATATCTACATATGCTGGGAGTTGTGTACAGAGACCTCAAACCTGAAAATGTTCTTGTAAGGGAAGATGGACATGTTATGCTTTCAGATTTTGACTTATCTATGAGGTGTGCTGTCAGCCCCACGCTAGTTAAATCATCATCTGTTGATCTTGATCATTTAAAGAGGATTCCAGCATTTTGTGTCCAACCGGCCTGTATTCCACCTCCTTGTGTGGAAGCAGTCTGTGTACAGCCTTCCTGTTTTACACCCCGGTTCTTTTCGCAGAGGTCAAAGAAGGTAAGGAAGCCCAAAATTGAAGTGTGTAATCAAGTGACTCCCTTGACTGAGCTTGTGGCAGAGCCTATCACTGCAAGATCGAATTCATTTGTTGGAACTCATGAATATTTGGCTCCAGAAATTGTTAAAGGAGAGGGTCATGGGAGTGCTGTTGACTGGTGGACTTTTGGAATATTTTTATATGAACTTCTTTTTGGAAAGACACCCTTCAAAGGCGAAGGTAATACTGCTACACTTAACAATGTGGTAGGACAGTCTCTCAAGTTTCCAGAAACGCCCACTGTAAGTTATGCAGCGAAGGACTTGGTCAGGGGCTTGCTTGTAAAAGAGCCACAACATCGACTAGCATTCAAGCGTGGGGCAACAGAAATCAAACAACATCCTTTCTTTGAGGGTTTAAACTGGGCGCTTATTCGATGTTCCACTCCACCTGAAGTTCCAAAGCCTTTTGAGACCAGCTTGCCTGTCAAGACATTGTCTAGTGGTTCAACAAGTCAAAAAAAGTTTGCTAACATGGATTCCAGTTCTAGGAGGAATCATTTGGAGTTTGAAGTATTTTAGCTTTGCCTTTAATGCAACAATTACATGTGTTTTTGCACAGAAGTCCAGTGTTACTTCTGCAAGAATGTACAATGCAGGTTGTTTGTGATGGACTATGTAATGATTAAATATTTAGGAAAGAAGAAAGCAGTGCCTTGTGATGCAAGGAAAACAAGTGCTGTTGTATTGTGTATCCTATGCTCTGATTAAAGAAATGCATATAATTCTGGGATAGCCTATCAACTCCTGTCACGAGTATTTTGACCTTTCAGTAGATTTTAGTCATTTGGACTTCTGTTGAAATTTTAAGATGTATTTTAGTTGTTATTGCTGGCTTGAAATTTGGGTAAATTCCCGTCCAATCAAGCTCGATGTTTATGCTCAGTGATAGATGCTTTCCTGCTGAAGAAATTATTCGTTGGCAGAAATTCTACATCAGATTTTTAAGGATCTCTTTTTTTAAAATATTGCAAAAGCTGGAGTGGATGTATGTGGTAAATCATAATGCTGGCCTCTATTATAAACGGGGGAAGGCTATATTTATATATATTAACATGTAAAGAATCAGGTGCGATAAAGGTTATTAACTGTGAACCTGATGTGATCTTTTATAAATACTTACATTGTATCTTGGAAGGTATGATCGTCTGTGTACCCACCTGTGTGGCTGTGTACCCAATTTTTTAAAAAAATATTAATACATCATTTTATTAAGGAGTTGTGTGCTTGTTTGAATTTTTACGTTTGAATTTTTACAATGTTCTGTCGCGACTTATCTATCTCCGCCAAAGCGTGTTACATTTGCCAATTCTGGTATCTAAATCTTGAACGTGCTCCCTGACTATTGATGTTGGAATTTCAGCAATAGGTCCTGAGATTCCTCAATAATTGCCGCAAGTCAGATTCTTAGAGCTAGAATGCTGATGCGATAACTCAATAATGTGGACACACTTCCAAGTAGAAATGATGGAATATCGAAGGATTTATGCCTTTAGCGGGCACAATATCAAAGCCTTATTCTACAAGGACAATCAGAAAATGTAGAAAAACAACTAACACAGACAAAAATAAAGTACAAAAGACAGAAGCAAAGCTAAAGCAGGAAATGAAACAGGTGAAAAGCATAACAGCGCATAAAGAATATCAAAATACAATGAATCAAGGGAAGAACTGTTGGTTTCTAGATTATGATTTGCTGTAGAGAAAAAGAAGTGCAGATTATAAGGAGGCCATTCTTCTAAGAGTTGTATGTGGCAAGATTGAGACCAAATGTTGGTAGAATCAGAAGAATCATCCGCAGACCGTTTGTCCAACTAGCTATTGATGGAGTTATTGGACCTGTTGGCAGCAATAACAAGATTCTATGATGGCAACATAGATGATGGTTTTTTTTTATTTTTTTAAAATTTTAAATATTGAGGAAGTCTACAAATATGGCTTGCACGAGCATGACTAAGACTTGGCTCCTTTTGAGCATTAACACTAGATTAATACATAGCTCCTTTCGAGCCACCACACTAGGAACCAACAATGGAAGACCAAGAGTGACACCTTAGAATTCACATCCAGATTAGAAGCCAACAATGGAAGACCAAGAGTCACAACTTAGTATTCCACCTTAGATGTTACCTTGGGGATTTGAACTTGGGTCTCCACAATGAGAACCCAACACTTTAACCAATTGAATTCAACTCTTTTGACTGATGGGAGTTATTGAACAACATGAGTTGAAATAAAAAACTTCAAGAGGTTTGCATATGAAGGTTATTAAAACTGATGATGTGGCATATTCTCATACATGTTGATATTCATCCTTCATTGATTTTTTTAGCTCATGATTCCAAATTTCCATTTTCTGAGCTTAATCAGCGTCTTTGTAATATATTTCAAGTTGTTGGGTCAAAGATAATGGGTGATAAGGAGGCGAGACTTGGCTGACAAGCTAAATGTCAGACCTGCTGGCAGAAAGGAAAATAGACTGACTGATGGAAATTTGGAAATCATATTTTAGTCGACTGACAATTGGAAATCCAACTCGCTGGCAGATATTTGTGTCCAAGGACGATGCAGTACCATTACAGGTTAAATGAACAACCGGTAATGGGCATGTAGAGTCACAACAAAAGCAATGGAAGGAAAGAAAGAAATTCAGAACTGTAATGGAACTTTTAGTGAAGTTGCAAAGAATTTACGATCAGATGGGCCTTATTTACAAATGGAACCCAACAACTGATAAATCCAGGCAAATGAAATACCCCACCTAGGCAAAGATTCTGTGTGTGCAATCTACCTCAGCAACAATCCTGCTTTAATCTTCATGCCAATTCTCTTTCAAGATTTGCCAGCCCCTTCTTCTGAAGGAAAATGTCCTTAAATAATTGATCACGGTGACACTTGATATGCAATGACAAATTGAACATACAAGAAGAAATTCCCCGAGTGTCCATGGGCTAAAGAAAAATTGGCATTTCAAGAAGATGAACTGAACTCCAAGATTGCTCCCTCAGTTCCTAAGTAATTGACCACTTGCATGTAATCTACATGGAAATCTCAAATCAACCCCGAGGGATCATTTGCTAGGAGTATAGGTTATCTTAGAGAATTGTGAAATTGGAAAAAACATGTGGATTCAGAGAATATGGTGACATAAGTCAACTCAAAAGCTTAGGCACCATCCTAAAAGTCCATCCACGTGCTTGTAACGACATTGAAAGCAAAGGTTGGTGTAGAGGTTTATGTGGTAGTGTGCATGATGTGCAAGTAACATGCGTAAGCTAAGACTTGTGCAAAACACATCCAACAAGTGACACTCAAGTATCAAATACTTAGGGTGTATGGGAAGACATATGACACAGGGCTGTGTGGGAACCAAAGATCCAAGGTGCATGCAAGAAAATACAAGCACATGAAATAAACAAAGCATGCAAGGAAAAACTAACATGCACAACAAGTATAAACTATTGAGTGATCCACGATTGTTCAATCCCTCGGATGCTCTTGCATCGAAGGAACAAGAAGGGATTTGATTAGGTATGCACTAGAGCCATAGATATTTGTGCACAAGGAGCAACAAGGGAGATGGCTAGAGAGTTCGACAAGAGGAATTTGTGTACAAGGAGCAACAAGGGAGATGGCTAGAGAGTTCGACAACAGGAATGTTAGATTGGATGCTATGTGTATTGTTGAATTTGCAGTGACAAATATGTTATTGTTCGGTGGCAGCATTTTTTAAAAACTTGTGATTGTGAGAGAACACAATCGTTATTGACCCTATTAACCAGTGGATTAGGCACTAACTTGGCATTCTTCTTCACATGGCACATGGGTTGATCTTCATGTATCGTCAAGTGGTTTTGTGTTCTTATTATCATGACAAATTGGTATATTGTGTAGGAAGGTTTTATTATGTATTTATGTTATTAAAAGGTCCCACTTTTAGGTTGTAATAATCTTTGCACATGGTAAGGTTTATTTTTTATTTTTAGAATTAAATAATTATAAAAGTGTGCAATGATTAAAGTATTGCAAATTGACCAAATTGTGGAATAATTATGAGATTTTAATTGGAAGTTATGATTGTAAGAAAATGTGGAAATTGTCATGTAAATGATTTCACCATGCAATGTAATAAATATGCAGAAGTGTGACATAATAATGGTTAAGAGGTTGGAAATTTTCCTAGGCATTGTTGGCTAAAGGTTTTTATCTAGGTTCCAATGGATTCTTTTCTTTCCACCTTGCTAGAGGGCACACAACTTTGTTTATTGCTATAATTTCCTGACTATTGTTATTGGAATGTAATTTTTGGCATGATGGAATTCAAATTTCTCATAAATAGATGTGATATCCTTTTTGCAAGATTTGATTTTTTTGCTTGTTGAATGGGATTTACTCATACACAGTACACCATTTTCAGCTGCATGCCATGTTTTCTTTATCTTGCACACTGTGATTCTAAAGTTTGAATGGTGAAGCTTTTTATCACCTGCATGTAGCTAGGTGAAAACTTTGTGTTTTAGAGATTTTAATTGCCTTGTGTAAATATTTCACACATCTCCATTGACACTAAAGGAGGTTTGGATCTTATTTATTTATTTTTTGTTGAGTTACCCAAGCAGTCCTCTATATTTTAGTTCATCTATTGTTTCTCTAATTTCTTTTTTCTCCTATTCCTTTAGTGTTTTCAAGGAAAAATCACACCAAAATACAACCCACGCTATTATGTGAGGAATCTACCCCTCTCAAACACAAGAAGAATTCACCTTGTTTGCAGTGATAGTTACACATTGTGTAACAAAATATGTTGTCCATTGGGCGAGTCACTCACATTTTGCAAAGGATTGAGGTGACAAAATTAAATATTAATTTTTTTGGCAATTCTACTATAGAAAAGGGCGCTTTCATCTTTGTTTCCCCACATTTTTACTATGGTAGTGGTTGCCTCTACTCCACGGGGTAACCATTTTAGTCCGCTACGTTTAGAGCAACAATTTACCTCCAGGCTCCAGCATGGACTTTCCAAAGTTTGTGGGAGATGGATTTCAAAGGCAAATTGACATATTTGAGCTTTCACCACTGGCTACATGGTCCTTGGAGTTGTTCATAAAGATGTATATGTAAGGCTTCTTGTTGAAACATTGATTGGATTTGTTGTTGAGTGGTTTCAAAACCTAAATGATGGATGCATAATGGATTGGAACAAAGTATAGAATGGGCTTTTGGTAGAGTTCAAACTTGTAAATAAATATGAATTGTTCCAAATCTCTCAAGTCTTCTTTGTGGTTATGTCAAAGGTTCGAAGGTTAATCTCAACTCTTTTTTGATTGCTCTTTCTATTGAAATTTTGTGGCTCATTTGAAAAAGGAGAAATGAGGACATTTTCTAGGACAAGAGAAGGCACTGTACACAGTCTTTTAGTAGACTCACTCTCACTAAAATTGGTGAACAGGTTACCATAACTCTAGAGATCCCCACTAATAGATTCATGAAGATTGTAAACAAAGGCTTGACTCTTATATACAAGTTTGACATCACATATGTAGAGTTTTGGCCTCATGATTCGAGAAAGATTGATGAGAAATTTTACAAAGAGTATTTAGACTTTGAAAATTAGTATTGTAAACTACATAAATGTGAATTGGCTAAAGAAGCAGCTGTGAGAGACCTTGAGTTCAAGAATCAGAACTTTGATAATAGTGGGAGTAGGGAAGACATCTCTCCTCCACTTGGCACTTTCCAAGTTGATTCCTACAAAGAAAGTACTAATAAAGATCCAATTGAAAATAAAGATGCTAATTATAATTCTATTCTTGAGCATGATCCCAATCCTTAAGCTCAAACAGAACATTGGTATTGATCTTGAAACATGTGATGTTGAAGACTGGTGTGATGACCCGATTGAAGGCTGCATGAAGATTGTTTTGAAGTTTATTTTGATGATTGCTATAGCTGTGATAATTGATGAGAATACTAGTCTAATGAACTTTGCTATACAAACTGATATGATAACAATGTCTTTTTTGACCATCATGATATTTTGATAGAACTGTACTTTTACTCTCTGCTGGTGCAGACCTGATAGACATATTTTGTAATAGGATTTATATTGTTCCTCTTTTGTTGTACGGTGATACTCCATTTTTTATTGTGGTGGATTCTCCACCATGACTTGAAGTGGCCTTATTTTGGTAAGACTTGTTGTTTAGTCCAGTTGGGGATGATGTGGTCTCCTTGACACATCTATATTGTAACATGTTTTCCTCTTAGTAATAGATCATCAATTTAAAAAAAAACTCTCAAGTCTAGAAGAATTTTTTAACCCATGATGGATTGTGTGACACTCTTCAACAAATTTGAAAAAGATTCTATGTTCCACTCAACCAAGTCCCAACAACACATTTGCTACTTTAGTGTTGCACTCCACTGTGAAATCAAATTATCCCAAAAAGAAGCAAATAGTAGACATTGAGGTTTCACTAGGTAAGATGGAGGAAAAAGTTATAAAATACCCACCAAGGGATTTCAAAATGAGATTATTATTGGGGCCACCCATTAAGAAGTTGGATTTTCATGCAAGCACCCTTCTTCTTGCAGTACAAAATCCTAAAATTGAGGCAAAAATTTTACCTACCCTTCAAGTTTGTCTAAATCTCGCGATGTTGGATTAAGAATCTTGTTGCAAATATGTGCCTAAGCGGTGTTGTAATTGATGTCAACATATCCTTGTTGCCATTGGTGTCAACTGTATCCTATTTTGCTGCCTGTATAGAAGACTAGATTGTTGAGGATATTGAGAAAATTAATGAGGATCAATGTATGCGGACCATATGGCTGAGTAGAGGATTGTCTGAAGAAGCTCTAATTAAGTTTTGAAGGGTTCACATGAAGATTTGAAGAAACTATGGCCATCTGAGTTGAACCAGTTTTGCAGTGTTCAGAAGAGACAGAGTGACAGGAAAGAGGTCCGGATTGTTCCAGATATGTCAAATGATGATCTGCGGATCTAGAGGCATGTTTGGGAAGTCAGTGTGTATCATCCATTCAAGTGGTTCATGGTTTGGAGGTCCGCAAACAATCATTCTAATGTGACAGTCATGGCAGATATTGTTCTTAAGGTTCCAGAGGAAGATACAAGTGATTCTGATGATTTGGAGGAGTGCGGATGTTTTTGTTGAATTCAATGTGCTTGTGGAGGTCTTTGGACCATGTGACTGCTATGTTGAAGGTCCGCATTGAAGTCTAAGCTTGTCAAAGATGATTTCCTTCTTGGTGTTGCTGTTCTTCCCAGTCTTGGCCGACCAGATGATTCAAGCATGTTGCAGATGTTCTAAAAGCAATTCTATGAAGCATGGCGTGTTGATCAAGGAAGATTTGAGTTCCAGTTATGTTTGGCCGACATCTTAGTGATTCGCATTAAGTCAGTTGTTTGTAGTGCCGACCTTGATGTTCATTCCAAGGTTGATGAAGCGTATAAATACTTGTTGATGAGTTGTGGAAAATCATTCTTGTGCGAAAATAATAAAATCAAAGAAAGGATCAAAGGCAGAGCAGAGCAGAGAAGAAGAACAAGAGATGTTTAGATGAAGAACTTGAGAAGAAGTATTTGGAGCAGAGCAGAGCTTTCAAAGGAACTGAACCAGGCATAAAATAGATGCTATTTCATAGTTCATTCTTTCTATACTAAACATATATTCTGTAGGCAGTGAGCCTGAAGGCATGTGCCTTCCCTTTTCTTCTAAGTACTTTTAATAGGGTACGAATCTTGTGGGTTAACCCCCACCGTGGTTTTCTCTTAACCGGGTTTCCATGTAAAAATTCTGGTGTTATGTGTGCTCAATTTATTTCTGCTCGTGTTATTGATTCATGTTTTAATGTTTATCTGATTAAAAATTGTTAAAGAAGATTAAAAGTAGAAAATGTTAAATTTGTGGGACAACTGATTCACCCCCCCTCTCAGTTGTCCGAACTAATTCCAATAAATCTCTAGGTGGAGAAGAGTACATTTTGAAGCCAAAAAATAAGAAAGTTGCTTAAGTATTATACGTTCTCTTTGGATAGTTATGAAGATGATTTAAAATAATTCTCCTTTGTCTATCTGCCAAAAAGACCCCTATTGTACAAGATCTAATGATGCTTTAAGTTATTCATGCTCCCTTTCACTTCAATTGAAGAGCTGATCAAGAATGTTCCTTACAAAATTTGAAGAATTCTTGCTTCAATAAGTAATTTAATCTCTTTTTCTTCTCGAAATGGAGTGCTTCATAAAGGAGGTTGAAGTGTTTCCTTAAAACCATGACTTGTGCTTGTAGCTAGATGGTGCACATGATGAAGAAGTATCCTTTTTTGAGACTAGTTTCATGTAAGATCCCTAACCAGATCTGCCCTAAATTCTGATTTTTCTTCTTCTCAAATCCTAAATTTGAATTCTGATTTTTATTTCTGAATTACAAATAATTGTGGACAGTGAATATACATGTGCCAAATGTTCAAATAAACATGCCAAAAAGGTATCCTTATGATGAAATATCAACCATGAATTCTACCACAAGATATGATCATCCAAATGCAAACAAAATGACAAATAATTCTGATTTCTGAATATGGAAGTCTGCTGCTACAAATTTGAATATTTTGAAATGAAATTACATCAAATGTATTGGCTCAAACATGCCCAAACATAGCCCAGATTTTTGCTCTTACAGATCAAATCTAATCATAGGTTTATACATACCAAAAATGATGAAGAATGATGTCAATCAACAAACCCTAGATGGGTGAATTACTCTAGCAAGGCGGTGCACCTTTGAAGATGACAAATGGCATGCAAGATGAGGGCGACGACTAGGGTTTGGTCCATAAAAGCTTCCCAAACATGAAATCACCCTTCCTTGAGGTTGGCACTCACTTTTAGGGTAAAACTGTTAGATTTTGTTATGAAATCACAACCCACAATCTAGAAAGCTTAACGCAAGCACAAAGAGAAGATTGCAAAAGAGATCATATCAGAATAGTCTGAATAGATTGCTCACAAAATAGAAAACAATAGCATGGAAATTACCAAATACAAGCTAGGTAGTGAGTTTAAATAGACTAGAGAGAGGGGTGGAGGTGGCAACACCGACCAATAAGATGCAACCATCTATCAGACTCAAGATAGCAAAAGCATCTTCCCAAGCTAGCTAATGGATGCTCACTTGTAGGAAGGTGACACCTCATAACCTACTCACCTAATTAAACTCACTTTATTAACCTAAGAAAACTTCAATAATATGTGTAGGAAAAACCTTATGAAAAGGAATAAAAAACCTATACTAATACCCCCGCTTAAGCATAACTTAGGTGGGTGAAAAGATGGGTTTCAACAAATGAAGCATGATGAGGTAGCCATATACAATGATATCCCCCCAAAAGAGAAGAAGCCTCCTCCCACAAATAGAGAGAGAACACCGCCCAGAATATATATATATATATATATATATATATAGAGAGAGAGAGAGAGAGAGAGAGAGAGAGAGAGAGAGAGAGAGAGAGAGGCTCCCCTAAAGTGAAGCAAATGTGCCAATGGTGGATGCTCAAAATTGGATGGAGAAGATGATCCACGCTCGCCGAACAACATTTCTCCCCTTGGGAAGAAACAAAACCAAAGGTGTATGAAGAATGCCTTCCCATTCCTGAAAGGAATATGAAGGAAGAAAGCTCAAGATGTATGAAATCTCTGAAAACAGCTCATGTGTTTCCATGTCGATGCTGAAGGATGCCATGACCAAATCAGGAGAAAGTGACAAACCAGAATCAAGTGAAAACTGAAATAGAACAGGATCCAAAGATGAAGATATCTCCTCTAAAGATAATGATGCCTCCTCCAAATGATGCTCAATGATCTCTAAGCCAATGCCAAACTGTGACAAATACTGATATGGATTAGGTACCATAGAAGATGCTAGTACTTCTGCAAAGAATGTCAACATGAATGATGATTGAGTCGGATGTGTGGACTCATGAGTATCTGCAGAAACTGTCACTGTAGAATAAAATATAGGCAAATAAGGAATAGGAGGGTCGGAATGTGCCCTCGAAACATATGAAGAAGAATCAACTCCATCAAAGAGAAGATGAATGCAATCAATAGTGTCTCCCAAATCTACAATGTGGGACTCTACAAACAAAGATGAGATGTCTGGTAGGAATATGTCCCAAGCAATTGTCTCTGGAAGATCAATGTGAGCCTCCTATATCATTGAAATGCTGACATCTAAAGAAATAGGAGGAGAAGAAATACAAGGTTCAAGAAATGGATTAGATGT
The DNA here is from genome assembly GCA_027924645.1 of Cunninghamia lanceolata. Lineage (NCBI taxonomy): Eukaryota > Viridiplantae > Streptophyta > Pinopsida > Cupressales > Cupressaceae > Cunninghamia > Cunninghamia lanceolata. The sequence goes on from BSBN01001832.1 coordinate 341,945, forward strand.
GAGAATACCCAGGTTCAAATAACCAAAATTCTCTGAAAGGAAGCTAGGTGTGCGGAAATCGCTTCCTACATTAATCTAATGAGGGGAGAGGTATGCAAATTCCTTTAAACCCTTACAATTGCAGCAATATTAATCACATAACATAAGAATTGCAGCAACAACACAACACATAAAGAGAGACAAGATATACCGTGGGGAAAACCCTTTCGGGAGAAAAACCCCACACTCCAAAACACAACTCAAATGTATTACAATAAACAATCAAGGTTACAATATAGTTTCAAGGCCAATGCTTTTGCAGGAGTCTTCGACACTCATATCTGGAGATATTCCGGCAGCATAACAGTACCTGCCAAAAAACTATATCAATCTCCTATCCAAGCACCTGTTTAAATAGAGTTTACAAGGCAAAAATGGAACCTTCTTGAGATGGGCATCCATCTTGGCTTCATGGCCCAAAACCCATGCCTATGGACACTTGTCCAACATCACAACATGGATTTGACACTTGTTACAACACCCCATCCCAAAGTGGGCGCCTTGTCCCAAGACAGGCTATGACAGATGCTCTTACGCACCTTACAACTGTCATAGAATTCATCATAACTGACAACACTTACAGCTGTAAGAGAAATTGTCATACACTGACTAAAAATAGCATATTCCTCTTACAACATGTCATAACCTCCCTTGGGCACCCAAAGATGCCTTTCTCAAAGATGCTCTTCGACAGGGGTCTTCACCTGTCATATGATCTTCTATTTATGACTTATGTGTCATAGAATCTGTCATAACGGTTACGCTTCATGATTCCTTACACACTACTCAAGATGCCGACACATGGTAGAAAACCTCTACCACAATATGGGACACCTATATCCACATGGAGTGAGTTGACCATCCTAGTCACATTACAAGTGGAGTGACAACTCACCATGCCACTTCACACTAAATGACAAAACATGATGTGCAACTTAAATTACATCATAGGCAAATAAATAAATACATAATCAAATAATTAATGCTAGGAATTACCAAGGTTGAGACACCTTAATTCTCAATATTCTCCTACTTGTCGAACACCTTGTAAGAGCTAATAGAAATAACAAGATTTAATTGCTATAGGCCGAGAGGCCCATAGACTCCGAACACTATCTGAACTTCTCTATGCCCACTGGTTTCGTCAATACATCTACAACATTTTTCAAAGTGTCTACCTTCTCCAATGTCACTTCCCATCCTCTACCATGTCTCACACAAAATGAAACTATACATCAATATGCTTTGTTCTGGCATGGAAAGTTGGATTCTTTGCTAGGCAAATCGCACTCTAACTGTCACAACAGATAGTAATCTGTCTTGTATCAACACCAATATCTGAACACAACCTCTTAAGCCAAATGGCTTCCTTACAAGTATGAGTAGCTGCCATGTACTCATCTTCTATCATGCACAAAGCAACCACAAGTTGCCGCTTACTCATCCAACTAATTGCATCATCGAACATGGTAAACACATAAGCACTAGTGGATCTCCTACTGGCAATGTCACCTGCCCAATCGGAATCCACAAATCCATGAATACATACAGAATGTAGAGGTCCTGTAGGATTACCATGATAACATAGGGAATACTCGAAAGTACCCCTCAAATATTTGAACACTCTCTTTACTGCATCTTAATGTACTCGTCCAGGATTATCCATAAACCAACTAAGGACTCCCACTGCTTGGGCAATGTCTGGTCTTGTGCAGACCATATCATACATCAAGCTGCCAACAACACTAGCATAAGGTACTCTACTCATGTCCTCCATCTCAGAAGGAGACTTTGGACAATCATTAACAAATAACTTTGTCCCCAAAGAAATAGGAACACACAATGGTCTACAATCTGCCATGTTGAATCTCTCTAACACGTCTTCACATACTTACTCTGGCTTAGCCAAAGTTTTCTGTTTGCTCTGTCTCTTCTGATTTTCATTCCCAGAATGTACCTAGCTGCTAGGCTAAATTTTTCATTTCAAACTATGCTGACAACTAAGACTTCAAATCAGAAATCACATTCTTACCATTCCCAATTAACAACATATCATCAACATACAATGCAATAATGATAATGCGATCATTGTCAAATTTGTAATACAAACAATGATCTAATTTTGACCTCAGAAATCTAATCGACAACACAAAGGCATCAAATTTCATGTACCATATCCTAGGAGATTGCTTCAAACCATACAAAGACTTCTTTAACTTGCAAGCCAAATTTTCTTTACTTTTTTCTATGTAATTCTCTGGCTGTGACATGTAAATCTCTTCCTCCAAATTACCATGAAGGAATGCTGTCTTCACATCCATCTGCTCCACCTCTAAGTCATAATCTTCCGCAAGAGATAATAGGAACCGAATAGATGTCAGCTTTGCAACAGGAGAGAAAATTTCATCATAATCAATTCCCTCCACTTGTGAGTACCCCTTCGCAACCAATCTGGCCTTGTACTTTTCAACACTGCCATCTGCACCGAATTTCTTTCTAGAACACCCGTTTATAGCCAACGGGTTTTCGTCCTTCAGTGAAAGGCACCAAGTCCCAAGTTTTATTCTTCTCCAAAGAAGCCATCTCATCTTCCATGACCTCCTTCCAGGAACCTGCATCTTTCATGCCCATAGCCTTTTTCACAGTTCTAGGCTCATTAGTGTTAGTAAGCAAGGCAAAATCACAACTAGAATCAAGCAGTGAATGACCAAACCTATCAGGTTGCTTCTTTGTTCGTGTAGACCTCCTCAAACGCTGAGGTTGAGGTTCTGCTTCTTCTTCTGAGCTTTCAGAGCTGCTAGAGTTCTCCTCATCATCGAGTCTCACAGGGTCTGTCAGTTTAGTCTTCTCAGGGGTAGAAGGAAACTGAACCACATCGTCTTTCTTTTCTTTCTCTTTTGGCTGTAGAACAATGGAAGAAGGTGTTAGCTCTATGAAAATAACACTTCTGCTATACAACACTTTTTCGGCCACAGGATCCCAAAGCTTGTATCCTTTCACACCGACACCATAGCCAATGAAGATACACTTCACAACCTTGTTCTCCAATTTTGACCTCTTCTCCCTAGGCACATGAGCATATGCCTCACAACCAAAAATATGAAGATGTCTAATAGAAGGCTTCTTACTAGACCACACCTCCATGGGTGTTTTACCAACAAGAGCTGAGGTAGGAGACCTGTTTACTAGGTAGCAAGCAGTGGCTACAACTTCAGCAAAAAACTTTTGTTCAAGGCCAGCTCCACCAAGCATACTCCTAGCCTTCTCCATCAGTGTCCTGTTTATCCTCTCTACAACTCCATTTTGCTGCGGGGTGTATGGAGTTGTCTTATACCTTTCAATCCCATGTTCTTTACAGAACTTATGAAACTCTGCCGAACAAAACTCACCACCGTTGTCAGTCCTCAAACACTTAATCTTTTTACTAGTCTGATTCTCAACAAAAGCTTTAAACTCTTTGAACCGACTAAAGACTTCAGATTTGCTTGTGAGAAAATAAATCCATGTCCTACTATAATCATCTATGAAAGATACAAAATATACAAATTTAGAGATCGAAGGAACATTAACTGGACCAAACACATCAGAATGAATAAGATCCAATACACCAGAAGACTTATGAGAACTCGAGTAAAACTGAACATGGTTTTGCTTTCCATACATACAATGTTCACAAAAGTCAAAATCGAGATTACAATCATCCAACCCCTCAATGAGGTTTTTATTTTTTAGGGATCTAAGACCCTTCTCACCAATGTGGCCAAGTCTCTTATGCCATAACATTGTCTTCTCAACATGAAGTTTAACTTCTAAAGCATGATCACCCTTAGGTACCCAAAACGCACTACCATCAGAAGTTGATACAACAGATCTTTTAGTTGCTGGTTACAATGGTGGGGATGAAGTGATTGCAGCTCTTTTCTTTGAGTCAGAAGAACTATTACATTGTGAAATGCATGCCTCCAGTTGAAACATAGTACCTCTCCGAGTACCCTTCGCAAGCACCATAGCTCCTCTAGTCATCTTGCATCCTTCTTTCGAGAAGACAACCTGCACACCTACATCATTCAATTTACTTACAGAAAGCAGGTTCCATGCCAAGCCTGGGATGTGCATAACCCCAGAGATCCCCTTCACTTGTCCATTAGGGAATCGGATTGTGACTCTTCCACGACCAACTATCTTCAGATGAGAGTCGTCACCCAGGTACACTCTTCCACCATCGAACTCTTCATACTTTGTAAACCAGTCTCGATGCGAGGTCATGTGAAAAGAGGCACCAAAATCAATTAGCCACACATCATCAGATGCATGGGTGGCCAAGGTAATGATGAAAGCATCACCATCATCTTGTGACTTGTCGGATTCAGAATCGGAGATGTTCTTTTTCTTTTTCTCCTCTTTGCATTCCTTTCAGAAATGCCCAGTTTTTCCACATTTCCAACACAGTGCCATAGACTTTCCAGGAGATTTGGATCTCCCACGGGATCCTTCTTCCCTTTCTTCTTGGGTCTTCCACAAACTACAAGAGCCTCTTTGGACGACTCAGATGATTTTCTCCGCATCTCTTCGGATAACAGCGAAGACACCACTTCATCCATTTTGAAAGTGGATGTGGTACTCCCGATGGCCATTATAAGATGATCCCACGAGTCTGGCAAAGAACAAAGTAAGGTCATACAATAATCCTCCTCCATCTTCACACCAACGGATGTCAACTGTGCAACTAGCATGTTAAAAGCATTCAGGTGATCTGCAACAGACCCTCCGTCCTCCATCCTCAGAGAATATAGTTTCTTCCTCAGGAATAACTTATTCGCCAGGGACTTGGCCTAATAAACATCTCCCAGCTTCTTCCAAAGTTCTTTTGCGGTCTTCTCCTCATGGACATTCAATAGGACAGAGTCTCACAGGACCCTTAGCTTTCTGATCCTTGAGATCCCAGTCAGCTTGAGACATTACCGTAGGTTTTGTACTGGAAATTGTTTCCCATAGGTCTCTATCAACAAGCCTGTCTTCCATCTTGAGTTTCCACAACTTGAAATTGGTGCCATTAAACTTCTCCACCTCTACTCTTCCGGATGTGCCTGCCATCTTTTTCTTGCAACAAGATTATAGAATACTCTGCACGGACTCCCACTCAATCTAAGATAAGTACAAAAAACCCTTACCTAGTAGCTAGGACCAAAATTGGCCAGGCTCTGATACCAACTGAAAGGAAGTTAGGTGTGTGAAAATCACTTCCTACACTAATCTAATGAGGGGGGAGGTATGCAAATTCCTTTAAACCCTTACACTTGCAGCAATATTAAGCACATAACATAAGAATTGCAACAACAACACAACACATAAAAGAGAGAGACAAGATATACTGTGGGGAAAACCCTTTCGGGAGAAAAACCCCACACTCCAAAACATAGCTCAAATGTATTACAGTAAACAATCAAGGTTACAATACAATTTCAGAGCCAATGGTCTTGCAGGAGTCTTCGACACTCATATCTGGAGATATTCTGACAGCATAACAGTACTTGTCAAAAAACTATACCAATCTCCTATCCAAGCCCTTGTTTAAATAGAGTTTACAAGGCAAAAATGAAACCTTCTTGAGATGCACATCCATCTTGGCCTCATGGCCCAAAATCCATGCCTATGGACACTTGTCCAACATCACAACATGTATTTGAAACTTGTTACAACACCCCATCCCAAAGTGGGCGTCTTGTCCCAAGATAGGCTATGATAGATGCTCTTACGCACCTTACAACTATCATAGAATCCGTCATAACTGACAACACTTACAACTGTAAGAGAATCTGTCATACAATGACTAAAAATAGCATATTCCTCCTACAACATGTCATAACCTCCCTTGGGCGCCCAAAGATGCATTTCTCAAAGATGCTCTTCGACACATGTCTTCACCTGTCATAGGATCTTCTATTTATGACTCTTACGCGTCATAGAATTTGTCATAATGATTACTCTTCATGATTCCTTACACACTGCTCAAGATGCCGACACATGGCTAGAAACCTCTATCACAATATGGGATGCCTATATCCACATGGAGTGAGTTGACCATCCTAGTCACATTACAAGTGGAGTGACAACTCACCATGCCACTTTACACTAAATGACAAAATAGGATGTGCAACTTAAATTACATCATAGGCCAATAAATAAATACATAATCAAATAATTAATGCTAGGAATTACCAAGGTTGAGACACCTTAATTCCCAACATTCTCCTCAAAATCAAATGTCACACAAGGAGTGTGATCAACAACAAAAGGATCAAAGCCATCATTAGGTGTAAAGTCTGAAAAATAGTATAACCGAGATGCATGATCAACCATCCCAATATCAACAATCTCTCCACTCTCCAAGTCTCAAATGACAACTGAATCAGGTTTAAATTCCACAGTCTTCCTTGCTCCACCATGGGTGATCTAATAAATGGAAAGAAGATTGTTTGTCAAATGAGGTACACACAAAACATCATTGAAGGTGCCATCCCCAATATCAACAAATCTCCTTCCATTTACATTCATGTAAGTATTGTTGCCCATCAAAATAGGTGGCATAACACAAGGCTCAAAAGAAGAGAACATGGATTATGAAGAAGCCATATGGTGAGAAGCTCCAGAATTGAGAAGCCATCTCCTCGATACAAGACCTGTACAAGCACAAAGAGCTTTATCCTTATTTTTCTGTGACTCAGAAGCAAAACTTGCATGGCCTTTTTCCTTATTAGGTCCTACTGTTTGGAATGTGATGAAGAAGAAGACTCAGACATTCTAGAAGGTAGACTGATATTGTTCTTCTTAAGAAGATGTCTTAGTTCGTCAATATCCTTCTTATAACAAGAATGTTCTTCATGTCCAGTCCTCTTGCAATATGCACAAGTAGACTTCTTCTTAGATGAGTCGTCTTTTGAAGAGGATTTGTTCTGTGCTTGATCTATGTGTGGATTTTTCTTAGATTTCTTTTGTTTCTTGTCAATAAGACTTGACTCTTTCTGTCCCTTAGGATGACTAGCCAACAAGCCTTGAGTTTGTGATGGCTTAATGATACCCATAGAAAGAAGCTTCTGTTGTTCATGCATTAACATCTCAGAAAAAGATGCAAATGAAGGCATAATATATGCAACTCCCATAGTTAGCTTGTGAGTGTGAAAGCTAAAACAAAAGTAGCAAATTTAGGACCAAGTTTGTTCAATACATTATAGATTAACTGAATGTCCTTTTTCTCAATACCACATGCTTTACATCGTGCTCTCAGACCATTAACCTTAGTTATATAATCTTGGATGTTGCCAAAGTTGTTAGGATCAAGGCTCATCAAATCATTGTCAATTTGATAGCCTCTAACTTCATCAGTTGTACCATACAATGTTTTCAATTTTTCCCAAGCATCATGTGAATTTGTGCATGCTTCAATTTGAAACAAAATTTGAAGGGAAACAAGGCTACAAAGACATCCAAGAGCTTTTGTATGTTCAAGCATCCATTTTATCTTTTTCTTATCATCTGTGGGTTTAGTTACCTTTTGTTCAACATATGGAGTATACCCAAGTTGCATTAAGGCATTCCATGCATGTTGATGCCATGTTGCATAATTGTAAGGTGTTAACAAAGGAACCTTAGAATGATCCATGTGAAGGAAAAGAAGAGCACAAGTAACTAGATCAAAACCACACCAAGAGACCCCCCCTTTTCACTCAATCAAGAACCCCCCAACAAAAATGATTTGGCACTTTATAGATCAGTGCATTTACAATGTTGGAGTTGAGTTTTCCAGAGTTTTACAATGTCTAAAATGGACCCAAATACTGAAAGTATATAAATATCTCAGAATAAGAACCTCAAAATAGCACCAATGTGTAGTGCTAAAAAAATATCAACTTTCAAAAAAAGAATGACCTCGATCCGAGATCATATGTGAAAGTTATAGCCATTTGAAGTTCTAAACACTGAAACTGCCTGTCAGATCTGATGAGAAAACATAATTTCTGAAAAAATAGGATCACTTCAACAAAAAATGGTCACACCAATGCGAAGAGCAAGAAATTATACCTTTTTTCAAAAAAAATTGCACTGAAAAATGCCTTCGTATGACTGAGAACGGGCCTCTCGAAGTTCAAGTGCAAAATTGAAAACTGCAATGGTGAGGGGGTTTGTTGTAGCTTTCCAATTTCATTTTTGCAAAATATATAAGTTTCATACAAAAAGTAACAGATACCCAGATGGTTTTTTGATGCTTCAAACAAAACCCAAAAGGTGTTTTTCTTTCTGATGTACAAAAGATGTGGATCTAATGTAAAAAAATGCTTTTAGCAATAAAAAATGACCCTAGCAACCAAAAAATGGCATGCAAAGACTAAACCAGCTACCTAAGACAAGCAAAAGCATGCTGCAACTTGCAAGATTGATCAAAACATAGAATATGCAAGCTGATTGTCAGATTTGAACTCAGAAAGTCTCCAAGAAGCTCCGAAAGAACCTGCAACACAAAGCCACATACAAAACCCTCCCCGAAAAATGGTATTTCTATCAAGTTTTTCTGATTCTCCAGGTAATCATTAGATGCAAGAGAAGAGCATACTCAACTTTCAAGAGCAACCAAGATCTCAAATCCTAGATTTTTTAAATGACTAACCAAAGGCATTCACCCGCTCTGATACCATGTTAGATTTTGATATGAAATCACAACCCAAAATCTAGAAAGCTAAAGGCAAGCACAAAGAGAAGATTGCAAAAGAGATCATATCAGAATAGTCTGAATAGATTGCTCACAAAATAGAAAACAATAGCATGGAAATTACCAAATACAAGCTAGGTAGTGAGTTTAAATAGACTAGAGAAAGGGGTGGACGTGGCAACACCAACCAATAAGAAGCAACCATCTATCAAACTAAAGATAGCAAAAGCATTTTCCCAAGATAGCTAATGGATGCTCACTTGTAGGAAGGTGACATCTCATAACCTACTCACCTAATTAAACTCACTTTATTAACCTAAGGAAGCATAATAATATGTGTAGGAAAAACCTTATGAAAAGGAATAAAAAACCTACACTAACAAAAACCCTAGCAAGTATCTCACTGAAATCTTTGCTCCAAAACCCTCCAAAAGATGGCGCTCCAAATCTGTTCTGAAAAATCTAAACATATCCTTTATTTCTCCAAATTGTATTTGGCACAAATCTCACAATCTGGCCCTAGGGTTTCTGCAAAAACAAATATGTCTTTGAAGCTCCTTTCCTTCCAAATCTCTAATGAAGTGCAAATGTGAACTCCATATGAATTCACCTCAAGATGGAATTGGGTTTTCGTCCAATCCACCAATATTCCTAAGGGTTTTCGTCCTTGGAATATGCTAAACCAAAGTTGCAGCCAAAGAGAAAAATCTCCAATGAAAAGATATGAATGTTAAATGACTTCCAAATTGCCTACTTTTATAGCCATCCATTAAGACCTCATCATGGCTGATCTCACTTGGCAATTTATTTATTTCTTTTTCTTCATCTTGGCCAACCTCCCTCTAGGCACTCACTTTATTTTATTTTCTATTCTCCCTTGCTTGGTCGTCCACCTCTTGGGCAATTTTCTTTATTTCATTTTATTTTACCAAGTATCTCACAAAAATAATAGAAGTATTCCACATCACAATTTGGTCCAACAAAATTAGTTAAATATAAATAACCTAAAATGATTAGGATTAATTAGTATTTAACTAATTAGATTACTCCCTTGCACTTCTGACTTAGCCTACGGGAATAAAATAGGCTAGCCAACTCCATTGGGTAATCACTCGGAAAAAGGGGACATTACAGTCCTCCCTTCCCGGAATTGTTTGCCCTCAAGCAATTGCAAACTTGGATGCTGCAGAATCTGTTCACCTTCCCAAGTAGCATCCTCAAGTGGAAAGTCTCTCCATCTAATCAAATACTCCTTGATCACCCTATTCCTCACCTTATGCTCCCTAACATCCAGTATAGCATTAGGAACAAGTATGAGTTTCCCCTTCTCATCCAATGGTGGAAGCTTTGGAGAAGATGTAATGTGCTGCCCAATTGCCCTTTTGAGGCAAGATACATTAAATACATTATGAATTCAGCTACCCTCGGGCAACTCTAACTCATAGCAACCTCTCCAAATCTCCTGACAATCCTGTAGGAGCCATAGAACCAAGGCTTTAGTTTTTTTGTACCACTCTTCTTTAGTGTAGGCTGTCGATATGGCTATAGGCGCAAGAAAACTAGATCACCAACCTCAAATGTCCTCTCCACTCTATGCCTATCTGCATACATCTTCTACTGATTTTGTGCACGGTGTAGATTTTCCTTAAGTGCCTTAAGGATGTCCTGGCTATCCTGCATCATCTCTCTAGCCTTGGGAGCTCTATTGTCATCAAATGCTAGGTCTACAAAAGACATAGCATCATAACCATACAAGGCTCCGTAAGGTGACATGCCTATCGACATGTGATAGGTGTTATTATAACAATGCTCTCCTAAATACAACCACCAAATCCAAGCCTTCCACTGCTCCACTCTAATACAACTGTCATCCAACCAAACATTGTGAAGCAGCCCACCAATCATACCCACTCTTGGAACTCGAATTATTGCACCATCATATAAACTAAAAATGAAAGGCTAAGTGTCTCTTATCAAGTCACCATCACAAGTTATCCATCTAAATCTAAATTGTTTCATATGGACTTGAAAGGTGTTCCTCATGTGTGCATAACCAAGCATGCATATCCTCTCTATATTGCTGGTATAAGTAATGACAATACTGTTAAAATTGAAAATCAGATCTATTATCATCCTAGGAATGCTTCCACTATTAGAAACTGATAAGATCTCATCATCATTCAACCTCTAAGTGTTGTAGTGACAATCCCATGCACACAAATCCATGCAATCAACTATAATCATCAATGTAAAGTCTAAAACTTTTATGATCAACATATTAAAAAAACTACTAAACATCAATATGTAAGGTGAAAACCATTGAACCAAATCTGAAATTTCTTCCACAACTCGCTGCATGCTTACATTTTCCCCATTCATCAATCTTAATGTATGAGATAATCATTCATTGGCTACTAATGAATGAAGAACAACAGGTTCAAGGTGGGAAGCTATGAATGCCTCAATTGATAACCATCTGAAAGGTGTGATGCCAATAACAAACCACACATTATCAAAATGTAGTATCTTCCTTAAAGGCAATCTCTTAGTTTCCATAATCAACTCTGTAATAAGATGTATCCCATGCAAACTCAACATTCTAGCTAGAGCCATGATTTCAAAATCATTGCATACCTTGTGTCCTTCCAATGTGATCATGAGTAGTGATGGTCTCATGAAACAAGGAATAGTAAACCCATTATGGAATGTCATACCTTGTAGGTAGTTTGGATCCACAAACTCTCTCATGCTTAGCCATAATGATGGCACGCCTTGCCAGTCACCGTTCACAAACCCACTTTCAGAAATCAACTACAATGAGAAATGCATAAAATGATAGGACTACAATATAGGAGCGACATGAAGAATGTATTCTTGCACAAAAAATATTGAGGAGATATGCTTTATTAATTTCTATTATAGTCTATTACATAAACAAAATGTTGGCCATACATTTGGCCTCACCCAAACAGAGATTCAAATACTTGCAAAACAACTATCTTCTCAGAACTGTCAGCCTCTTATTGATAATCGGCCTTTCTTTTCTGTCGATTTTCCCTTTTGTAGAAAAATTGGTTCATCGAACCGTCGCCCTCCCTATTCTTTTCTCCATGGCCTCCTTTTCAAAACTCCCTCTTCTCTATCTTTTTTGACCCCATTAAATTTGCCTTTCCTCTGTTTTAAAGTACTGCAGAAAGAAACAAAAGCTACCGAACATCGCTGCCGCCAGTTGGAATACCCACGATGCCCACGACTTTCTTCCATCATTGTGGTCTGCAGCAGAAGATAATTGTATAACTGTTGCTGCCAGAAGAAGACTACCCCATGACGCCCATGATATGGAAGGATAAAACCATCGAGCAAAATGCCCACGATATATGTAGAAATAGCTGTCGCTAGGAAACGGCCAAAGCAAAATATAAATAAAGATATAAATGAATCTCTCGAAGAAATAGCCTGCTGTTTCTAATTTGGCCGATCCATAAAGAAAGAAAGAAAAATCAAATCGAATCTTCTTAATTGCTTGGCCAATGGGGTCCATTCTTCATTGCACAATTTGAGGCCTTTAAATCTTTAAAACTAAAGATAACTGCCAGCCACGACCTCCCCACAAAAGGCAAAAATTTAAATGCCTAGAAATGGTTGATAGAGAGAAAAATAATAGCCCAACAATATTCTGTCATACGGGCGATAAGAGTGACAGGAGCTTACAAGCACACCAAAATTGCAGAAAAGAATTCCTGATTTATTCACCACACAACACCAAAACATCAGAAAGTAAAATAAAACCAAAACTAGAAAGAGGCAAGATGCCCCTGTATCAAACTCCCAGCCAGAAAGAGATCATGAGTTCCAATTCATGAGGTTTGCAACTGAATGACCCAACTTAGTAATCTCTTCTTCAGTAAGCCATGAAGCATCTTCATTGGGATGATTGTACCATTTGACTAGATACTTGAAGTATTCATGCTTACGGGTCTTCTTCAGTACTTGTTTATCTAGAATGCGTTCTATTTGTTGTGGAACAGTGACTGTCCCAGCTTGTTCTTCATGAGATGAATCAATTGCTTCAACTTCATCTATCTCATTATCCCCCTTGTATGGATATAAATTTGCTACATTAAAAATGGGAGATATAATCAGCTCTTCAGGCAGTGATATCTTATAAGCATTGGCTAAAAATTTCCTAAGGATTTTACAAGGACCAATCTTCTTCATCTGGAGTTTATTGTATGTTTCTATAGGAAATCTCTCCTTTCGAAGATGTGCCAATACAAGGTCTCCAATTTGAAATTGCAGCTCTCTTTTCTTCTGATCAACATGCCTTTTATACTGTAGATTGCTATCTTCAATGTTATGCTTCACCTTCTCTTGAACGTCATGAATGACTTGAGAAAATTCTTCCCCATCTGCACTCCTTTTCTCCATTCCAACAAGATCACAAAGTTCAAACACACCTCTTGGATGCATTCCATACACCACATAGAAAGGGCTGAAACCTGTGCTTTTGTTTGGGGAATCATTATATGCAAATTCAGCTTGTGCTAACATAAGATCCCAACTTCCAGTTGAACTACCAACAAGACATCTCAACAAATTTCCAAGGCTTCTATTGACAACCTTGGTCTGTCCATCTGTTTGTGGATGATAAGTAGAGCTAAATTTCGGATTTGTGCCCAACTTCTTTCATAGAGTCCTCCAGAAATGACCCACAAATTTTGTATCCTTGTCAGAAATAATAATTCTTGGTATACCATGCAGTGTTACAACTTCTTTAAAGAACAAATTTGCAATGTTAGTTGCATCACTAGTCTTCTTACATGGTATAAAATGTACCATTTTTAAAAATCTATCAACTACAACAAAGATTGAATCATTACCCCTTTGTGTGCGAGGTAAACCCAAAACAAAGTCAATACTCACAGAATCCCAAGGCCTGGTTGGAACTGGTAATGGCTGATATAGTCCAACATTTTGGCTTCTTCCTTTAGCATGTTGACAAATTCTGCACCTTTCCACATATCTTCTCACATCTGCCTTCATCCTTGGCCAATAATAATGAGTGCTCAGCTGCTGAAAAGTCTTATCCTATCCAAAGTGACTAGCAAGACTACCACAATGATTTTCCTTCAACAAATTATCTCTCATGGAGCCTCTAGGAATACACAACTTATTTTCCTTAAACAACAAACCTTCTTGTATCATATAATCAATCCATGGTTCTTTATTCTGGCAAATAGGATCACTGCAAGTTGCAAATGCTTCTCCAAAATCTGCATCTTTTGCATACAACTCTTTCAAATTTTCAAATCCCACACTGTTAGTTTTTATCTCACATAACAACAAATTCTTCCTACTTAAAGCATCAACAACTTTATTCATTTGACCACTTTTATGCTTCAAAGCAAAATTATAATTCTGAATATACTCAACCCATTTAGCATGCCTCTGATTCAATTTATGCTAGCTATTAATGAACTACAAATCATGATTATTAGTGTACACAATGAATTCTTTGGGCAAAAGATAATGTCCCCATTTCTTGAGGGACTGAACCAAAGCATAAAAATCCAAATCATAAGAAGAATACTTTCTTTTTGCATCATTTAATTTCTCACTAAAATAAGCAACTGGCTTTCCCTCTTGACTTAAAACTGCTCCAATAGCCAAACCACTAGCATCACATTCTACTTGAAACACTTTATCAAAATTCGGCAAAGCAAGTATGGGTTGTTCACTCACCTTCTTCTTAAGAAATCTAAAATTTTCTGCAGCCTCTTTAGTCCACACAAATGGTCTTTTACTTCCCTTAATAGTCTCCAATATAGGTGCTACCACATGACTGAAATTTCTTATAAACTTTCTGTAAAAACTAGAAAGACCATGAAAACTTCTTACCTCCATGATACTCTTTGGTGATGGCCAATCAAGTATAGCCCGAACCTTTTCCTTATCCATCTTCAATCCATCCTTTGACACCACAAAACCCAAGTAAACTAGTTCAGTCTGCAAAAACACATATTTCTTCAAATTAATCAGCAATTTTTCTTCATGTAGCCTCTTCATAACCTGCCTCAGATGCTTAAGGTGCTCCTCTTTTGACTTGCTAAACACCAAAATGTCATCCAAACATACAACCACAAATTTACCAATAAATGGTTTGAAAACCTCATTCATTAATCACATAAAAGTACTAGGAGCATTAGACAACCCAAAAGGCATAACCAACCATTCATACAACCCATCACTAGTCTTAAAGGCTGTTTTCCACTCATCCCCTGGTTTGATTCTAATTTGGTGATAACCACTTTTCAAATCTATCTTAGAAAAATACATTGAACCACTTAAACAATCCATTAAATCTTCAATCCTAGGTATGGGAAACCTATATCTTATGGTAATTTTATTTATTGCCCTTGAATCAGTACACATACACCATTCTCCTCCTTTCTTTGGCACCAACACTGTAGGAACATCACAAGGGCTTAGACTTTCTCTTATCAATCCTTTCTCCAAAAGTTTCCCCACTTGCTTCCTTATCTCTTCATTCTCCATAGGTGTTAATCTGTATGCCGCTTTATTTGGAAGGCTAGCACCCAGAATCAAATCCATATGATGACTTATGATTCTAATAGGAGGCAATTCATTTGCAACAATATCCATATTCTCATTCAACATATCTTGTATTTTAATAGGCAAATCATCCAACTTTGTAAAAGTCATTACACATTGTGGTTTAGGAACCAAAGCAAAACCAATTTCTTCATTCTTCAAATCCTTCAAAAATTCTTTACCACTTACCATCATTACTTGATTGCTACTGCTGCTGTCCTCTTCTTTCTCCTTTATGGCAACAAGGTATGCTTCACTCCATCCTTCATAATGGTATATGTATTCTCCTTTCCATCATGGACTGAATTTCTATCAAATTGCCACGGTCTTCCAAGCAAAACATAGCACACATCCATGGGCATTATATCACACAAAACACAATCTTTATAACTACCAATCTGAAAATCAACATAAGCCTATTCACTAATCAATATTTGATGGCCTTTTTGTAACCAAGTTACTTTATATGGAATTGGGTGTTTAATCCTCTTAAGATTTAGCTTCTCTACCATTTCAGTGGCAACAATATTGTTAGTACTACCACTATCTATAATTAGCTTACAACATTTACCATGTGACTTACACTTTGTTCTAAACAATGCTTTCCTTTGAATTATCTCTTGACTTTCCTTCTGTGGCTTTAACAATGCTCTCTTAAGCATCAAGGACTCTCCTGATTCTGCTCCATCCTTGTGGTGTACTAGAGATCCCACACTTTCTTGGTCATCCTGAACAACTTGATTGCTTCTCTCAAATTTTGAGTGTCCTTGTAATGATTCAGCAAAGTCCCAACTCTTGTGTCCAAATTGATTGCACTTGTAACATTTTCTCACAAATCCTCTTCCTCTACCTTGCGAACCACCTCTTCCATAAGATCTTCCTCCTCTATTTTGAAAACCACCTCTATCATTGTGGGTTGTCCCACTGGAACTTCCAGCTTCTTCACCTTGATGATGTTGCTGTCCCCTACTTGTTTGCTGTCCCCTTCCTCTAAAACTTCTTCCTCTTTTCCTCTCTTGCTGAATTTGTTTCCTTTGTAGCTTCTCTTCTGCCTTTAAGGCAAGTTGGTAAGCCTCTTCCAGGCTCCTTGGAGACAAAAGACTCATTTCATTTTTTAGATTGTATTTTAGACCATTCACATAATGGGCTATCTTCTCCACATCTTCTTCAGCATGCCCAGATCTGATTATAAGCTTGTAAAACTCTTCTGTATAATCTTTCACAGACATATCTTTTTGCTTCAAATTTTGTAATCTCTTAAAGAGATTTGCTTGATAATCACTGGGAAGAAATTTGGCCTTCAACTTAGCCACCATCCTATCCCATGAGTTAATCTTTTCCTTATTTATCTTTCTTCTTTCTGTTTGGACAAAGTCCCACCACATGGCAGCATGACCTTTCAATCTTGTACATGCAAATTTTACTCTTTGCTCTTCTGCTACACCCTCATATTCAAAATATTTATCCAAGTCATTGATCCAATCAACCAAGTCTTCACCATTTAGGCTTCCAGCATATGTTGGCACATCGATCTTGGGTTTGGAACCCAAACTCATGACTGACCTTATCAGTTTTTCACCAAATTCATCTCCTGGATCTGCCTGTCCTTCCTCATTTTCTTCTCTTTGGGGTTCTTCTTTCTCATCACTGACATCTTCAATGTCCAGGTTTCCTCTCCTCTGTGCCCTCTCAAGAGCATCCAACCTTGCAATCAGATTCTGCATTAAGTCAGGGTCACCATGGTCTCTTCAACCTCCGCCTCAGCCTCTGCCCATCCTTTTTAGAGGCATATTGACCACTTAACAATACCCAATCTCAACTTTGGCTCTGATACCAAACTGATGGCACGCCTTGCCAGTCACCGTTGACAAACCCACTTTCAGAAATCAACTACAATGAGAAATGCATAAAATGACAGGTCTACAATATTGGAGCGACAGGAAGAATGTATTCTTGCACAGAAAATATTAAGAAGGAGATATGCTTTATTAATTTCTATTGCAATCTATTACATAACCAAAATGTCAGCCATACATTCGGCCTCACCCAAACAGAGATTCAAATACTTGCAAAACAACTACCTTCTCAGAACTATCGGCCTCTTACTGACAGTCGACCTTTCTTTTCTGTCAATTCTCCCTTTTGCAGAAAAATTGGTTCACCGAACTGTCGCCCTCCCTAGTCTTTTCTCTGTGGCCTCCTTTTCAAAACTCCCTCTTCTCTATCTTTTTTGACCCCATTAAATATGCCTTTCCTCTGTTTTAAAGTACTACAGAAAGAAACAGAAGCTACCAAATGTCGCTGCTGCCAGTTGGAATACCCACGATGCCCATGACTTTCTTCCATCATTGTGGTCTGCAGCAGAAGATAATTGTATAACTGTCGCTGCTAGAAGAAGACTACCCCATGACACCCATGATATGGAAGGATAAAACCATCAAACAAAATGCCCACGATATATGCAGAAATGGATGTCACCAGGAAACGGCCAAAGCAAAATATAAATAAAGATATAAATGAATCTCCCGAAGAAATAGCCTTCTGTTTCTAATTTGGCCAATCCATAAAGAAAGAAAGAAAAATTAGATCGAATCTTCTTAATTGCTTGGCCAGGTGGGTCCATTATTCATTGCACGATTTAAGGCCTTTAAATCTTTAAAACTGAAGATAACTGCCAGCCATGACCTCCCCACAAAAAGGCAAAAATTTAAATGCCTAGAAATGGTTGACAGAGAGAAAAAGAATAGCCCAACAATATTCTGTCATATAGGCAACAAGAGCTTACAAGCACACCAAAATTACAGAAAAGAATTCCTGCTTTATTCACAAAACAACACCAAAACATCAGAAAGCAAAATAAAACCAATAACTAGAAAGAGGCAAGATGCCCCTGCATCACATAAAATATTGGAGATCAACAAGATACTATCTCTTAACAATGTCATCCACATGGAACACTTCTATCACCTTATGATTATCAAAATCATGTGAAGATAATGGATTGTTGTTCATAACATTTTCTTCATACTTTTTGATGATGTCATCATAGATCTCATGCACATCTTCTTCACTTTCTGGGTACTCATCATTATTGACTGATTCAAAAGTACTATCATGCTGAAATCTGCATATATCACTTGTTATAGCGCCTATTCTGTAGCTGAAAACTACAC
Source organism: Cunninghamia lanceolata (assembly GCA_027924645.1). NCBI lineage: Eukaryota > Viridiplantae > Streptophyta > Pinopsida > Cupressales > Cupressaceae > Cunninghamia > Cunninghamia lanceolata. The sequence goes on from BSBN01001832.1 coordinate 360,473, forward strand.
CTTCATGTGAAAATTGCTCCTCCAAACTCAAGAGTTCACACTCTTGATGTACTTCCCCATCACTATCTACACATTGAATCTCCTTGGTATGAGGAATGCTGGAATCATTATGCAATACTTCATCCTTATGGATTTCTACAATTCCTTCAACTATTTGCCTAATCTCCACAATCTTTGTATGAGATTCTTGTTCCTTGGATGACCAATTTTCTACCTTGTATAATGAAAAGTGAGCCAAGCTTAGCTCTAAGTAAATCTCATCAATCTAATTTTCTAATTCTTGAAGGGCCATTTGAGTACTCTTCAAGGAATTCTTAGTAATCTTAAGCTCAAGGTTAAGCTTATCAACTTCTTCTTTTCCTCGCAATGCATCAGAATATATTTCAGCAAGCTTGAAGAGATGATCTCTATCTAAAATTAGATGTAAATAATTTGATTTCATTACTACCAAAGCTTCTTGGAGTACCTGCAAATCTACAATAGAGAGTTCTCCTTCAATGTCTTTTTGTCTCCTCTCAAGTTGAGCCTTCGAAAAATGATCTTCAATCATCTTGTGATTGTTACCAAAATGTGTTAAGGTTGTAACAATCATATCTTCATTGACCTTCAATTGATTCTCCAAATTGGGCCTATGATTAAGATCATCTTCATATAATGAATTATCTAATTTGTCTTCAAAATCATATCTCCCAAAATCAGCTACCTCCATGACATCCTCTTTGCATAATTCATGTTTTGAAGCTAGAACAACATTATGCTCAATCAAAGAGTCATCATCATAATAGTATGGTGTCAAAACACAAGTAGACTCATTGAGTTCTCCCTGAATGGTTGAGTTCTTCATCAAATATGAATCAAATAATTTTGAATTACCAAGAACGTTCTTCTCCATGAGCTCTTCAACATGCTCTTCTTCAATTGATGGATACCTATCATTATTTGTTGGTCCAAAAAGTGTATGCACAACTTTCTCTTCCTTAACCATAAATTGAGCCTTCAAATATTGTCATGCTAAAGGTCTTTCATCAAAGTAACTTTGCTCATCACATTATAAATTTTCTGTATTGCCTTCGTATGTAGGAACAATATTATCTTCAAAGTCACCCAACTCACAAATTGATTCCTTGTAACTAATATGTAGAGATGGTGAGACAATGCTATGCTCAAGTAATGGATCATCAAGAGAATCCATACCTTCATATGGCCAATCAATAGCTGTTGATTTGACAAACTCCATATTGGCATACCCTTCAATCTTGTTAGTGTCATGAAGACTCATGTACTCTTCACTTGTGGATGCATGAAGTGATTTTTCTTTATCCATATCATCACTCTGCTGAAATAAACCTATGATCATTGTTTTATCTTCTTTATTGTTTCCATATGTATGACTAGGTGTCCAAACTTCTTGGCATGTGAAGCAACGTTGTTCTCTCCTCAACTGATTTGTGCTCTTCTTAGGATTACCTATAGGTTGCAAATCACATGGAAGCAATTCTTCTTTCTTCTCTTTCTTTTTTTCTTCTTTTTTCTCAATGATCTCTTGGACCACTTCTTCCCTTCTCAATTTTCTAATGTAGTTATATGGTCCTCTCTTGCTTGGATTCCCTTCTTCAAGTATTCGCAAATAGGCATCAAAGGAAACCTGATTCTTAAAATCATCTGGTAAACCCTGGTACTCATCAATAATTTTTGTGGCCTCTTTTTTCATTACAGCCTCCTCATACTTTTCCTTTTGTTAGAACCTTTGGAGAGTTCTTATCACCTCATTTTGACTTTCTCTAAGAGATTCAAGCATCTTATTTTGATTTTTCTAAGAGAGTCAAGTCTGCCCATTTGAATCACTGCCATAACTCTAAAAATAAATTTTTGATTTGTATTTTGTCAAACCCTTGTCATGAAAGTTGCTAGGGTTTATTTCTGAGTTTGTTTATTTGGAACAATAGATAGATATACAAAAAATAATGCTATAATACAACTTCTAATGACAATCACCAAAGCATAAGACAACTCCACATCCATGTATTAATGTGCACATCTAGTTTTGGTGGCCAACAATGAAGTAACATCAGCAAAATACATTCAAACTCAAATTCGCCCCTTCAAAATATGATTGACAAACAATAGATGATGATGACCGTCGAACCCTTAATATGAAGCTGAAATATAGTCTCTTAGGTCTGATATGGAATCTAAAATTTACTTGCAATCAAATCTGTATATATGTCTAGGGTTTTAGTCCCTTCCCAATCTGATTTACCCTAGCTTTGAGGGCTGCACCACAATAAGAACCCTGAGATTTGTAAAAATCAAAGCCCTTTATAAAACCTAGGTGCTAGGGTTTGGATATGAAACCCTATAAAACTCCTCCAACAAATCTGAATCACACAACCCAAATAGGATGGCAAGATACTTAGCTCTGATAACACTATAAGATCCCTAACCAGATCTTCCCTAAATTCTGATTTTTCTTCTTCTTAAACCCTTTAATCTAAATTCTAATTTTTATTTTTGAATTACAAATAATTGTGGACAACGAATATACATGTGCCAAATGCTCAAATAAACATGCCAAAAAGGTATCCTTATGATGAAATATCAACCATGAATTTTACTACAAGCTGATATGATGAAAGTGAAAATTCAAGTTGTGTTTTATTAAATGGAAGTAAAAAGGTAGGTTTTGAAGGGACCCCGAAAACCCTTTACAAATAGTAGATCATCAGCATAACTGTAGTTGACCCACAACTAAAGCCCAAACAAAAAACAACAAGAAACAAAACAAAACAACAAAATATAATAGAGAGCAAGAAACAAATTAAAGCTGCTTGAGAACTTATATGAGAATTCAAGTTGTTAGTTTTAATGAATTAAAGAACTTATATGAGACTGACATTGATTTTATTAGGACATGGAAAGCGTGTAAGATATTGATAAGTGAAAAGGGAACTAAATGGTTGGATTATTTAATTCAAGGTGATTTGTGTTTAAAATAAATCAATTATGTATTCCTAAGAGTTCAATAAGAGAGAATTTAATCAAAGAAAAGCATAGTGGTAGATTATCAAGTCACTATGGCACTGATAAGAAAATAACATTGGTAAGTAGACATTTTTTTTTGCCATAAATGTATAAAGATGTGAAAAGTTATGTGCAGAATTGTAGAATTTGTCAAGTTGCTAAGGGAAGTAGTTAGAATGTTGGGTTGTATAAAACATTAGCAATTCAAGAGAAAACCTTAGGAGGATATTAGCATGGATTTTGTATTAAGATTATCAAGAAATAAAAAAAGCCATGATTCTATTTTTAGTTGATAGATTTTTCAACATGGCAAATTTTATTGCTTGTAAGAAAAATAATGATATGGTACATATAGTTGATTTATTTTTTTAGAGAAGTCATTAGATTGCATGGATTACCTAAAGAGTATTGTATCAGATAGAAATGTGAAATTCATTAGTCATTTTTGGAGGACATTGTGGAAAAAGTTAGGTACTAACTTGAAATTTAGTTCAACATATCATTTGCAAATAGATGGACAAATAAAAGTTGTGAATAGTAGTTTAGGAAATTTTAAAGATATTTATCTAATGAAAGACAAGAAATTGGGATTTAATCTTATTGAAGCTGAGTTTACTTATAATAATTCAGTGAACAAAAGTACAAATAAAACAAAACACCATTTAAGATTGTAAGTGGACAAAATCCAAGGAATATTTTAGAGTTGAGAGATTTTACTACAAGTCATAGAAAAAGTGCTATAACTGAAGATTATGCAAAATATATGAGAAATTTAAATCGAAGTAAGAATTCAATTGGAGAGAATGAACCACAAGTATAAAGATCATGGAAATCAAAAGATGAGACATAAGGAGTATGAGATAGGAGATTAAGTGACTGTTTATTTGAAGAAGAGAAGATTTCCACATGGGACATAATAAATTAAAAATAAAGAAATTTGGCCCTTACAAAATTGTTAACAAATTTGACTCAAGAAATGCATATGGAGTGGAATTACCAAAAGGACTTGATATATCACTAGCACCTAACATTGCTAATTTAGAAGACCACCATGAAGGAGAATCAAAATATAAGATTGGGATAAATAGATTCCTAAGAAAGAAATAGAAGAAATTGAAAAATACTTGATAGCAAAATAACAAAGCACACAAGAAATATAAAACATAAAGAATATTTTTTAAAGTGAAAAAAAAAGCCGGTTGAAGACTCTACATTGATGTTTAGGGTTGAGGTTGACCAGTTACCTTTCACTTTAAATAAAAGTGAAAGATTCACTTTCCAATTACCTTAAGTGTCTAATACAAGAACATCCAAGGTGTAAGAGCAATCTTGCATTAACCAAAATAATTTTTTTAATGTTTGTTGTTTTATAGGTACTTTCTTAATTTTCAAGGCGTTTTGTGGTAATGTGTTCAAGTTTGTGGCACTACAACTCACTGCACTTGTGCCTAGCTTCATATATGTTATTGCAGACCCAGTCAACATTCAACCATATGGCACCATGTTTTGTAGATCTTTGATTACAATCAGAAACATAAGTACAACAAAGCATCCTACGTGTCCCAATTCATTTTCATGTGATCCTAATCGTTGCATTCATGTTTCCAATCTTGAGGATCTTAATTGTACCAATATCGAACTATTCATTGTATAATTATAACTTTTTTAAATGATGTGCCAAGTATTTGAAACTTGTGTCAATTCCTAATGTTTCCTACTTCATTATGGGTCTTAAGATGGGTCATGTATGGAACCACATTGAATTTGGAGTATTTTGGCTCAAGGAACATTAGAGATGGTGACTGTACATGGTACAATGAACCTACATGCTACATAAGGAGATGTGCCAATCCTGTGGCCAGCATATGACCAAACTATTTAATTTTGGGTCATTGATCCTTATCACATTTGCCTATGATGGTGTATGATGTTTCTAGCCAACACACATCATTTCTACACCTATATGTAGAGAAGTTCGATATCATTTGAGGACTATTTACAAACAAAGAGAAAGAGTTAATCTTAATATAAGGCATGAATATTGAGATCTCTATGGTGTATTTTGTAATTAAAAGGCTAATGCCTAACATGTATCAAGCTCTTGAAGCTATTATGTTTTGAATCAATATAATCCATTTCTTTTTGTAACTTTCTATTGATCCCTTGTGTGAATTTGAATGAGTGTTTGTTTTAGTTGTTTGGTTAGACAGTCTTTAATTGGACCCTCCAACCTTGACTGCATTAAAAGCTCTCTTCTCTAGCATTTGGAGCTTGTTTTTTAGAGTCTATCTACTTTAGATTATTGTGAGAAAACCTCTCCAAGACTTTTTTGCATATGTTTGATTCTACATCTAAGTTTTATGTATCTAATGTAGTGCCCCCTCATTGTTAGCTTGTGATGGTGGTAGTTCTGCATTGCTCTCTGTCAGTTAGAGACAGTTGTTAATCGTTCATTTCATTGATACAGTTTTGAGATAGTTGATTTGTAGGTTATGATTTATGTTTATCTGATGAATGATATTTGACTGCTATATTTAGACATCCGTTATGAGTTAGATGACATTATGAGTACTTCAGTTATGATGTGTTGAATAAGTTTAGTTATGGATTATTATTTACATGTTTTATTAGATTCGTAGATATCTGTTTTTGAATGTTATGATTATAATCTTATCCAAGAGTAGGGACGGTGTAGCATTACTCATTTCGAGTACCCTGCTGCACCGCGATTCTCTGACTCTCTGTGTGTTGACATATACGTACTTGATCGTATTTAATCAGTTGTTTGGATGCAGGCTACAGGTACCGAACCTCGACTCCACCTGATATAGCAGGTTTGAGCGGGTTCTTTCACCAATGGATATTAGTGATGGGAGATAACATGAGGTCTAATCCACTAAGTCGGTCCATGTCTTCTGTTGTGGTCTCGAGTCGTGTTGGGATACTTAGTCTTTGTCTTGAGATGAGTTTCTGATGTCATGTATTACCTCAGACACCGTTTGGTTATTGCTTAAATTTTTCTATCATTCTGTGAGGCAGTTCGGTATGAATTTTGTGTTGGGTTAGTCCTTGTGGGTTGTTGTCGGATGTTTTGTTATTCGTAATTTTATTCGGCATGGTGTTAGATAATTGAGCTCGTGCCTTGTTTCTATATGGTTTTCTCAAGAGGATTTTATAAGCCTTGGTCTTCTTTGGCTACTTTAATTAAATTGGGGAAACAACGAGGAATACCTTGATTTCCTAATTTCACATGCGCTTGATGCACGAGCCCACACTTGGAGTACTAATTAATATTTGAATCTTTATCTCAATCTCTCAACACGTGTTCTGCACTTCGATTTCAATTCAAACTCTCCAATTCTCTATATCTATTGCATCCTATTGAGTAGTTCAAATGCCTTGTCTGTGCTTCCACATCTTGCGTGCATGTAATTACAAAATTGCGTATATGCTTGTCGAATACTTCGTTATAAGCTACATATATCCTTCATTATTATATGCATGTCATTATAAACTGCGTATATCCTCGTTATGGTTTTGTTATTAAGTGTTATTCTAGTTAGTTCACACTTGCATAATTTGCATGTAGCACTTCCACTCTTAAAACCTGGTTCAGTAAATGATCAATTTACAGGCTTGTCCCTTGGTTTTGACCCCAAGTTTGGTTCTTAACCCGTAGCTTTACTTCTAATCTGAGCCAGTGCCTTCAATTTGCAAGAAGTTCCGCTGCTAGTTCAGCAAATCCCTTAACTTTTGTTTACTAGAACAACCGTTATAATCCTTCTCGAGCACGATCGCTTGCGGGAGACAATCAAGATCTTTGGAAACCAATTATTATCATTTGATCGGAGGTATTCACATTCTGACAACAAGAAGAATACAAGAAGAGCATCCTCGATGTTATTAACATACTTATTGGCTATCTTAGAAGTGCATAAGTATGACGCAACCTAACTCTTCTTTCTTTATGACTCCATTCTTATCAGTAGTTTCATCTTTTTAGAATCTTGATCATTTTGGCATAAGAACACTTAGACAAATTACAAATCTTCTCCCCATTGTTCAAAAAATATTAATTTAGCAGTGGAAGTTGGCCTTACATCTACCATAAATGCTCTACCTATGCTTCCACTTAATGCATTTATTGTTTACCACAACATTTCCAACTTTCATATCTGACAAATCTGGTTTAATCTTGTGCTAATCTAGTATATATTAGATTAAATCTTTACCAGATTGAAGATAATCTATATAATGGATGTTGGGAAAAATATGGCAATTAAGTAATAAAGTAAATTAATAGGACGTGACAGAAATTTAGTAAAGACATGGTATTAGAAATAGTATGAAAATTTTTATCTTTTGAGGTGGAGGGGGGGTTTTCGAAGTAGTGGCTTTTCTTCAGCACGCGTGGCCGAATGCAGGCCGTGGTGGCCTCCTTGGTACAAGTGGTGACCTTTAAGGGGGCCACGAGCAAAGGCAGCATGCCTTTTTGACAAGCTGCGCCCCTTTCTATACAGGCCACAGGCCTTCTATTAAGGGGAGGGGAGCCTTGTATGTGGGGTTTTTTTTTTGGTTTTTGGAGGAATGGAGGGCGATTACAATTGTGATTATGTTGCTGTGGTAGGAGTTGTCTGAAAGCAGTTTTCAGGGATGCCCGACAAACCCTAAGCACTATTTTTTTCTTTATCTTTCCTTTTCTGCTCACAGGGATAAGTTTGGCTCTGGTAATACCCCACAGAGTGAATGTTGGTTTGTGCAGGATGATATGGATTCAGATAAGAAACATGTGTTTGACATGCACATCTAGAACTTCCTTACACTATTGCTTTACTTGCATCAAGGCTACAACAAGCTGGCTTGTTTGAATTCGTGGTATGAATATTCATTCCTTTAACCCCTTTTTACACTTGAATGAATTCATGGCCAAAATGCTATTTGCTGGCCCATTTATTGTCGTAACAAATTCTTTTGAATCCAGCATAGAGCCTGAGACATGGGACATGTTCATGCAGAAATACCAAACAATTCATATTAATAATTATAAATGTTAAATCATTTTTGGAAAATTCTAAGGGTGAAAAGGGTAGGGAGAAGATACCAGTGTTTTGGAGTTTAAGGGTCAAGAAACCGAGTTCTGGAGGAGGTAGCAAAGCAAGGCAATCTCTCTGCATTTTTTTTCTCATTGTTCTGTATGGAATCTCTCTTGATTTATTAGTTATTATTTCCCAACTATGATCAAACGAACTACTGTCCTTGGAACACAAAGGTTGTTCTTCCATAAAATTATTTGTGGAAGAATGATTTTTGGCCTCAATATGTCTTGTTTTGGCATTTCTATAAGGCTGTCATCACATTTTTCATATCCAAAAGGGAGAAACTGCCAGACAGTCTACAAAATTCAAATAGACCCAAGATTTAATAAAGAGACCAATTCCAAAGAGTAAAGAGGAAAGATGATGGGATAAATGCCAATGCCAAAGGTTGATGTTGAGGCAATGCCAATGCTAATGAAACAGACGATGGCTATGTTGGTTGAACACTCATGGCTGTAATCTGATAACTATGTGATGTTTTGCCTCTATGTAGCAATTGTAGTTATTTGGTCTACATGTACATTTCTCACATCAGTGGTCGTGGATGTCGTTGGGCAACCTCTGGAATTTAAGTGATTTCTATCTTTCTATTGTAAGCGGCACCATTTTTGGTTTACTAGAGATTTGTGTAGATACCACAAAATGTTTTGGAGTCCATCAAGATAGCTTTATTGTTATATTTTCTGATTGGTCTAATAGTTAGAGCATGGAAAATATTGTTTCACATAATGGTATTGAGACTAGGTATTTCCAGACTCAATCATCTAGACACTAGTATTAGAAGGGCACAAAACTGTACTTTTATATGACAGAAAATGCCACTGTATTTTGAAGCCCCTGCATTAGGTTCTAGGAAACGTGAAAATCTAGTGGTCACATGAGTTGCACATTTTGCAAGCATTGGGTGTCACAGTCATAATCCCATTGTGCGGTGGATTTGTTCTGTTGGTAATTAGATACATTTTCTTTAGCAATAGGAGGTATACATAATGCAGTTAATACTTCTAGATACGTGGTTTTCACAGTGGGACACATTTATTTAACTACAATCCACATTGTTTTTTTTGAGCTTCAGTTCTATCATTCCGTTTCTTACTATATTATTTCAGATCTTGTGAAACTAATGCTTGGGGAGCAATGAGGGTTGTATTCTTCATGGTACATATCTTGATCCAGAAAATTTATGTGAAGTGTGACATTTGTTGTTATGGTCTTTAATCCTGAGATCTTGATTCACTTTTTGAGTCTTCTTTTCATAGGAAAAAAAATTTCTCACTTCATAGTTCTATTGAAACAGAAAAGATTCAATCAACTTTGAAGGTTGAGATTTGTGCTAAACAATTCTATTTACTCACGTCATGGTGTTTGTGAACAGCATACTTCAAGATGTATGGTCATTTGTGTGTTGCTGATTTTGTATGACAAGATGGTTCAAGGTAGGGGTCAGCCTTTCAAATCTGGGCAACTTGCCACCATATGAAGTGTGATCTAGAACATATGGAGTTGCATAAAAGGATCCCAGATTTTAAAGGTTTAGTATATGCAAAGAGTTTGTGGTGTTTTTTGTCATATGTAGCAGCCATATACATGCCACATGATTATAAATATTACTTGCCATGCCCTGTTTTTGAATGCAAAAAGTTTCAGATTTCTCCCATTAATCATCTGAAGTTCAGATCTTTTAATAGTGCATTATTTTTCTGTCAGATCTCTGCTTTGCTTTAAACTTTGTCACTGATTTTGTCTCAAACTTTGTGCTTCACTTTGTCATCGATGCAAATGCACTGTGTAGTTGCTTTATTCCAGTCCATAGGGCATTTTGAAACTTTTGACTTTGTCTTCGTTGTGGAATTTGAGTGTGACACTTCACAATACTTTATGCATATGGAATCTTTGGTAGAAAATTCTGGAAAGCACTTGTGTTTGGTCCATCAGAATCTGGGTGGTATTGTATCATACAACTTGCAATCCATCCCTAGATCAAGAGTAACTCTATGCTAACCTTTGTCATTGATGCAAATGCACTATGTTGTTGCTTTGTTCTAGTCCCTAAGACACTTTGGAGTTTTTTTTGATCTGTGCCTTTATTTTGAAAATAAAATGCAACGCCTTCAGAATGCTCTAAGCATATTGAATCTTTGGTGTTGCTTTTTGTAATCTGTGCAGCATTGTAAACTATAGCTTGCAATCCCCAAGTCACGAGTAATGCTTGTGCTAAACTTAGTCATGGTGCAAGTGTACTAATTTATTCCCTTGTTAGTCTTTGAGGTATACTTGTGCTCTCCTTTTGAAATTTGATTATAAACTTTAGAATACTTGATGCCTATTGAATCTCCGGTGGTATTATGTATAAAGCATTTTTATTATGTGCAAAGTTTAGAATCTGTGCAGCAATGTACACTAAAGTTTGCATTTGATTCCCTGATCAAGAATTTAGATGTCAAAAAGTAGCATATGAACCACTTTTTCTGTTCTAACGTTGGCTTAACTGAGAGTCAATCTATTTTTCCTGTCACTCATTTTTTTCCATTTTTCCAACTATTAGCTTTCCAGTGATTAGAGTTATAGATATCCCATCATAGAGTGGAGATGTGTTTTGTGTAGGTTATATTTTATGGATATAATAGTAAACCTTTATTTGTACATGATGTAAATAGAATTGTGTAGTTGTCCACTTATAAGATAAAAATGGCTCAGTGTTACCTTAATTGTAGGTAATGAAGGGAGAAATATTTTAATGTTTTAGTGTTATTGGTTGAATTGAAGTTAGTTTAGATGGAATTAGAGACTATGTAAGAAACTACTCAATTATTATGATGTTATAAAGACCATAGGGCTATCTCCTTGATAAAGATAGTAACAATGTTAATAATGTGCATAAATGGAGTGATGCTAGGTTATAGATTGCATTTCAAGATAGTTGTTTGAGAAACATAGTTAACGACGGATTCATATATGAATACTAACCTTTATAGTAGATATGAGGTGTTGTTTGTCTTGAAGAATTGAATTTATCATATGTTGCAATTATGGGGTTATGATTGAATTATTGTTGAAAGATTTTAGTGTGGTCCTTTGGATGGTGAGGTGTTTTTTTTGAGAAGGAATCTCAAAGGTATGACTATTGATGTTTTATCCCTTAAGTGTTCTCAGGATGGAATTGGGAGTCTTATGGTCATAGCTATATGCTTGTAATGGATCTTGTGTTAGTCTTGGGTGGAGTTATTGTCTATGTGTTGGTTTGTTGGGAAGAGGGGATCTTGTGAGATGTTATGGCCACTGTTTGTCAATGTGGAGGTGTTGACCTTGCCTGTTATGGTTTCTTTATCCTTGGGTGTACCTAACTCCAGAGGTGAGGTGTCTTGATCTTTGGTCCGGATAGTGGAATGACAATGTAATGGGATATTTGGATTTCGTGCCCTGTAATGAATGGGGAATGGCCTTGGATATAGTACTTGGTTCTTAATGGTTTTGTTCCATTTTGAAGGGATTATGGATCTTTTGTTGTGGACTAGTGAATGGCATGTATTATGGCCCATATCTGAATTGTGACTTTTATACCTATATGTTGTGGTATGTATGTTTGACCCAAGAACGCTAAGGGAGTGGCATTCATGGTGGGGCCGGTGCCTAGTGAGAGGCTGCCAGGGTAACCATAGATGGGGGCCGGCTTCTAGTGATAGATAGCCTGGGTAACCCATGCTAGGACCATGCGAAGACACTCACCTTATGCAGTTCTATTGTTCTTGATAGTACCTCTGGAGTGATATCTTGGCTTGTGTAGTGTTGTTGATATGGTCGGTTGTTTCATGTCTGTTGTCATTCTATTGTTGGTTGTTTCTTTGGCTTAGTGGAATCCTCGTCGTTATCTCCTAGCTCAGAGGGGTGGACCTTAGGGTTCCACATGGTTGGGAGGTAAGAGCTATCCATTGGTCCTTTTTGGAGATACGATTCGAGTTCTGCACATAGGTGTTTTCAGATCCAGTTCACTTGCCTCCTTCAGAGTTGTATGCTTTCTTAGGTATCCTTTTGTAAACTGACATGATTGGTCTTATAATCTTGTAATCATATAATCCTATACCGAGACTCTGTAATTAATCTATTCTGCTTCAGTAAAAGTTAATTGTCTCTATTTTAGTAGTGCAATGGTTATTACTTCTGTAGTTCTATTTTCTTTTATTAATGCAGTTATGTCACCCTAGAGTTGTTAGAAGAGTAATCTCATTTATACGGTGTAATATGGTATGGCTGGTTGCTACTTTGCACTATCTTGTTTTCAAAAAAAAAATATTTCTGTTACTTTTGCATTTCTAGCCTAGCATTCTAGGGTTACATGACGGGGCATTACATCTAAAACAAGCAATGCCCTTGATGCTCAAAAACAAACTTAGGCATACAAATTATCTTGTCCTAGTCCTCCATGAGTCCGGAGGATTATTTCCTACCCAAATTTTGATTATATAGAAAAACTTGGTTCTCCAAACATCCATCCCATTTTTATATACTATAAATCTATTGCAACTACATTTTTACCACTTTCACCAAGTACACATGGATTTTTCATAACTCCAAAGTTGTAATTTGTTGAATGTATCATCATTTTAGTTTGTCAAATGTTTTATAAACATGTTTTCTTAATGCATTTTGTAGAGGATGATAGTTGGTTTTTCGAATCATGTTTTCTTTTGTACCTTAATATATAATTAATGTCAGGCCCAAGAATTTAATGCAAAAAAAGATTCACAAATGAAATGAACGAGGCTTAGACAACCAAAAACATATTCAATGAAAATCTTCACCATTCATCCATTGATCAAAATAAGATACAATGTACATATTTAACAATATGATAATGATCATTTAGTTCAACGTCTAGATGAATGTTCAGATTCTAGTGTATCTAAGAAATATAAAATATAAAATATTATCCTACTACATCTAGATTATGTACCTTAGTGTCACATCCTCCACTTAATCATAGGGGTAGTGGTAAAACCACTGTTTGTGTTGCACATTGGGCAAATTGTTTATGGCACCTCATTTCCTTGATACAAAGCTTCAGTGTTCTACAAAAGGTTTTTCCCAAGAGATGGCTTGTTCCTTTATGTAGTTTTTTAAGAACCCATATATTGACTTGATAAAGGATCGAGTTTGTTTTCTCAAGTCAAGTTAGTTGTCCATGATACTATAACCCATTTTGAGATAATACCACACCCGTTTGCTATGGAAATTTTCACCATACGTTGATTGAAAACTCATCATTACTTTTGAGTGACGAATTTCATAGAAGAAGGTTGTTCAACTTTTGCCTCTATCACTTCTATGAGTGAAAAGTAGAGAACCAGGCTGATTGTGCCCATGAGTACTCCAAAAGTGTGCCAACTACGTCGTGTGACTTGAAAATTGGATAACTCAAGCTGATTGCAACCATGAGTAGCCTATAAGTGTGTTGAAGCATGCATTGGATGACTTAACTTTCTATAATGCTGAAAATGTGAACCACTTTCCATCCATAATGATTTCAAATGAAGACATGTGTCAACACATAAAAAAACTGCTCCTATGGCAGGAAACACTAGATAAAAAATGAAAGCATACAATGATCTCACTCTATGCATATCCATCAAAAACTAAAATAAAGTGTGCAATCTCAAGTGTTTAGGGGCCACGATGAACATTACTTGCTAAGATGTTGTAGCGATAAGTGGTAATATATTGTAATTTGCAATATGCTACAATAAAAAATCCTTAATAGACAATATGAGGAGTCTCCATGTACCATGTTCAAAGAACTTGAAATCTAAATCCTCATGTTCCCTCTTGTAAAATGAGAGGAGAGATACTGCAAAGGCCCCTATAAAGAGAAAATAAATGAATATGTGTATAGAGATGCACAACTCAAAGATGCCCTCTCTGGTTTCATCACGAATCTCTATTAAGCCGCCTTTTCAGATTTTCAACTTAATGGGAAGAGTTTGTAAGCCGCCCTTCCGAGTTTCAACTTACAACTCAAGTGCAAAAGTATAATCACCAAGAGGCAATATCCATAGCCTCAAATAATCTATACTACACTATATACATAGTAGTCTTAGTGTGTTCGTTAACAATATCCCAATCAGAATGAGAAATCATCGATACTAAGTGCATAATTGTCCTCTATGGGAATTGAGTGCAACTCTACAATTCTCTTAGTAGGTTGTCACTCAATAGTACAAGTATCAACAATATCTATAATGCTAAGTTCATCATCAACTAGATTGACATATGCCTCATTGATTTTGAAAGTGGATCTCTGACATAACATTGTTTACAAAATGTCTGTTGATGACAAGATATACAAGGATGTAGATCAAAATAGTCACTAGAAGTGTGGCCTCGATGTCCACAATGACATGTTTAGCCTTGATGGGTTTTAGCACAAGTTGATTTTGATTGACTTGCCAACTTATTAATTTCACATGGCTAACCAATGTAAAGCCTCTCAAGTAAATGTAAAAGCCACAAAACCATCTCAAAAGTAAATGAAGTAAATAATCCACTTAAATACAACATCACAATAAACAAAGGTAAATGATGTAATTAATCCGCTTAATTACAATATAAAAGATAAAAAAAGGTGTAATTAATCCACTTAATTACAATATCACAAGTGAAAAGATAATCTCATAAATGAATCAAAATGTCATTGAATCTTACAAAGTTAGTGCTCAATCCAGGTAAAAGCACTATAAAATAATATACAAAATCCATGGGCATTCATGCCATAATACATCCAATTTCAAGTTACAATAGTCATGTACAACAAGAATCAATAAATCAATACGCTCATCAGTCACATGAACCAAGTGGTCCACCACCTGCGAGTTGAGAGACGAGAACATAGACCAAGTGCTTTTCCACCCAACCATGAAGTAATTACACTTCCCCAGATCCCTTCATGAAACGAAGGAAATCTAGCCCTACACGAAATGTCTAGCTACTTGGAACAACTAGCAGGTGGGAACTCCCGATGCAACCTGATGCCTTAATGTGCAATTCTAAATAATGAAATGCAGATTGTCTCACAATAGGATGTGGCAGAGATAAACATATAAATAAGTTTGCTAGACAAAATAAACATCTTTTTCAATGTCAGCTCGATTAGATCTAATCCTTTAAAATAGTAACCTAGTTCAATTCCTGAAAAGAGGAAAAACCATCTCTGATATTCTACATTCAACACCCCTGCCCATAAAGTAACCCAATAACATTTCTAGATAAAATCTACTTCTTTCCCCAAGAAATAAATAATAAGAAAATAGAATAAAAGAATTCAAATTCACCAATAAAACAATAAAATCCCTTTCCAAAACATAATTCAAAAGGATACACTTTCCAAGCAATAATCCGTCAATTGTTCATACAATACATCCATAAGTTTGTCAAATTTATATAATTGCTAATCCATATTTCAGTCATAATTCACCATATAATAGTCATTCTAAGTTATTAATCCATCTTATTGCCATATTTGTGACAGGAACTGTGGCAGAATTGAAATAAATAATGAATAGAGTTTGTAATCTTCTACTGTCATTCAAGATATTTTTTAAAAATAGTGTTTTGAACAACAAACAATAAAGGAACAGTCAGCTATAGGAAGCCCTTATTTTCATCTATGTTTAAGAGTTTGGTTTTCACACATCAAGAGGTCGATTCCTAATAGAGATCTAATTTCTAACAGCAACTCGAAGTTAACATTTTCTCAGTTTTTATGCTTGACAGAAGGTAAGTTTAACCGCGTCTGGGTTTTTAGCTATATTTCTAATAGTAACTATGTAGATCCCACAACAAATAAAATGGAAAAAGACAGCTACAACATCTATAAAGAATGGATGATAAATAAACTACTACAAGACTAATTTATATGGCTACAGGAATAACTACAAGCTGCTACAGAATCTATTTCTCTCAACCAGTTCATGGACAGCGACCCAGCTTCAGGAAAAACTGTCCAATCTATGATTAAAATCATGCCAACGCCATGGAAGGAAAAGATCAGATCTATGCAGTTGAGAAAAGTCTAATCCAAAGGTAAAGTTAGAGGATTAAGTGCTGGTGATAGGAAAGAAATCACAACAACCCTAGGTAAGGTAAGGCAGCTCGCAAACTCTGATTTTTCCAGTCTAACATTGGTAGGTCGACAACATAAAAAGAGGAATCAGTTTCAAGTCTAAACTGTGGAAGATAAAGTGATAAACGACTATGTTTAAGGTTGAAATAATTGGCAACATGATTAAATAACCAAGGTAGGTCAAGCAAAAAGATGAGACTAACACCTACCAAAACAAGCTAAAAGCTACAATTTTGATAGTCAATAAAAATGTGATTTCAAAGCAATTGATTTCAAGAAGAAAAACTTGGAGAAAATGCTGGCCAAGGATGAGTTTGTAGTTTCTATCCCCACCTCCCTCTACCTCCTAATGTAGTCTACACTTCTCTTCTTCCTTGTTGTTGTCGCACAACAAAATCTTCTTATTATTTATGCCTGCCTCTCTGCTTTGAATTATGGGTGTCATCCCTCACTTCTGCCCTTTATTTTTATTTTAAAAAAACTCCCAAAATTGGCGTTCCAAAATAGGTTTTCTGCTTGCTTTTTGATAATTAGAGTTTGATTTTCAGTTTGCATGATAATATATTCAGAAAAATCTTTCCAAATAGAAATAAAATATTATTATTCTTTTCATGTCGCTTGCATGGCATCATATCATTCATTAAATCTCTTTATTTACAAATCTAAATATAATAATACTATTAATACAATTTATTTATTTTTGAAATAAAATAATCGCTTAATTTAAACAGGAAGTATTAAATATATATATATATATATATATATATATATATATATATATATATATATATATATATATATATATATATTGCATTTAAATACAATTAATTTTAGATATTGTTATTCAACAATAATATTTATAAGAATAGAAAAACACTTATATATTTTTATTATTTAAATAATTTAAACACACTATTTATTTAAATATCATAAAATAAACTATTAAAAATAAACCATTTCAAATACAATTGAAAGAACCTTTGATGTTTATAATTAAATCATGCACTCGAAAAGGACTTATTGTCGCAATTAAAACCAAATATTTATCTACGTATCTAACCATCAATCAAATTTATCATCCACAATATGTCATTCAAAATACAATATGCATAAAAATAAGTCATTCAAAATACAATATGCGACTACGTGAGTGCGTGATTGCATCAGGGTTAACCATCCCATCAGTTCTTGCCAAGTGTCTAGAACACCTCTACCTCAACAATGTTCTCATCTTTGACGAGTACCTATATTCATTCACACTCAACTCGACGTTAATAGGTTAGTGTCTCCAAAAACATAGCCGAAGCAAATCATTATAATCTTATCGATAATATCTAATATTTAAATTAATTTTCCAATTTTCACCAATATGACTTCGTGATAATTACCTTCACACATATAAAATCACTTAAAGTAAAACAATCACGGTAAATGTTCACTAATCTAGAATTATTATATAGTCCATAAAAATGAGACGTGACAACCAACAAGTGAAGACTCAATTGTTGTGCAAAATACATCCAAATACAAATTTGATAGGTTTGGAATATTCTAGTCCATGAAAATTCACTACACCTGTATACTTGTTGATGATGGTTTTACTCACAATCAGGCACAAATAAATTTTCTCTACAACAAAAACCCTAGCTCTTTTGAAAGATAACAAATCCACAAAGAATTTGTTAGCCCAAGGCTCCAACAGTTAGGTCTTGACACACTTGTCTTCACTTGGTGTCGTTGTATTGTTGTTTTCACACGGGGACTTATAAAGACTATTCTTATTTCTCTTGATCCAAAAAAATTGCTACAAATATAATTATGATCTTATATGATCTACACTTACTCTGCATATATCTTGTTAGATTTACTCATTAAACAACAAACTTTGAGCAAATTCAACATAACTTTGATCAATTCTTCTGAAACTATCTCTGATTAACTGAACTTTGATCAATTCTTCTAAATTTAACACAACTTTGATCAATTCTTCTAAATTTAATGCAACTTTGATCAATTCTTCTGAAACTACCTCCAATTAATTGAACTTTGATCAATTCTTCTAGAAATCACATAAAGATCTTCTTCAAACTATCAAATTCACTAGCAATTCTAGTTATTTCTTCAAGATTTAACATTATTTGCATTTATTTCAGACAAAAAGGCAAAAGATAAGGTTTGAGAGAGAATATATTCTAAGAAATCTAAATTCTTAGCAATTGCTCACATACACCTTGTCAAATTCACAAATCAAAGATAAATCTCCTTATACTTCACCAGGAGTTACACAGCTACATATAACAGATGCAAATCTTCAACGGAAATTGATAACAACATGATAACATTCAAATGCACTCCAAGAGGATGTAACAACTTGATATTTCATTACTATTCATCAATGTACAGTCACTTAAGATTTACAATGAAGGAATGACTAGCAGTCTTCAGTTCATCAATTTGATCAACATGTACAAATTTTCTTACCGGATGAGAAATAACCATGAGGAATACAAAAGTTACAAAATCTTGCACTTATGCATCACAAAGTTTCAACAATTCAATCTCCTTTTTCCAATGATTTAGATGCCTTTTATAGAATAAGGATCCAGAATCAATTACAAAATGAATGGCTCACATCTCATCTCTTAAAATCAACGATCAAGACTCATGGCACATGAATTCTAGTTGGCATTCAAAGTGGATGATAGATGTCATCGGGGAATATCCTGTAGCATAAAAAGATAGTTAAGATGGAATATTGGGGAAAGAATGTGGCAATTATAGTTAAGCTGGTGTCTCTATTTTCATCAAACTAAAATGTTCATGGTATAAGATATGCACTTGTATAAGATATATTCGAATTTCTTCTTTGTGAATCTTTATGCACATTTCCTGCCAAGTAGTGAATCTCTGTGTGTTTAAAACTAAGAACCTTAGCAATTGCTGACAAAGATATGTTAAATCACTATTGATATCCTTGCAAATCATTGTGTAAACCTTTACTAGTCGCTGTCTTGAGTTGTTTCTTTTAAAATCTTTACAGGGATTTATATCACTGTTTTGGAATCATTTATTGGACACTGCTGAAACTTTTTAATCGCTGATTATGGACTTTAGCAAATGTTGTTTATAGTTGTATTTATTAAATTTTGCAAGAATTCTAATCGCTGACTGTGTAGTAGACTTAATAAAACTATTAATAAGGGTAATTTATATCACTATGTTATCTTTAACAAATAGGATCTGTGGGTATTAGTAGAAATAAATTAAGAGGGAACAATTAAATCTCTTAAAGCACTAGTCTCTTAAACATTTAGTTTAGAGAAGAAAGTAGAAATCTCAATGGTTAATACTATATTTAGTGGAAACTACGACATGAAAGGATAATGTTACAAACTTAGAAGTTCTACCTCTTTTAATACAAAATGCTTTATAATCTCAGGCTGGAATTTAGAATTTCATAGAAGATGATACTATTAGACTTATTGTATAACCGATTCTTTCATCTATTATTATATCTTTAATTATTGTTTTCAGTAAATTAATCTATTTGTTTCAAACTCAAAACTAGGGCCCCCTTAGTCCTAGAATTGGAGGTTTTCATTATTAGACATTATGTACCGAAAGTATCATTCTTTGATCTTCCTTATTGTTCATTTGGTATGTAATCATTATAACATCAAACCTAGAATTCTGCACTAGTTGTTCTAAATGAACAAATGTAATCATTTAATAAAATTTCTCATGGATAAATATGCAAATGTGTTAGTAGTTATTTTGTTTGGTTCCGGGACAGGATGCTGAGTGTGGGCTCCCAGAGACGGTAATTTTATTTTTTCAAAATTACCATTAATGTTTATTTATTGCTTTGGCCAAAGCTAGATGTACCATTGGAATAGATGGTTGTTAAAAGTCTAGTTGTTTTTATTTGTCTCTGCCACATCCTGCATGCAAGATATATGTCATTCTAGTTAGTTAGATTGCATATAGGCATCAGGCTTGCATCAAGAGTTCCCTCTTGCCCATCTGTTCTAGGTTGCTAGGCTCCTCGTGCAGGGTCAGGGATTTCTTCGAGTTAGGAAGAAACCCAGGGAAGTTTAGTGCTTCGTGGTTGGGTGGAAAAAGCACCTTAACCACACTCTTGGCTTCAGCTTGCGGAAGACCGGTGGGTCATGGCGGCTGAAGACAAATCTTCCTATGTTATATGAATCAAGATATATATTCCATTGTATTGATCCTTGTATGGCTTGTTGAGCCAATATTGTAATTGTATTTATACTCTCATTGATGTAATTTTGATGTATTATTCATGTACCTGGCACAAATGAAACTGATGTAATGTTACTTCTCTTATTATGCTTATAATTGTACTTCTTTATTTGGAAACTTGCTAATTGTTGTACAATAATGGATATTCTGATTAATGAAATGACCCACTTTCTTTATTTGGATTGAGTTATACTTTTCGTTGGCTATTTTTAGTTGGTGAGATTTTCAGGCTTTACAACTTACATCTTCACCCATGATGCCTTCTACAAATATATTGGTCTTATAGGCACTGAACATAATGGATGCTTTTTCATACACATGTGCTTTATTCTTAGCAAATATCTGGGCGTCAAAATGACTTTGAATAATCCCCAACCTGCCTGCCATAGCCTTCATCATTCCTTTATACTCCTTTATTTTGGAGTATTTATCCATGATATCATCAATAGTATCTCCGGAGAAGTTCTTTGTAGGATCCTCCCAGACACTCTCAAAACTGCTCTTGAATTGCTTTAGAGCTTCATCCTTAACATACTTATCTTCATCACCCTATAGTTGTCCCACCAGCTTATCCATGATCTCCAGCTCATCTGCCAACAAGTCATGTAATTTTCTATTCAGATCCTCAACTTTATGCCAACATGCTTTAAGAAGCTCCTTTTAAAACGTAGCTCATTGAACCACGTGGGGACAAGAGGGAGGGTCTTATTGTAAAGAACTCAAACCATCACAAAAGTAAATAAAGTAAATAATCCATTTAAATTACATCACAAGTAACGAAGTAAAATGAAGTAATTAATCTACTTAATTACAACTTCACAAGTAAAATATAAATCTCATAAATATGAATCAATAAAAGTCATTAAATATTACAAAAATCTCGTGCTCAATCCAGGTGAAAGTACTATAAATAATATACAAAGTCCATTGCCAATCATGCCATATTACATCCAATTACAAGTTACAATGATCATGTACAACAAATAAAAATAAATCAATACACTCTCCAGTCACCACGAACCCAAATGCTTCTCCTGCAAGCTGAGCGACGGGAACATGGCTCAGGGGCTTTTCCACCCAACCATGAAGCAATTACACTTCCTCAGATCCCTTCATGCCACAAAGGAAATCCAACCCTGCACGAAATGTCTAGCTACTTGGAACAACTGGTAGGTGGGAACACCCGATGCAACTTGATGTCTAATGTGCAATTCTAAATAATAAAATGCAAATTGTCTCACAACAGGATGTGGTATATATATATAATTTGCAGACATAATATTCATCTTTTTCAATGGCAGCTCATTTAGATCTAAACCTTTAAAACATAGTAACCAGTTCAATTCTTGAAAAATAGGAAAAGCCATCTCTGGTAATCCACATTCGGCATCCTAGCCCAAAAGTAACCCAAACACATTCCTAGATAAAAATCTACTTCTTTCCCCATGAAATAAATAAAAAGAAATAAAAAGAAAATATCAACCCATTTCACCTATAGACCATATGTAAATTCCCTTTCCAAAGCAACAATCGTGAAGTCACACTTTCAATAAGCAATAAGTAGAACATCATTCATTCATTTATTTATGCAATTTAATTATCATGTCTATCGTCTGGTTATAATCTTTAACTGTAATTCGTTGTCTAAAAGTTGAAGAAAATTCAATGTTAACTCTTTCCATCCAATACCATTTTATGATTTTAATAATTCATAGAGTTTTTAATAAGAGTTTAAGACTAATTTTAGCATTAAATAAGCACAGGAAATGATCAAAAAATAAAATTGTCTTTATTCTGCATTTGTCATAACTGTTTTAAAGAGTTTGAAATAAAGTTATAGAAGCAAATTATTCGAGCTACAAGAGCTTACATCAGCTATAGATAACACTGTATATTTGCTATAGGAACTTGTAATATGACGACATGGATAATAGAATGCTACAAGAAAGTAAATCAGACTACAAGAGCTTATGTCAAGTCTGTTACAACAATAAATAGGTAGAAAGACAACTATAGAATCTCATGTTTGACAGTAGGTAAAGGATTTAAGTTTAATCTGCTAAAGAATTTATATTTTATCATGCTACAGGGACAGTGATCAAGTTATAGGTAATGTTGTTATTTGCAAGCTAAAGTTTGACAGGTCGATCACATATACTGACCATCATGGATTTAAAGGTTGATCTTCACACAAAATGTAGAGGGTCTAAAATAATAGGTTTGAGCAAAGGAATTGCAACAATCAAGAGATAGCTTTTAATAGTTCACAAAAAATGATTATTAAAGGCAATCAAATATCAGGCCGTTACCTACAGCCAGGTTGTTCCAAGACAAATCGCCCAAGCAAGAATAGACCAAAGAAAACTTAAGCTGACAGTCAAACAAAGAAGGGGCCGATCCAAATAAAATATAGAGAAAGAATGCAGGTTGATAAGGAAGTTCAAGAGCCAGTGACAAAAAATAGATAGAGTTTTAAGCAATGGTCAACACCAGCTAACCAAGGGATTTAATACAGACTACAATTTAAGAAATACACAACTCTAAGAAAGAAAAACTCAAGAGGAATACCCGGTTACTCTGTTGTATAAGGGTCAATTTCACTCTTGCTGCTGTGCTTTCTCTTCTCCATGTCGCTGGTTTCCTTTGCTTCCTGTCGCTGCTCAAAAAAATAATGACATCCCCTTTCTCTGCTGCAAATCATGGTGTTATTTTTTTCTGCTGAGAGCTTTAACTTTTATTAAAAAATTTTCTCTTATTTTTGGCATTTTATATTTTTGGATTTGATTGCTTTTTGATAACTGAAGTCTTGTTTAAGTTTGCACGAGGTTTGGCTTTTCAAAGCCTCCAAAATAAAATAAACTTATTTATGTCCTATCGCTGCATGACAAAAATACTATTCTTTTAATTCCTCTATCTAGATTCCTAAATATAATATGTATTATTAATATAGTTTATTTATTTTCAAAATAACATAATCACTTAAATCAAAACAAGAAGTACTTAAAATAATATTAAAATTATATATATATATATATATATATATATATATATATATATATATATATATATATATAATGGTTTTAAGTCTAATTTAGATATTGTCTTCCAAACAATAACATTTATATAAATAGGAAAACATTATTTATTTATTATTAAATAATATAAAACACACAATTTTAAATATAAATAAAAAGAACATTAATATTTATGACTCAATCATACATTCGAAATAAACTTATTGTAATAATTAAAATACAATATTTTTCTAAGTATCTAACCATCATTCACATTTATTATCCATACAATTAATGCATAATAACCCATTCAAAAATACAATATGAGACTGCGTGAGTGTGTGAGTGCATCAGGGTTAGCCATCCCAAACAGTTCTTGCCAAGTGGCTAGAACATCTCTACCTCAACCATGTTCTCGTCTTTGATGAGTACCTGCATTAATTCGCACTCAACTCGACGTCAATAGGTTAGTTCCCTAAAACATAGCCGAAGTAAAACATTATAATCACATCGATAATATTTAATATTTTAAATCACTTTCAAATTTACCTAATATAACTTCATGATAATTACCTTCACACAAGTGGAACTTACTCAAAGTAAAACAATCATAGTAAATGTTCACTAATCTAGAATAATAATATAGTCCATAAAACGAGACGTGACATCTATAGGTTACGATCCCCTCCTTGAGCAAAATATTTCCATCCATATCTAGAATGGACTTAAGCCTACTCTTCGTCAACTCATCCTCTTCAATTCTCTTTGAACTCTCTTCTTTGATATTTGCAATTTTATCCTTCATTGATGCAATGGCATCCCAACTGGCTAATGCAACCTTTATTACATCTTCTCCATCTATCATGAAGGTCTGGAACCACCCTTCCATGACTTTAGCCACATGTTTCTTTTTATCCAATTTAGTGACCTGATCCTAGGTGACCAGAACTAAATTAGAAGGTGTTTCAATGGTCTGTTGCCTCGGTGTGACTAGCTCTTTGATAAATTCTACAACTGGACAATTTGTCCTTTTAGCTCTCTTTTCCTCTTCTTATCTTTCAACATCTGGGCTGTAGCCACCTTGACATTACCCAGAGCTCTTCACCTTCCTACTCATGAGTGGTATGTCCCAAATTGATGGTCTGGATCTGGTACTCGCCCACCTTTATTGCACCTGTATCATTTTCAACTGACGGAGTAGCTAATTAAACTACCTATGATCTTGACGCATCCCTCTTTATTGAATACATGACTCTAGCCTTTCTATTTGGCCTTATCACTTCTTTTTCCACAAAAATTCTCTTAAAATCAAGAGGAACCAATTGAATTAGTCGGGGATCATGTACCTCTAACATTAACCAGTTTGGAATGCCAATATCTAGTTGGGTTGCTTGCTGTTGGGATTGTTCAATGTGAACATCCTCTTCTATGTGCCTCTCTTCTTGATGGTGTACCTCCTTATTCTTGTTGTCATCTAGATATTTTTCTTCTTGTTCCACGAGCTGTTCACCTGCATGTGGCATGTCGACATTGGCCTCTTTAACTGGATGTTCTTCTTCTTCTTTCCTCAGAACATCTTGTTCTTCATGCAATTGCTCTTGTTGCACTTCCACTTGTTTAATAAGATGTTTGCCTTGACCTTGCAATTCCCCAACATCATGTTCCATGTCAATATCATCGTGTGGAGCCTTAACTTGTTATTGATGACTATCCATCATCTCACCTTGTGACACGTCCTGATGTTTCCCTTTAGGGGAGGCTTCCTTTTTGCACTTTCCTATATTGGGATATTGGGATGTGTAACTTCTGGTTGGATATCCTTTTGTTGTGGCACATCCTCAAGCCAAGTATCCTGTTGTATATCTTCTTAATGCGAAACATCTCCATTCGAAGCATCCTATTGGACATCTACAATTTCCTTAGCAACATGCTTATTAAGACACTGAGGTGGAACCTTAGAAAGAATGGAAGTTTGCTCTAGCACCTATTCAATGCGAACAGGGGAAGCTTTCCAGCCAAATGCAATAATTTCATCAAATTATGGATCATCCTCAGCGACCAAAGGCAATGCAGATGTTGGAGGTGCAGATGGAGCCAATGTTACCTCTAAAATTGTTTTGACATCAATATTTTATGTTACCTCATCATCTACCAGGTTAACCACATCTGTCAATGGGACATGTGAGGGTATGGTTGTCTATTGTTGCTTGATCTCTTCTACCTTTTCTCACTTCACTTGGATGAAACCCCGTCTCCTCTTTGTTTTTTGTTGTTCAATCACTTCCTGCAAGCCTGGAGGAACACTTTCTTGTGGTTCAAGCTCTTCAAGTACTGGTGATATTACTAGAACATGTGAAGATGGTGGATCCTTCAATTTACCTTTTCCCTTCGATATTGATCCTCTCATGTGCACCCTAGGTTGAACTACTTCATTTGTCATGTCTTGAACATTTGGTTGAGTTACCTCAACCACTGCTGGTGTGGATACTTGTGGTGGCTTGCCAATGAATGTTATTGGCCTAGCCATCAAAGGTTGTTCCATAGTGGGAGGAACAATAGAGGCGATGTTGATACCTTCTATAGTTGGTGCTTCAGAGGATGTCTCAGCTTCTGCTAGCTTGGCTTCCTGCACCCTCCTCTTTGTTACCAAGAAGTCATCAAAATCATCTATTTAGACCTTCCTCTTTCCTTTCCTATTGGGATAAGTAATGACTACCCCTTTAGCAATCAACGTCTAGATATAATTGTCCAACCATATCTTACTGGTGTTTATTACATGCTAGGAAATAAATGTTGTCATATTTTAGCCCAGGCCAAAATAGCTCAAAATTACCATCTTTCTTCCATCATAAATATTTGATCTGAGAAAGCTTAAATGGAAGGAAGCCTCCTTTCAAAATCCTAAAATTTCTAAGTATTTTGCCTTTGTCTTTTTCCTTAGAAAAATTTGAGTTTGGCGAACCTTTAGTTCACTGATCGATAGATTCACTGAGAAAGGAAGAAGTTTCGAAAACAAAGGCAAAAGGTGGCGAAGGTTCTTCATTGACAAGGTTTAGGTTCGACGAACTTAAAGTTTGTCGATCAGAAAGTTTGCCAACAAATAAAGAAAGCGCCAAGAGAAAGAACATAGGAGAAAGAAAATGTTCATCGACGAAGTGAAGGTTGGCGAACTAGATGGTTCGCTGATCGGTGAACTCGTCGACTAAGGAAAGGAAGTGACTAAGTCAAGGGAAAAGAGAGAAATTTTGAGCACTTATTGACAAACTTAATGGTTCATGAACTACCAAGTTCGCCAACCAAGTAGTTCGCCAGTTGATTAATTCATCGACAGGGCGACCCGCTGGCTAAGGACAAAGAAAGGAGATAAGGAGGAAGACCCGATGGTTCGCCAAATGGAGATTTCATTGACCAAATGGAGATAAGAGAGAGAAAGATAAAGAAGATAAGAGGAGATGGTTCGTGAACCTGGTAGTTCGCTAATTGAGGAGTTCGCCAAAGGGCAAAATTGCCAATAAGGAAAAAAATTAAAAGCGCCAGAAGCAGAATTCAATAATGAAACACTTTAAAGTTTTGTAAAAGCTTTTAAGCATGATTCCTAAAATCGTGCCATTATTGCAGGATGAAGAAGTACCCAACATTTAATATTACAGGCCAAAGTCAAATATAGGTAGTTGAAATAGTGGAAATCTTCAATGTGCTTGTACAAAGGAGGGACAAAATGGATTTGCAGGTGCTGGAGAAGGATTTCAGACCTTCCTTCATTAATGTGGCCATACCCAGATGTATGGGCGATCTCCTTCTGCAAATTTTGCAAACCTATTAGGGCATGGTTGTCGTCCCAATTTGCAGGTTTTCTAATGGAGCCATAGGCTGAACTCAATACAACATGGGTGCATGGGCAAAGTGGTTGACTAGATTTCAGTGCCTATAGCTACACAATGGATGAAAAGCTATGTATACATGTAAAAAAGGATGTATTTGGTTTTTAGCTATTTTTTTGGGTCATTGTGTGGCAGGAGAATTTGTTGCAATTATAGACCTTGTAATGCTTTACAAGAATTGATTGGATCTGATACATTGTGCTCGACTCTGAGCCTTTGATGTCTTTGTTTTTTGTTCATCTATGAATGTAAATTGTTATTTTGTGTCTATTTCCTTTGTAATGAATCCTTCTTTTGTAGTGGATTCCTAGCCTTCATGATCAATCTAAACTATCATTTTGGCTCTCTCTAAAACTTTAAACTATGTTTATTTAGAAATTGTACGCTTGTATTGTGGGTAAAATGGTCCCTTACATAGCTCCATTTCTCTGCCTGAACCTCTGTGACATCTTATATGAGTCTGTGTGAGTCTTTTAAGTTTTGAGATCATTATTGTGTTAATTCAGGTGCAGTTAAACACATCAAATCCGGTGCATCACCTCCCTTTCAATTTTAGTTTGTTCTTCCCCTTTCCCCTACAAGCATTAGCATTAGATTTAGCCATCATTCTCTAAGCCTTAAGCTCAAAAAGAGGAACCATCCTTCTTTGCAGGTTTGGTCTCAATTGCAAGGTCCCACACCTTGATACCAATTCTATGTATTTGTTTGAACTGCCAAAGCTTCAACAAAAGGGTGCAAATTCAGGTGACAATAGTTTTTGGCATGTCCAGTGGGACCCCTCTGCTCTGAGAAAGAGCTAAACTAAGAAGATTCAGTGTTGTTCTTAGTTCATTTGTTGTTGTGGAGGCATTTGACAAGCAACTGGCAACTCTGTTGGTCTAGTATCTAAACCAGTCCAACATTTCATGCCTGGAGTGCAGACCAAAGCTTCTTCTTAAGGTAATTTCTAATTCATAGAGCTATTTTTTACTGATTCAAGAAGTAGATTACCTAGGTCTTGTGTGAGAGAGAATAGGAGTTTTGTTTCATCCCCTTCAAGAGCCCAGTTTACCCTTCCTCCGGTTAGATTCTAGTAATTTAGGAGAAGCTTGCATATACCCAAAATTAATTTGAATATCCCCAATATGGGAAGAAACCTTCCTTTTGTCACCTTCAATTGGGGAAGCCCACTCGACCTAGCACAATATAATGATATTCCTACTTCAGCTCTGAAAGCTATTCCATTTTTTAATGGTGAAAACTCTACTACACATGCTGAACATATCCAGGATATTGCTAGTGTGTGCTCTATCCACAGTGTCACTAAAATCAATGTTGTTGTGAGACTTCTGGCTTCTTCCTTTAAAGGAAAAGCACTCTAGTGGTATAGAGGGCTACCAGCTAATTCGATTCATAATTGGGATGATTTGGGAACAATACTTTGCCAACACTTTGAAGATAAAAGTGATCACTTGTCTCTGATGGAACAACTGACAAAAAGTAAAAGAGCTCCCCATGAATTCATGGTTGACTCCATGAATTCATGGTTGACTTCAACTATAGATTTCAAAAGACTTGGGATAGGATTCCTTTGTTGGTGAATTCCTCCCCAAATACAATATTCTTGTATTATTTGAGGTCATTGAATAATGATATTGTTGTTATGATTCAATCTATGGGAGGGATTGTGTTACAAGATGCATATATTATAGCAATAAGGGCAAAAAATAGTCTAATTCAAGTTGGAAAAATTGCTCCAAGACCACCAATGTCCCTATTTCTAGAGGCTCCTATCATCTATCCAAGTGTGCCTCCAATTCCTACAACGGTCACCCCTACAATCTCTTCGATTACATCCCCAAATGAGTTACATGAGAGTAAAACCCTACTGCAGAACTTTGGAAATGAGTTAGTAGCACTGAAAAGATAGAAGGTACAATCCAACAGACCATATCAACCCTTCAATTAGGCCCAACAACCCATAAGGTAACCTTACCAAGGTAATACGCATAGGCAGAATCAACCTAGTTATATCTGGCTCGTAAATGCCATCAATCCTAATGCTGCAAGTACATCCAGTCCTCTTGTGCCTATACAAAACAATCTAACTCAGGATATTGATTGGTGTTATCCATGCAATCAACCTTATGATCAAAATTTATGCCAAAGCAAATAGTTTAGCTAGGCTTTGACAGTGTAAAGCCAATCAGTCCTTCCAGAGTAGTATCCCAGTTCCAGTCAAGAGATTGGGGGAGGCCAAGAACAAATACAAAATAATTCTACATTAGTGAATTGGACACAAGATGATTTATGTGGTGTTAATCAAAGCATGAGTTAAATAGCGTTCAACACAAGAGCCAAAAGAAGGGTGACTAAAGATGCATTGGTCCCTGCATCTAGTCACACATCTACCTCTCATGCATCCCCAATGGTTGTAAATAATTGTGCAACAATAGAGACCCCTTCAACACAAGCAGATCGCATTGTTGGTTGAGTGAATCCAACGCCAGAACTGCAGCCCCATGCTGGTCAACAATCTAAAGTCGATATTGTTGTTACTAAGGTATCCCAAAAGGTCAGTCACATCCCCTTCAACATAATTGATCAGATTTAAAGGACTAACCTGAGCATCACTATGTGGGGTGCCCTATTAATTCCATCACAAATGGATTTGCTACAGGAAGCCTTAACAAGCTTCAATCAGCATGCTGAAGGGACAACAAAGGAAAAAGCAACTGCCCCAACGAACTTGTGCCAACCAAAAGAGGAGACAAGTACAAGAAAAATCAGTAAGCTCCCTCCCTTTTATGTTTCCCTAATCATTGGTGACAAATTGCATGATTAATTTTGGGGCGTGAAGCTCAATGATGCCTAAGGAAATAACTGATCGGTTAGGCATTAAATATGAACTTGTAACAAAAGGTGTAGTGAAATTAGATGGCATTATTGTTAAGACAGTTGGGACAATTAAAGATTTGAAGCTTACCCTACATGCATGCCCTGGCTATACTATTTTACAAGATATTTCAGTCATTGACCTCCCTGAATATTTTGGTATATGCCTATCTAGAGAGTTCATCGCTAAAATAGGTGGGTACCTATCTTCTGATTGGTCCCACATATTATTCCTTAACTAGGTACAACACTAAGGTGACCATTAAGGATGAACCAATATCCAATGATCACATAAACCCTTATTCTCCTACCCCTTTGAACATGAACTACACAATCCATGATCTAGAAGAGGAGAATAATAATATTCATGAAGTTGCCATGCCTATAAAAGAAATTCTAGATATATTGCTTGATGAGTGGGCAAATTGTTTTCAATTTGATGCCCTAGATCATGTATAACAAATAGGGATGGGTACTTATTGTATCCATGAAGAAGATGCCATCATCCCTAATATTGAAAAGTCAACAAAAAATCCAAGTGAGGTATGGCAATTGTATTTTGATGGCTCCAGGAGCAAAATGGAACATGTGCTGGGGTTGTGTTGATTTCATCCCAAAAAGAAAATTATTTATCTACTTTCATATTATAGCTCAGTTGTACCAATAATGTGGCCGAGTATGAGGCCTTAATTCAAGGCATGTAGCTGGCCCAAAAGAGAGGAATAATTTTTTTTACAAGTGTTTGGTGACAGTGAGCTAGTTGTTCACCAAATCAGATCACAAAGCACTTCAAGGAATGACTTGCTGAAGTTGTATAAACACAAAGTCTGAGACCTGATTAAATACTTTTATGCCTTCAATATCCAGACAGTGCCTAGAGGAAGAAATAAGGACACTGACAGGCTGGCTATAGTTGGTGCCTAGTTTGATATTCCCAAGAATGTCAAACAAAACTCAGATCAGCATGTAAAGATTGTTGTGTGGCCTGCTGTACTTGATAATGTGTCCAGTTGGCAAGTAATTGAGAATGACTAGCAAATCGTCAATTTCTTGCAAGAGAAGGCAGAGTTTGCTACTAGTGACCAGTCGATATTGCAAGAGTACCATGCAATCATGTTATCCAATTGAAGACCAATAAACTGCCCAGGGGATTGGTCACTTTAGAAAATATATTTGGCGTTGATGATCAATCCAAAAAGGAGAAAGTGAACATGACGGCCAAAAAAGAAGACTACGAGGAGGTGGAAATTGCACAAGGCAGATTTCTAAAGCATGGCAAGGTATGTGATCAAGCTGAAAGACAAGGTTTTGTTGAACTTTGTAATGAGTTTGATGATTTAGTTGCTTGGGATTATAGGGATCTAAAATGTTTTGACCCTGGTTTAATTCAGCATACTATTGATTTAGATCCCAATGCAAAACTTGTCCGCCAAAAGCAAAGGCTAGTCAGTCCCAAAATTGAGCCACTAATGAAAAAAAGTTGTCCAAGCTCATAGAGGCCAAAATTGTCTACCCAATCAAACATTCCTCTTGGGTGGCTAACCTAGTCCCATTTAGAAAAAAGAATGGGGAAATCAGGTTATGTGTGTACATTAGAAATCTAAACAAGGCCTCTCTTAAAGGGCACTACTCGCTTCCTTCAATGGAACATATCTTACAAACAGTGGTAGGAGTGGAAAGGTTTTAACTCCTAGGTGGCTATTCAGGGTATAATTAGATTCTTGTAAAAGAATCAAATCAGTACAAAATGACCTTTACCACCAAATGGGGTACCTTGGCTTATCAAAAAATTTCATTTGGATTGGCTAATGTTGGGACAACCTTCCAAAGAGCAATGGATTTGGCCTTTAAAGGCCTGATCAATGATATTATTTTAGTATATCTTGATGATTTGACTGTGTATTCTAAGCATGCAGTTGACCACTTGTGTCATTTAAGAAAAGTCTTTGAGAGATGCAGAGAATATGACATATTGTTGAATATGAAGAAGTGCGTATTTGCTATCCCAAAAGGCAAATTGTTGGGACATGTAGTCTCAAAAGAGGGACTTGCCATTGACCCTAAAAGAACTAGTGTGATTCTATCTCTTCCCCTTCCCAACCACAAGAAGGGCCTGTAAATCTTCTTGGGCAAGATCAATTTCGTGAGGAGCTTCATACCTAATTTTGCTTCAGTAACAAAGCCTCTCACCTCCATGCTTAAGAAAAATGCTGCTTTCACGTGGTCAAGAGAAGGCAAGGACAGTTTTGAAGCTATCAGACATGCCATTGCACAAGCTCCTATGCTAGTGAACCCCAACTTTGAAAAGGATTTTATCCTTTATACCTTCAGAGGTAAGAAGGGCATATCAACAGTCCTGACACAACAGAATGAGGAAAAACTGGAGCAGAAAATTGCTTTCTTCAACCAACCCCTCAAGGAATATGAGATCAGGTATGATGTTGTTGAGAAACAAGTGTTTGTTGTAGTGAAAACACTCAAAAAATTTAGACACATGCTTTCAAATAGCAAGATACAATTAATGGTGAACCATCTCGACGTGAAGGAGTTTCTTTTGAGCAGAGATGTCAATGAGAAAAGAGCTAGATGGATCACAAAAGTCATGGAGTATGGCGTGAATATCAACATTACCAAGCTAGTAAGAGGCAAAGGACTGTGTGAGCAGATGGCAATGGACATTGAAGCTAGAAGTGATGCAACATATGTCCTTGAATATGTGCAACCAACTGATCTTCATGCACCAAGCGATTGGTGAGATGATATGGCTACGTTTCTACAATCGGGTAAATGCCCGGACAGACTGGATCAAGCCAAAAAGAGGTATTTCAAACTTCGGTCTGTCACCTATGTTCTTGTTGATGGCGTCTTGTTCTAGACGAACATCAATGAATTCCTTCTTAGATGCATTGCACAAAATCAAACCTCAAGGGTGTTAGAAGAATTTCATAACGACCCTACTGGTGGCCATTTTTCACCAAGAATGACTGTTGTTAAAATCATGAGGGCATGTTATTACTAGCCCAACCTATTTAGAGATGTCTATAGATGGGTAAGAGGCTGCAATGAATGTGATTTATTCATAGGTAAGCAAAAGTTGGCATCTCTTCCCCTACACCTAATTTAGACTGATCAACCATTTGCCTAATGGGGTTTGGACTTCATTGGAATGATCAATCCACTTTCCAGTGCTGGTCATAAGTGGATCTTGGCAGCCACTAATTATTTCACAAGGTGGACAGAGGTAGTTGTATTGAAGGATGCCATAGAGGCCTCCATTTTAGATTTCCTTGACGGAATAGTTACCAGATTTGGTGTTCCATTCACCATCATTTCTGACAATGCCAAGGCCTTTGTAGGCCTTAAGGTTAATGAGTGGGAATGCAAGCATGGGATCTACTTGAAGACATCCTCCAATTATTACACTCAGGGAAACAACCTTGCTGAGTCCACAAACAAAAACCTGATCAGGATCATAAAAAGAACAGTGGAAGACA
The DNA here is from genome assembly GCA_027924645.1 of Cunninghamia lanceolata. NCBI lineage: Eukaryota > Viridiplantae > Streptophyta > Pinopsida > Cupressales > Cupressaceae > Cunninghamia > Cunninghamia lanceolata. The sequence goes on from BSBN01001832.1 coordinate 394,232, forward strand.
ATCAGAGGACTTGGAATTCCAAGTTGAAAATAACTCTCTGGGCTGATAGAATCACCCCCAAGAGGGCCATTGGAAATTCACCGTTTTGCTGGTTTATGGAAAGGAAGCAAGGTTTCCACTGTCACTAGAGTTGCCTTCCCTTGAGCTAGCTCAACAATTGGAACTACTAGAAAATGATGCACTAACAGTGAGGTTTGTTGAGCTGATGGAGCTTGAAGAGAGAAGGGATATTGCCATGAAAACTCTTGAAGCCCACCAAGATTAGGTCAAGAGGACCTTTGATAGAAAATAAGTTGATAGAGTCTTCCAAGAAGGATATTTAGTGCTGAAATGGGATGAGGACAGAGCTAAGGCTAGAAGGCATTCCAAATTTGATGCCTTATGGAACGACCTATATATTATCACCAGTTACAAACAAGCAAATGCCTTCCAAATCTCCAAACTAACTAGTGAATCACTTCCAATCCTAGTGAGTGGGATTCATCTCAAACCATACTTCTGAGTTTGGTTTTGGGATTCTTTTAAATAATTAGAATAGGTCGTGTTTCTATTTTAGGTTTCCCTTCCTCCAAGTGCTCTTGTATGGGTTGCATCCTCATTAGGAGGTTGCGTGTCTTGTTTTCTATTTTGTTTTGTTTTCTAGAGGCAGTTTTCAATTTTGTATGGTCGTGTTGCTGCGGTTCCCCTTTTTGACTCTATGCCCAATGGATTGTATAAGGCCACTAGATCCTCATGTTTAGTAGGCAAACACCCCTACATAGTTGCCAAAATGTTGTCATATTTGAGCCCATGCCAAAATAGCTCAAAATTCTCATCTTTCTTCCATCAGAAATATCCAATATGAGAAATCTTAAATGGAAGAAAGCCTCCTTTCAAAATCCTAAAATTTCTAAGTATTTTGCCTGTCTTTTTCCTTCATTGGCAAAATTCAAGTTTGGGGAACCTTTAGTTCATCGATCGACCAGTTCACCAATCGACTGATTTGCCGACTAAAGGTTTGCCAAACAGGCAGGCGGAATTCTCTAAGGCAAAAGAGAAAAAGGAAAAGACAATGCTTTATCAGTAGAATTTAGGTTTGGCAAACCTTAAGTTCACCGATCGGCAGGTTCGTTGATTGACAGATTCACCGACAAAGGAAGAAGTTTCGAAAATAGAGGCAAAAGGCGGCGAAGGTTCTTCATCGACAAGGTTTAGGTTCAGAGAACTTAATTCGCAGACAGGGTGACTCACTAGCTAAGGACAAAGAAAGGAGATAAGGAGGAAGACCCGATGGTTTGCCAAATGGAGATTTCGTTAACCAAAGGGAGATAATTGAGAAACATAAAGAAGATAAGGAGATGGTTTATGAACCTAGTAGTTTGCCGATTAAGGAGTTTGCCAAAGGGCAAAATCGCTGATAAGGGAAAAAATCAAAAGCGCTAGAAGTAGAATTCAAAATATGAAACACTTTAAAGTGTTGTAAAAGATTTTAAGCACGATTCCTGAAATTGTGCCATTGCTGCAGGATGAAGAAGTACCCAACATTTAATATTGCAGGCCAAAGTCAAATACAACTAGCTAAAATGGTGGAAATCTTCAATGCACTTGTACAAAGGAGGGACAAAAGAGATTTGCAGGTGCCAGAGAAGGATTTCAGACCTTCATTAATGCGGCCATACCCAAGCATGTGGGTGATCCCCTTCTGCAAATTTTGTAGACTTGTCAGGGCATGGTTGCCATCCCGATTTGTAGGTTTTTGATGGAGCCATGGGCCAAATTCATTACAAGATGGGTGCATGGGCAAAGCAGTTGACTAGATTTCAATGCCTGTAGCTATATGATGGATGAAAAGATATGTATACATGTAAAAAAGGATGTATTTGTTTGTAGCTATGTTCTGTGTCATTGCATGGGCAGGGGTAATTGTTACAATTACAGATCTTGTAATGCTTTACAAGAACCGATTGGATCTGATACATTGTGCTTGACTCTAAGCCTTTGATGTCTCTATTGTTGTTCATCTATGAATGTAAATTATTATTTTGTGTCTATTTCCTCTGCAATGAATCCTTCTTCTTTTGTAATGGCTTCCTAGCCTTCATGATCAATATAAACTATCATTTTGCCTCTCTCTAAAGCTTTACACCATGTTTATTTAGAAATTGTACACTTGTATTATGGGTAAACTGGTCCCTTGCATAGCTCCAGTTCTCTGCTAGAACCTCTGTGATAGCTTATGAGTCTGTGTGAGTCTTTTCAATTTTGAGATCATTGTTGTGTTAATTCAGGTGCGGTTAAACACATCAAATCTTGTGCATCGCCTCCCTTTCAATTTTAGTTTTTTCCCCTTTTCCCTATAGGCATTAGCATTAGATTTAGCCATCATTCTCTAAGCCTTAATCTCAGAAAGAGGAACTAACCTTCTCTGGAGGTTTGGTCTCAATTGCAAGGTCCCACACCTTGAGACCAATCCTTTGTTTCACTGAATTTGTTAGAATTATGAAAGTTTCAACAATAGGGTACAAATTCAGGTGACGACAATAACATCAATTGATGTCTCCTTGGGCTGAGACCAATCAGGATCAGATAATTTTTCATTATATACCTTATTCTTGTTATAACTAGGATGTCGGATAACCTTGTCATCCTCCTTCACCTGAGGAGGTACTTCATGAGTACCTAATGTCCTCATTTGGTTGAGCGTCAACCTTTGGTATCTTCATTTCCTAACCTCCTAGTCTTCCATACAATCAGCCCAATAATCTTCAATGTGAAGTTCATGTTGGAGCTTCTTGCTCACAAACTTCTCCATCTAGTTGTAAGGATCAAACATCCTTTTTAGATGAAAAGGCTGCAATTTGAACAATTATAACTCCTACTCACATGACTTTGCTTGTGCCAAACCCTGACAGTGGTACTAGCCAATGTCAATTGGGGAATCCACATTCCCTTTGTTATTCTTTACTTTAAAAGCCTCATAAAGCTCAACAATCTACCTTGCCATCTCCATCAGGACCAATTTATCCGTTGGGTACCTCGGTAACATATATGGATATCCTGAGAATCCATCCATTCTGATATGAGTAAATGTAGGAAATTGGATAAACCAACTTCCATGTGCATCAATAGTGGTTGTTGCATCAGTTGATAACCTCTTGGCTCTATCTCGTTCTATCATCTGGACCAGCCACATGTGAAAGGCATCATTAACCCTTTTGTAATGCAGATAAGACTATTTTTGTTCCAACTGCGGATAGTACTTATAAACCAGATTCTCTCCTGGTTGATTCCCCAATCTTCCGACCTTGTCTAGTCCATTGAATTGGGACAAAACTATGTAGGAATACACTACATATGATGTCAAGAAGAAAGAGCTTTTTCTTTTTTAATGCAATAATCTGCATGTGGATAACATCATTTATGGCTTGAGCCCAATGCATCATCCCCAAATTCTCTTTCACCATTTGGATGGGCGCGAACATCCATGGCTCGAGTGTTCCTGAATCCTTTAACCCTACCATCTTGCTCAACAAAGTGACCATATACTTGACCTCATCACAAAAGTCATTCCTATAGAGATTGTTAGGCATCTTGGAAACTACCTTAGGCTTGTTTGCCAACTAGGAGGTGAACATGATCTTCCTAGCCGCACCCTCGCTAGTCTCATATTCCACAGAGAACCCATCCTTCTCAAACTTAGTCATCTCTGGTTGCACAGGGAGGTCAAATGTTCTAGCAATACCATCAAGGGAGAAGTCATCATACACTCTACCCTGACAAACCACACTCCTGTTCTTGACATCATAATTCAAAATATACTGGATGAACAACTCCTATGTTTCCATGGAGACTAGAAATCTAACTGCTTTGAATAACATGCTGCTGAAGATGTTCTTTGCTATCAGGTCGATATTGGGAGCTGTGATCTTTTATTCATATGTAGCTAAATCCACTTGCCCTAAATTTGTCTCTGTAATAGTGCCAAATATTAGCTAGATTTTAGTGTGGTGACTGGTTGCCTTAAACTCCTCTAATTCTTTAAAACGCTTTGTCATTTTACCTGTGACATATATGAGAAGATTGAAATTACCCTAATTGATCACCTGAGATTGACAAATAACTTCCATTTCCCTAATTAAACCTAGGTTTAGGTATATTTAAAACGAACGAACAACAATTTTCAATAGTAGGCAAACACAAGAATTTACTGTGCTAAGTGGATTGGATTTGATTTACCCTTCAGTAAATTATCATTTAAAATCAACATTACTTACTATAATTACAAAGATTAGGGTCTTTTATACATATCAGGTTGTCACGTATTGTTCACCTTTATACGATTTAAAATGCGTATACTATATGTATATCTCTTACTGTCGCTATCACAATGTCTCGTCAGTAGTATCAGATTCAAAGTCACACCACAAGTCATTCTGCAAATCACTTTGTGCTCTGTAAAAACTCTTTCAATCACTCTATAAAACTCTTTTAATCATTGTGATTATGAAACGAGAGGAAAATTACTTTTAAAGGGCAAAGGATTCCATTAGGGTAAGTGCATTGAATGCTCCAAAGTAGTAGGTAAGCATTTATGTTAGCGAGCGGGAGCACATCAGGTTGGGCAAATTTAAAATTTTGAATTCTAATTACCTTTTACTATGCCTCGTTATTGACCTCATCTAGACATATGCTCTGACCAGATGTTTGACTTTAGGGTTCATCTAGACAAATCCCATCTAGATGTGGATCATTTTGTTTTACCGGTCAGGTTCAGATAAGCATGTCTGGTTAGGAAGAAATGTCAGGTTCAAATAAAGGAATATGCATTTGGATATGGATCAAGGTTACTAATCTTGATGTGGATGTAGATATTCCAAATTTCTGATATAATGTCGGGTTGGAAGTATCTAGTCAGTATTATCATTGGTCAACTAGATGTTTGACTTTTCAACCAGATCAGGATATGGATATTGTAATAGGATCATAATGTCATCGCTAAGCATTTAAATATCCTGTCAGGGTTGACTAGTCAACTATATCTAGTTAAATCTATCGGGATCAAGATGTAGAGTTGAACTAGATACAAATCTTATGCCTCTAGTTAGGGTCAGATTAAACCAGATTTAAATCTTGTGTGGGGTTCAAACTTAATCGGGATGTGGATATTTGGCATTTAGTGATCCGATTGAGTCTAGATATCTGGTTTGACCAAAATATCTGATTGACCAAAATATGCAGTTGGAATAACTTGTGTATTTCAACGCATTTTCAAAAATTTTGAAAGGTAACCCTACCTAAATTTTAATCCTCTATCTGTCTATGGCCTTATATGGGGGAAGTGCATAACACAGAATTTCCAAGTGGATCTAGATGTGGACATTGGATATCTAGTTAAATGGTATGTCCAGTTGGATTGAATATCCAGTTGAGAATAACTTGCAAATTTGAACGAATTTTCAAAGACTTCGAAAGGTGACCTAGGTTCAAATTTGATTTTTTTCCCTCTGATATTTTATTTGGGGACAATTATGACTTGAGATTGCTCATGGTAACTTCACATTTTTCCTTTACCACCAAAGCAAAAAAAACAAATTGTGGTGCAGCCATGGTAGGAGGGTTCACAGAATGAACAATCCGGACCGTGCAACAAGAGTAAACACAACGGAAACAACTCAAAGAAATGAAAACAAGTGTAGATTCAGTCATTCAGTAGATCAAAGAATTCAAATACAATCTAGCTGGCAACATGCGGGCTTACAACTAGGGCTCAAAGGCCTGAATACATACATGCGCAAGATAGAGCTTTGAGGCTCCTTCGCACAAATCTAAACTATTAGATCTTTCTTATGTGAAAAGATACTTTCCTAAGGATTTGTTACATCAATATATATCATTTCTGGCCCAATAGATTCCTCCGCGTCAGCTAAGGAAGGTCACAAAATCCAATGAAGAGCTGTAACGTGTTCTCAGATAGGTCGGACCTAAACACATAGAACACTTCCTTAAAAGAATGGAACAACGTGCGGACCCTTGGGGAAGGTCCGCCACAAACCAAAGGACATTGAATGATGTGTCATTGAGATCCGCAAGCCTTCTCCTTTAGCTGATTGTCTGAGACTGTCAGGATACTCTGCTCTGAGAAACAATCAACTTCTGATAGCGATATCTTTCCGGTAACTGATCCAAATGCTCTAAATTCTTGATATGATGAAGATGCTAAGTCTAGATCCGCAAGATGTGAAATGCCAAAATCAGACCATAAGCTGAGAACTGCTTCCGACTAAACTGCCTGAACTGAAATGGAAAATGAAAGAACTGAAATGCAAACACACTGAAATGCAAATGTTTTTGGTTGATGCAAGATTGCTCTTGAACTAGGGATGCTCCTGCATCAGACATCTGGGCTTATTGAAAATGTGAGTTCCTCACTTTACCGGGGCTAGGGGAGAACCAAGACGGTCCACCTCAGCTTGAGAAATCCATGATGAATCTTCTTCCGGCCTGCCTTTCCACTTCACAAGATATTCTTTGTATTTTCTTCCTCTAGTGCTGCGTCCAACTCTGATGTCCAGAATGTCTTCTATCTACTCAGGTGCTTGTTGTGGTAACTGCTTCTTCAAGTCTTCTTCCATGATGTCACTGAACTCTGCTTCATGATACTGATATAAATCTGCAATGTTGAAAATAGGTGATATACCCAATGTCTCCAGCAACTCCACTTCATATGCATTTCCTAAATCAAATTTCTTGAGTATCTTACAAGGTCCAAACTTCTTCATCTTCAACTTGTTATATGTCCCAACTGGCAATCTTTCTTTTCTCAAGTATACCATTACTTCATCTCCAACTTCAAATTCCTTATGTCTTCTCTTCTCATCTGCCTTCTCTTTGTACTTACTGTTCATGTCCTCCAAATGCTTCTTCACCTGATTATGCACTGTATTCATGTGATCTACAAATTCTTTTGCTTCTGCACTCCTCTTTTCCTCTGTACTGATATCTCTCAATTCTGCAACTCCTCGAGGATTCACTCTGGTAACAATCTCAAAAGGTGTTCTTCCAGTACTCCTATTTACTGAATTATTGTATGCAAACTCTGCTTGTGAAAGAATCAAATCCCAACTTCCTGTCTTCTCTCCAACCAAACATCTCAACAAATTTCCCAAACTCCTATTCACTACCTCTGTCTGTCCATATGTATGTGGATGAAAAGTAGAACTAAACTTCAAATTTGTCTTCATCTTCTTCCAAAGTGTCTTCCAAAAGTATCCAACAAACTTTGTATCTCTATCTAAAACTATACTCTTAGGTAATCCATGCAATCTCACAATCTCCTTGAAAAATAGGTCAGCTACATGCACTACATCAGTTGTCTTCTTACAAGGTATGAAATGAGCTATTTTTGAAAATCTGTCAACCACTACAAATATTGAATCATGTCCTCTCTGTCTTAGGTAATCCCATTACAAAATCCATGCTTACGTCTTCCCAAGGTCTCTCGGGTATTGTCAAAGGTTTATACAATCCAGTGTTCTGACTACTCCCTTTTGCAACTTGACAAACTCTACAACTCTGCACAAATCTCTGAACATCCTTATGTATCTGAGGCCAAAAGTAATTTTCACTCACCAAAGCTACTATCTTATCAATGCCAAAATGTCATGTCAATCCACCACTATGCTTCTCCTTGATCAAATTATCTCTCATTGAACTTCTAGGTATGCATAACTGACTTCCTTTGAACAACATATCTTCCTGAATGAAATAGTACAACCACTCACTTCTATCTATCACAATAGGTTCCTTACATGCTTTCCAAGGTTCTGCAAAATTAGTGTCTCCCTCATACATATTCTTCAATTCATCAAAACCCAACACTTCAACTCTCATCTCTGTCAACAAGTTTCTTCTTCTACTCAAGGCATCATCAACTTTGTTTGATTTTCCACTCCTATGCTTCAACACAAAAGTATAACTCTGCATAATCTCTACCCATCTCATGTGTCTCTGATTCAACTTACCTTGACTATTCAAATATTGCAAAGCTTGATGATCTATATGAAACACAAACTCCTTAGGCAACAAGTAATGTCTCCACTTCTTCAAGGCCTGAATTATGGCATAGAACTCTTGATCATAAACTGAATATATTTTCCTTGCATCATTCAACTTCTCATTGAAATAAGCTACAGGTCTACCTTCTTGACTTAACATTGCTCCAATTGCATTTCCACACAATCAACTTGAAATACCTTATTGAAATCTGGAAATGCCAAAACAGGTTGCTCTGTCACTTTCTACTTCAAGAACTCAAAACTTTTATCTGCTCCAGATGTCCACTTAAAATCTTTTCTGTCACCTCTCATTGTCTCTGTCATAGGGTTACAAACTGAACTGAAATTTCTGATGAATTTTCGATAGAAACTAGCTAATCCATGAAATGATCTAACTTCTCCAATGCTCTCTGGTGTAGGCCATTCAATAATTGCTCACTTTCTCAGGGTCCATCTTCAATCCTTTCGCAGAAATCACAAATCCCAAATATACCAACTCTTCCTTCATGAAACTACACTTCTTGATGTTTATTAGCAATTTCTCCTCTCTCAGTCTCTGCAAAACTTGTCTAATATGCCACAAATGTTCCTCTTTTGTCTTACTAAAAATCAGAATATCATCCAAGTATACAATCATAAACTTACCCAAGAATTTCTTCAGAACTTCATTCACCAATCTCATGAAAGTAATCGATGCATTTGTCAATCCAAAAGGCATCACTAACCACTCATACAATCCTTCATTTGTCTTAAAAGTAGTCTTCCATTCATCTCCTTCTTTGATTCTGATCTGATGGTATCCACTCTTCAAGTCTATCTTTGTGAAATATCTTGCTCCACTCAAATAATCCATAATATCATCCATCCTAGGTAAAGGAAATCTATACTTAACTATGATCTTGTTTATTGCTCTAGAGTCAGTACACATCCTCCATTGTCCATCCTTCTTTGGTGCCAAAACTGCAGGTACTGCACAAGGACTCAAAATTTCTCTGATCAAACCTTTCCTCAACAATTCTTGTATTTGTCTATTCAATTCTTCATTCTCTGCCAGTGTCATCCGGTGTGCTGCTTTGTTAGGCAAACTTGCTCCCGGTATAAGATCCATGTGATGACTAATACTCCTTATAGGTGGTAATCCTTCAGGTGCATTATCTGATATGATGTCTTCATATTCTGTCAGCAACTCCTTTATCTCCTCCGGTTCAGTCTCTTTCTTCAATGCTTCAGGCTTTTTAGGGATCAAGGCATAACACATACTTTCCTGTTTCAAATCATCCAGAAATTTCCTTCCATCTACTAAATAGATTCTAGCATTCCCACATACCACATATTTAGGATCATCCTCCAAAGGAATCAAAGTAATTCTTTTCCCATTTGTTGTTATAGTATATGTATTCTTTCTCCCATCATGTATAGCTTTTCTACAATAAAATATGACAAACATCCATAGGCATAATATCACACAAGACTTCATCATGATAAGATCCAATATGAAATTTCACCAAACATTGTTCACTCACCAGTACCTTATGATCATCTTGAATCCATGCTATCTGATAGGGCTTAGGGTGTTTCAATCTTTTCAACTTTAGCTTAGTCACCATCTCCTATGAAACTAGGTTATTTGAACTACCACTATCAATTACAACTTTACAACACTTACCTCCTGATTTGCATCTGGTTCTGAATAGACTTTTCCTCTGCGACGGTTCTTCATTTGTCTTGGCTTGAAATAGTGCTCTCCTCATCACCAATGATTCACCTTTCTCCGGATTGCCAACCGAACTAGGTGATCCAATAGGTTCTTCTTCAACATAGGCTACTCTTCCAATATTTTCTATCCTCTTACTTGTACTACCTTAATTACATTCAAATGCTCTATGTCCTTGACCTCCACACTTGAAACAAGTACCTTTGGATGTTCTTTTATCCAATCCTCTTCCTTCTCTTCTATATCCTTCATTCCGGTATGCACTAGGGTTTCCTCTTCGATAAAAATTTCTTTCATCTCTCTGGTAAACATTGTTATCTTTGTCATCCTTCTTAACTGGGTTGTCAAATTTGTTCTGCTCTGTAAATGGTCTATCACATCCGAAAAATATTCTTCCTCTCTGAAATTTACCTCCTCAGCCTCTCTGTCTCTGATCATGCTTCTTATTCAGCTTCTCTTCAACTTTTAGGGCAAACTGATATGCTTCCTCCAAAGATGTCATCCTTATCAAGCTTAGTTCCTCTTGAATGTTCAATCTCAGTCCATTGATGTATCTAGCCACTTTCTCCTTGCTTGCTTCACTATGTCCTATTCTTATGATCATCTCATGAAATTCTTCAGTGTACTCCTTCACAGATTTCTCCTTTTGTCTCAAGTTCTACAATCTTTTCAACAACTCCAACTCATAGTCAGCAGGTATAAATTGATTCTTTAATTTTGTCACCATCCTATCCCATTTTGTAATCTTTTCTTTTCCTCTTACGTTTCTTTCCAACTAAACTTCTTTCTACCATATAACAGCATGTCCTTTCAACTTTGTCTTTGCAAATTTCACCTTCTCCGGATCTTTAATTTCCTCATATTCAAAGTATTCTTCCATCTCATTTATCTAGTCAATCAATTCTTCAAGGTTCAGATTACCAGTATAATTCAACACATCAACTCTAGGTCTCTTTCCAATCTTTGAAATAGCTCGCAACATCTTTATCTGATCTGATTCTTTTTCTTCATTACCTTCTAGGGTTTCGCCAGTTTGTTCAGCAGATTGAAATTCTTCTTCATCATCACTTTCAACATTAGGTCTCGGTGTCAATCCTCTTCGCCTATCTTCTTCAACAACATCCAATCGAATTCGCATCGTTCTCATCAATTCCATCATCTCATCCATTCTATTAGCCATTGTACCAACAGGAGGAACTCTTCATGGTAGCATCTTCCTAGGATCAAGTGCAAACTGCCTCAATTCAGTGATCGGGCTACAAGCGACAACTGCCTCTCAATCGGTGATTGATTGTGCACAAGTAACCTGCCTTAGATCGGCGATCTGCTTACAACAAGATCTTACATAATCCCCTTCGCCACTTCACTCCAAAGAATCAAACTTTCGCTCTGATACCACTTGGTGTAGTCACGGTAGGAGGGTTCACATAATGAACAATCCAGACTGTGCAACAAGAGTAAACACAACAGAAACAACTCAAAGAAATGAAAACAAGTGCAGATTCAGTCATTTAGTAGATTAAAGAATTCAAATACAATCTGGCCGACAACATGCAGGCTTACAACTAGGGCTCAAAGGCCTGAATACATACATGCACAAGATAAAGCTTTGAGGCTCCTTCACACAAATCTAAACTATCAGATCTTTCTTATGTGAAAAGCTACTTTCCTAAGGATCTGTTACATCAATATATATCATTTTCGGATCAATAGATTCCTCTGCGTCGGCTAAGGAAGGTCACAAACTCCAATGAAGAGTTGTAATGTGTTCTTAGATAGGTTGGACCTAAATGCATAGAACACTTCCTCAAATGAATGGAACAACATGCGTACCCTTGGGGAAGGTCGGACACAAACCAAAGGACATTGAATGATGTGTCATTGAGATCCACAAGTCAAGGAACGATCCCTTCTCCTTTAGCTGATTGTCTGAGACTGTAAGGATGCTCTGCTATGAGAAATAGTCAACTTCTGATATCGATATCTTTCCGGTAACTGATCCAAATGCTCTAAATTCTTGATATGATGAAGATGAATGAATGTAGATGCTAAGTCTAGATCCGCAAGATGTGAAATGCCAAAACCAGACCACAAGATGAGAACTGCTTCTGACTAAACTGCCTGAACTGAACTGGAAAATGAAAGAACCGAAATGCAAACACACTAAAATGCAAATGTTTTTGGTTGATGCAAGATTGCTCTTGAACCAGGGATGCTCCTACATCAAATTGGGGTCCTTATTTTGCTAGGAGCAAAGTGGGGCATGTTGTGAGACTACACAACAATACCCTAAACAAATACAATGTTTGTTGGGTTTTATTGTCTCCCAAACTCACACAGCAAGTGAAGATTCAACAATATGACTAACAAGTATTGTATCCATGATGGGTTTTGACAACACATTTTTTGACTTAGAACCAACAACATTGTTCTTTGACACAGGAGGGGGTTTTTCCTCATGGACTTGTCTTTTCCCACCTTTTGAGTTGTACTACTTGAAGAAGGAACACCAACATCTTTCTTCCTTGATGAAGCATTGGGTGTCTGCTCCTATAATTGATCTTGCAACCTATTAATTGCTTGTGGTTGCAAAACTACATAATCAAAGGCTTGCATTAACGCACCAACATTCTAATATTATATTTGCTTCTTGTTGGTTACTAACATTAATTTACAAAGATAACATGCCATTGGTGTATAATGTGGACATGATTACAAAGATTACACACACATTTGAGTTGAGTTCCATTGATAATGCTAAGAGACAATACAAATCACAACACATAATGACTTTTGATGTCAAATGGAAATGGATTGGTTCCTTATCACTCCAAAAAGTTTCTTTTTTCATATACCGCCAGACTGATATACCAAACCTCTCAATATGCTCACCATTCCAATATACTCATTAGTACATGGAAGAAACTCGTCCTTTCGATATACCTATCGATACATGAAAAAGATATTAAAACACATGGGAGTAGAGAGGTACGTGGAACTTAGGTAGCACATGAAAAGGATTCATCCTATTAATGACACCTATTTAAAAAGAAATCAAAATTTCTTTCAATTAAGATTTGTCTTACGATAACAACAAATGGGAAATAGAGGGAATGAAAATGAAAATGAAAATTGTCCTTATTTCTCCCTGACAATTTATAGGTACAAATTCATAGACATCGTTGTTGCAACTATGTTAGGCATTAGATGGAGTAGTTCAATCATGATGACTTGACCCATAAACATAAACCAGAGGCATCATGTATATTGAACATTATATTTTGTTTGGGTTTGCAAAATTTGTTGACTTTTGGACTTTTGATTTTAATAAATTGACTTATTGCTTGATAGATCCCTCTTCTAAATATGCTAAAATGGCTAAAACAATCTCCACTAAATAATTTTTTCACGCATTTGACTATTTCAAAACATACCATGACTATATTAAAAAATGTCTCTGAAGCTAATAAAAGGATTCTTAATTTTAAAAACACTTGAATTTACCCCCAAACTCTATTGGAAACCTAAAGCATAAAATACTTTCTCAAAAAATGTCAACCCTTTATGAAAACTCATACCATGGTAGTAGAGGTATTTGTGAACCAAAGAAGAGAGCAAGAATGGAGTCATAGAGCCAGAAAAGCTCACACATAGAAGAGGCGTTAGTGCTAGGGATCGTAGCAGTGTTGTAGGTGGCATGGAAAAGGTACTTGTGAACCTTTGTGTATGGTGGATGGTCGTTGCTTCTTAAAAGAAGAGTCTGAAACTCAAATGTTTATGAAGCCATTCTCTATAAACAATATTAGCCCCTCAAGTCAATTGCTCTTACGAGGAAAGTTGATGCCTAGACATCTATGGAGCCATGCTTCAATAAAGAGCTCATGTATGTGGGTTGTGAACAAGGTTGAGGGTTGCAAGCAAAAAAAAGGGTTTCAATAGAGATGAGTATGGGGGTAATATATATATCACATGTCAAAACAATTTGTAGGAGATAGACATGACACTACTATGAATTCCTCTATGTGGTATGCTGCAAACGAGAGAGTGAGCTTTTGCTCCCAACTCTAGAAACAAGTTCAGTTGTCACTCTATACATGTTGCATTGGCCCATATCAACCTTCCTATTTCAGCCAAAGTTATTTATCCTACTCTGATACCAATGTTAGAGCAAGGAATGTAATGCAAGAAAATATTGACAAATGAAATGAACAAGACTTAGATGGCCAAAAAAATATTCAATGAAAAGCTCCGCCATTCATCCATTGATCATGACTATATGAAAATGACTATTCAGCTTCTAATATATCTAGAAAATACAAAATATAAAATATTATCCTACCACACCTAGGATAATGTATATTAGTAGTACAAATAATATAATAATATATTTTATTTTTGCAGAAAATTATAACAGTTCACACAAATCATTGCATTCCACAAATCATTAAATTCTTTTGGAAGACAAAAATACTCAACAAAATAGCTAAAACATTAGGAGTGCATCCTTAATTTTAAATATATATTAGACAATCATCAATGACGAGTCAACCTCCAAAAGTAGTGGAGTAACTTTAAGCATAGGGGAAAGGGGCCAGTAGCTACCCACCCTAACTTCGCGCACGTCAAGCTCATTTCTAGATATATCAGATTTTGACAAAATTTTTCGAGTTTCCCCTTATGCAACTTAAGAGCTTAAAGCTATTCTTTCAGCCCGTGGGTACTTATACATATCACTGGAGGACGCGTTATGTGCACAGGGGTCCAAAAATGGCCCTGTACACGCGCAAGGATGCCCCAATACTCGCTCACTTTGACCACAAAAAAATTCACTCCTCTAATTAACTTTTACAGTTGGTCCTATATATACTTAGGGACCCTAAAAAACAAATCATTTTTATACCACCTTAAATCATCACGACAAGGCTTTAAATCAAAATGACACATTTATATTTCATATTGACACAAAAAGGTGAATGCAGTGGCACTGATGGCAAACATAACGTGTTCCAATTTATAATTTTTTAGTTTCGACTACATATCACAGACTCTCGAAAACTTAAATCATTTTTCATACATTCTCGATGGGTGTTTGAGGGTTTCATCACTTTCTCATCTGGTAATCATGGTTGTCGCCCTCCTCCTTTCATGCTCATTCCCCATTTGATGACTTGGTTTTATTGATCCTGCATTGGTTTCGACTAGCTTGAACAAACTTGGATATGAGTATGTGAATATAGGTAAATCTAGTATGCTTGTACATGGATACAAGTTAAACATGTTATAGGAATTGAAGCAAATTCTTTGCATTATTGTAGCTGTAGACACAATTCACCGCTAGAAAGTCTTCCTTTGTGTGCAGAGATCTGGGATCAAGGCTTGACAATGTTTTGGGTTATTGTAGTACTAATGTGTGTATTCTTGGTGATTTGAATTCCTCATATTGGATTAACTAGATGATTGTTGGGGAGAACTCAAGCAAGATGAAAATGTGTGTCTTGACATCCAACAGAGTCTTGTTATTTTTTTAGTATTTTATACTTTTAATTGTTCTCTATGAGTAAGCCAGATTGTCAACTAATTACATGTTGAATCTCTTTGATTTCACAGGGAAAATTGGTTCCAAAAGCTTCAACATTCACATCTGGCATCAAGGCGCTTTCTAACTATGTTCACAACAAAGGTCTCAAATTGGGGATATATTCAGGTGCTGGGTATGGAAAATAGAGATCTATTTTCTAAAATTTTGCAGGCTAGAAGTATCATATCACTTTTCTTATTTGTTGCTATTTTTTTTGAATTTCCTTGACTCTTTAGATACTGTACTTGTTCCAAGCAACAACCAGGTTCCTTAGGATATGAGCAAATAGATGCAGATACATTTGCTAAATGGGTACATCTACCTCATCCTCTAACAATCCCGAGTTCAAAATTTCAATGTAAGTTTTGAACAAATGAAATTAGCCTCACTGATTATTGTTAATGATAGGAAGTGGACTATCTCAAATATAGAAGGCATGAGTTTTCCACAGTCCATACAGTTTAATGTAAGTGCTTCTGGGAACAACTGTGTATGTTTTTGCATCAACGTTTCGGATCATGCTCAATGATCCATCATCAGGAAGAGGATAGTTAAGAATTGGACAACAGACTTGAACTTTATAAAGGAGTGAGAAAGGAAGAAGGCACTAAAAACGAAGGGTAGGAGGTGGGGGGGGGGGAAAATAAAGTTAGGTTTAAGGGAAAAAAAAGAAAAAAAAAAGATCAAAGAGGGGGTAAAGGGTTAACAATCAAAACACACCAGCCACATGCAAGCTAAAGTAAAACAAATAAAGGATAAAAGAAGTGAAAGCAAGGCAAGGAAAAAGGGGGCCATATAAACCTACAAACTAATCCTAACAAGAAGAAAAATTCTAAAAATTAATACCAGAACAAGCCCTAAAAATATACAAAACATATAATGAAATAATTAAATGAGAGATAAATAAACACATGTACAACACCAAGAAAAAAAGAAGGAAGTAGACTAGAAACCAACTGAAGCAACAACCAAAAAGAAAAAGAGACCAACCTATATATCAAATGAAGTGCAAGTGAAATATATATGTCAACAAGGGTGCAAGCAAACGTAAAACTTAACAGAAAAAATATATAAGAAAATAAGAAAAAATAAGAAAAGAATATAAGAAAAATAGTGGTTTATAGTGTGTGCATACAAAACACTAAAAACCTTCTCACACCTAAATACACACCAGAAATGTGTATAAAAGGACAACATCACAAAAATAAATAAGGACCAACAACAACACAAAAATACACCTAAGAACTTTTTTTTTTTTCACCATTAAAAAGGGGGGAACAACCACCGAAGAGGGCAAAGAGGAGGAGGGGAAGATATGGACAAGAGAGGAGGGAGGAGGAGGAAGGGATGGGTGGGTTAAGGAGGACGGTTGAGACAAGGGGGAGACGGGAGTGGTTGGAGAGAGTTCAACAGAGGTTGCCAGGTTGGACTGAGATGCCAACCTTCATCGCGATTTAGATTTGTGGGATGACTTTGGATAAAGATGGCTTCTTGGAGTTTCCTCTTGAAAAAGCAATCTTCTTTAACCAACACTTGGGTGTGTTCGAGACAAATGTGGTGTTTGGTGTTGAAGGAGTGCTTCACTAGGGCAGATTTGGAG
The DNA here is from genome assembly GCA_027924645.1 of Cunninghamia lanceolata. Classification (NCBI taxonomy): domain Eukaryota; kingdom Viridiplantae; phylum Streptophyta; class Pinopsida; order Cupressales; family Cupressaceae; genus Cunninghamia; species Cunninghamia lanceolata. The sequence continues at coordinate 411,157 of BSBN01001832.1, forward strand.
ATTCGATCATGTCTTATGTCTGCACTATGCTCTTTGATCCTCGTGCTGATGGATCGACCTGTTTCTCCAATGTATGGAGTCCCACAGGAGCAGGCAATCTTATAGACCCCAGAGTTGATTAGGTTGTTTCTGGGATCTTTGGTAGAAGGGATAAGATTCTTCAAAGTGGAGACAAGTTTGAAAGTACACGAAAGGCCTTTCTTGCGAAGTATTTTAGAGATTTTATTTGAGAGGCCCTCAATGTAGGGGAGGGCAGCCACCCACGTAGTATTAGGGACAACGGGTTTATGGGAGGGGTTGGCTCGATTTTTAGCAAGGTCGAAGGCACGAGCGATAACTCTGTTGCGATAACCATTTAGCTTAAAAACCTGAGATAGGTGGGCGAGCTCTTGGTCAATGTGTTCGTTATCACAAATGCGATAAGCATGGGTGGCAAGTGTCTTGAGGACACTCTCTTTTTGGGCAAGATGGTGGTGAGATGACGAGTGAAGGTAGAGGTCAATGTGGGTGGACTTTCTATAGACACGACGAGCAAGGGAGCCATCCTTTTTCTTAATGATAAGGACATCCAAGAAAGGAAGTTGGTTGTCCTTTTCTAGCTCCATGGTGAATTGAATGCAATCCACCAAATTGTTGAGGTGAGAGTGGAAAAGTTCTAAATTATCATGACCATGCGGCCAACATATGTTGGTGTCATCAACGTATCGTTTCCACACTTGGGTTTGAGGGGAAAAGAGTTGAGAGCTAATTCCTCAAAGTGTTCCATAAACAGGTTAGCAACAACCGAGGAAAGGGGGGAGCCCATGGCGACTCCATCAGATTGCTCGTAGACCACATCTTGGAAGGTGAAGAATGTGGACCTAAGACACAACTCAACAAGAGAAGCAGTCTCGTCATTAGTGTTACGTCTAATGAGCTCTATAGAGTCAACCACAGGGACTCTGGTGAACAAAGACACCACATCAAAGCTAACAAGGATTTCATTGTCCTCAACCTTTTTGTCATGTATGAAATTGACAAAATGGGCAGAATCTTTAATGTAGGTATTTGTCTTGCCCACAAGAGGAGAGATCAACTTAGCAAGGAAGGCAGCTAACTTATAGGTTGGGGAATGCATGGTGTCGACGATAGGTCTGAGAGGAACACCAGGTTTGTGGATTTTAGGGGCTCCATAGATGCGAGGGGTGATTTCTTTATTAGGAAGGAGACGTTTCTTGGTGAGGTCATCAAAGGAAGAAAGGGAAATCGCTTGCTTGACTTTTTTACAAACCTTTGAGACGGGATTATGAGGAAGGACTATGTAGCTCCCACTGTTGGAGAGGTGGTCAAGCATCTTAGAGATGTAGTCATGCTTGTTGAGGATGATGGTTGCATTCCCCTTGTTAGCTTTGGTGATGACAATATCAGTGTTCTTCGAGAGTTTTTTGAAGGCAAAAAACTCATCTTTGGGAGCATTCCATACGGGGCGTTTGGCATGTCTCAGTGCCACTGCACAATCCTGTCGGACCTCATCAGCAATGGCTACGGGAAGCGTGCGGACAACATTTTTGATTTCAATCAAAAAGTCAATCTTGGGGATGGTCGAAGGGGTAATAGCGAAGCTCAAACCTCTTTTTAGGAAGTTGAGCGCAAGCAGATCAATACGAAGGCTAGAGAGGTTAAGGACCGGTTTGTCCTCCCAATTATTAACGACATTGGGGGACCCGTGAATGCCAGGAAGCTTAGATAAGTTACAATTATTAAAGAAGGGGTGGGATGGGTACGGAAGAGTCTCAAAACGGTGCCGAGAGGCATGTAGGGAGGATGGGTTAGCAGGCAAGGGAGATGGGTTGGAGATGGTGGGAAGTGACACGGATGTATCTACGTGAGAAGGGTGGGCCATGTGCGAGAGACAAGGAGGGATGGATGGCAACACGAGATTGTGAGCAACATCGGGTGCTGAGGTGTGGACAGGAGAGACAACGTGATGGGGAAGGGGTGATACAGGAAGGGATGGGTTCAAAGGAAGCGCAGGGCTCGAGGAGAGAGTTGGCATGTGTAGGGAGGGAGTAGGTGTCAGGTTCAAGGAATAAGATTGGAGATCAAAAATAGTAGAAGTCAAACCATCATAAATGCAAGAGACATTGGGATCAACGGTTAGACGAGACTCACCTGGTGCAGCCGACAGCCTAGAAGATGGAGGTTTCTGTGTGTTTGATGTTGCCGCAATGGGGTTGCCGTCGATAGGAGAGTGTAGCATGGAGGACAGCACCGAGCCAGAGGCATGTTGAGATCTTCCTGGCGAGCAGAGAGGAGGAGGAGAGCGAGGTGAACTCTGACACAGAGATAGCAATCTGCCACTAGTGGTTAAAACTAGAGAAATAGATTGGTGCTGCTGCGTGGGGAAAGAGTGCGCAGGGGTGCTTTATGAAGAAGAGGGATCCGCCACAGATGCAACAACAAGTTCAGAAGGAGTGCAAGAAGTGCCGCCGATGGGGTTGACGTCTTCAGGAGAGTGTTCTTGGTTGGATAACAAGAAGTCAGTAGACAGTAGCGAACTCCCGGGAGAGTTGAGAGGCGGTAGTAAGTGAGGCACCTTGTGAGACGGGAGAAAGGACCCATCGCTTGCAGATAAGACCGGGGAACCAGAGGTGCAGTGGTGCGAGGAGGTTGGAGAAAGAGGTGTGGCGATGCTAGTAGGGTGTCGCATTGCATCTAGATTAAGGGACACAAGCGATGAGGAGGGGCAGCCAGACCGTGGAATGTGCCCAGGGAGACTATACGCGAACCCCCGAGATCTCTGAAACTTCTTGTGGAGTAATCTGGCGAATTTGTTCTTCTGTCTGTCTTCACAGGCAGTTTTTAAACCTTGAGCTCTGGCGTGAGATTGCGTATCAAGCATAAACCATAAATCAGGGCGCAACAAGGCTGCTAGCTCAAGGTGTAGGTAGAATAACCTGGTTGAAATTTGGTTGATAGAGGCTCAAGGTATAGGTAGAATAAGTTCAAGTCTGCTGTCCAATTCTTAACTATCCTCTTCCTGATGATGGATCATTGCGCATGATCCGAAACGTTGATGCAAAAACATACATAGTTGTTCCCAGAAGCACTTACATTAAACTATCTCAAATATGACAACTGCAACACGGATGGCAATAAACTAGAAGTTCGGTATGTCTATCTTTGTTATTCTTCAAAATCTACTTGGGTCATCCAAATGAGGGCTCAAAATAGCCAAAGTGTTGGTATAATTAGGGATTGTATTTAGAGATGGGTGTTTAAGATAAGAATAAATTGTTCTCCAATCTTTCCTGTGAACCAAATTAACCAACTATACTTTATTTATAGTTTATTTTGCATCAAATTACAGATACCCAGTAATGAGAGATGCGCTTCTTAAAATAGGGCGTCCAATATTTTACTCTATGTGTGAATGGTAATGCTTTCAGCTATTTACATCATAGAATTACCCCTAGTTATAATTCTAATTCTTCCTGTTAACAACATGTTGATACTTGACATGATGTTCTTGCAGGGGGAGAGACCATCCTACTATGTGGAAAGGGAAAATTGGAAATAGTTGGAGGACAACATAAGACATTAACAATAATTGGATTAGGTGATAAGCTCAGTCCCAAATTCATGGATTGCTATAGTGCTTTACAATCACTCTTATGGTAGACTAATTGTATTGAGCATGGGTGCTTAAATGGTTCATTTGGTGCAGGTGTATCTTCTCAAGCATATCAGAACAACAAATGGGTAGAATATGCAGGATCAGGTGGATGGAATGGTGAGGACTTTTCCAATTAAAGAGAAATGCAACTAGTTATTGCACATCAATTGAATTTTACTGAAACCATAATTGGGCAAAAAATTGTTTCTTTATACTGGCCTGAAATTTAAATCCCCACTAGCAATCTCATATCACACTCATTTTAATTTCTATAACCATTCATCTTAGCCTACTTAAGGTTAAAATATAGATAGTCTCTGTTTAGATTTGAAAATGTCTATAGTTTAGAAAAACAATTTTAACAAAGAATTAATCACCCTTTTTTTAGCCTCTATGCTCTGCTACATTATCCTGACCTTGTGACATGTAACCAATCATATTCATTGTGCATTTGTGGATCATATCTTGACATGTTGAAGGTAGTAAACGGTGTCGTGAGCAGAGAAGAATACCGTTCACATTTCAACCTCTGGGCCTTAATGAAGGTACACTTATTTTATCCTTTATTCTTGATCTTTACAAGTTTGTAGATGCTCATGTTTAAATTTACGTGGGAACCATTACTGGAAAATGCCATATCAGATCTTGACCACGAAACATGGAATTTGTTGTGGTAGAATTGAAGAAAGATTGGTAAACAATGTTACCCACAATGAAGCATTGAACCCTCACTCCAAATATGTTTCTATCTCAGTAATAAATTACATATGGGAACACTGTTATAGCTAAAACAAGTGTTATCAACTATACACTGAATGACAATGATAAACAATATGAAATGTCATTTCCTCTTAATCATGATCGCAGGCGCCATTGTTGATTGGATGTGATGTGAGATCTATGAGTCAAGGGACAGAAGATATTCTTGGCAATGTAGAGGTGATTGTAATCAATCAAGGTAAGATGCTTTTTAATTTATGCCCACTAGAATGGTGTGCATCTAGGTCTAGGTCTATATTCTAATCAAAGTGTTTAAAGGCTCACTGGAGTAAATGTGTTGGAATCAGTTCTAATTTTTATCAAGTATGCCTAATCCTACAGCCTCTCACCAAGGTTCACCACGATAAAACATATCAATGTCCCATTTTTCAAACCAAAGGAAGAAGATGAGAACTGACTCCTAATCCCATGTCTTCACATTCTCTGCAAACCCATTGGGAGTATAGAGAAAAAAAGTGAGCAAATATAACGATCTTGACGTATTCATGTTCAACAAAGATTGTTTGATTCTTATAAATACTCTTTTAGGGTATATGCCGCATATATATATACTACACCTTGAAGCATAATCAAATGGATTATGCAGGTGTGGGCAGGGCCTTTATCCAACAATTGTGTGGCCGTAATCCTATGGAACAGAAGTGAGTCAAGAGCTATGATCATAGCCAAATGGGAGAAGATTGGTCTATAGTCTGAAGAAGAAGTTAATGTCAGGGACTTATGGAAGGTAATATAGTACCCACTCAATACAAATTTCCTTGTTATGATATAAGATTGACATAAACATGGATAACATTAAGAATGAGGAGCAATCCTAGAGTTAAATCAAATTTATCCATACTCTTTGAGGCCCACAAACTAATATGATTGAAAGGACCTTTAAATAGTAGTCTTTATATTTTGAATGCTGAAGGGAATTTCAAAGCATTGATGGATCATGGCATTGATATTTTGATTTTGCAGCATAGAGATGAGGCAACACCCACAAAGGTAATGTGGCAGCATCAGTGAAACCACATGCTGTTAAAATGTATATTTTAACAAGAATTCATCAGTAAATCATTGCCAATCAATATTTTTCAGAAAAATAAGTTGAAAAGGGTCATCTTGATTCTTCATAATAGTAGTTCATTTTGGGCCTGACAAATAACATCATTATTGGAATAAAGTTGTCTGGCATTCTTTGGATCTATTTGCTCCTCTGGCTTAAGGCTGAAAAACTTATGAATTATGTATGATATCGAAAAGAGGACATGGACATCCTTTACAAGGGAGGCTTTGTATGATATTAAAAGTTTTCTCATGCTTGCCATTCCATCTTCACTGATGATCTGGTATACTACTTTAATCTCTTAGCTACAAGATTTGGTCAAAGTGCTTTGGTCCAAGTTATCTATGCACCATTTCATTGCATTTTTGTGCTTAACATACTTCCTTTTAACCCTTCCTGATATTCAAATTTCATAGCACGTGAGAAACAATTTGTCAAATAGACCAGATCCATTTTTGTTCATCATACTATACCACAAGTTGTTAATAATGCATGGTAGATTATACTAGAATGTTTTGTAATCAATTTTCAAACCCTTGAACACACAAAACTAATTTTTGGCTTCCTTGAGCTCTACAATGTGTCAAGGTACTTCAGCTGTAACAGTAATGCCATTATTAAATGAGACATTTTCCTTAATTTATTTAATAGGCTTGATAGAGATGGAAAAAGCGACGTCATTTTTGAAGAGTGGTCACTTGCAACTTGCAAGTAAATAGCATCATTATTCTCTAATTCTGATCAAATATTAATCAATCTTCACAAGGACCATGTAATTCTTCTCTAATGTGTTGTTATGCATCCTTATTTTCCTTGAGAAACTTTGAGCATTGGCAATCTTGTTATTTATGTTTTGCATCATAAATCAATACCTTTGAAAGCACGCAGATTGCTTTGGATTTCTTCAATCAAGATAAATGTTCACATGAATGATGCCACACTCAAGTTACTAGCATGATTTGATTTCCCATTATAAGAAGTTCTTTTAATAAGAAAAACCATACATAATAGTTCTTTGATTACAAAAATAAATCTGAAGATGCAATCAACATTAATTCACTATTGCAATATGAATGCATTTAAGACAAGAGTGTCTAAAGTAGAATTGAGTGCAATGTAGCGGGAGTTGTAGTTCAGGCACCTAAGGTTCTGTGTTCGAATCCCTTGGGGATGGGGCAAAGTCCCCTGATTTTGGCTTCCCCGAGTTTGATCAATACAAAACACTATATTTACATAACATAAATAAAGCTAGAAATTATAGATATAGACTAAGATGTTATTTCTTATTCAAATGAAAGAATAGCCAGTCCCCATGTCTTTAGATTTGTGTCGTCAAATGAATTTTTTTAGAATATAGCTTGTAGACAAGAGCAAGAAACAGAAACAATATAGAGAACACAATAAAATTTGACTTGAAGAAACCCAAATAAAGACAAAACCTTACAAGAGAGAATTTTGCCTCATGCCACTATCTATGAGCTATAACATGTTTACTACCCTCTTGAGGCCTATATGGATATTTTTTAAGCAAACAAAATACCCAAACATCTATACAAGCTCTGCAACTTTCTCATAACACTTCTTATTCACATTCCAACTCTCTAAGACACTCTAGGATGTAGTAGTCAACTAGGCTTATCTCACACACTTAAAGCTTTGACTGCTTAGACTGCTTTATGAATATATCTATGACAAACAACCAGGAGAATACTTTTCACGACTAATGCATGGACTAATTTTATTATCTTATGGATGATTAGGCAAAGCACATAGGTATGAAAGATATTGTTATGACTCTTAATGTGAATTTGTCTGTTGAAGCTACTTGGGTGAAGGAGAACTATTATGATTTTTCCTCCTCAGAAGATCAGTTTGAGGGTGAAGAAAGTAAGGTATATCAACTGTTAGGGGCCTACATAATTTGCCCATGCTGGCCAAGGCTATTTTTTGTGTAAAGACTGAAGGGTGTCAATGGGAGACTGTAAGGAGAAAAACTAGAAATATACAATGTTAATAGAAAATAATTTAGTTTTTGGGTTGACATTTATGATGGATAAATATAATTTGGATTAAAATCTGGTGCACCTTAAGTACCTAAAATCTTGTGCTTAACACTTTTTTGTGGCTCTTGGGTGCCTAACCTAAGTTATATAGAGAAAAAGAAAATGTATTTACAGACACAATAATTTAGAATAATGTTATCCAATTTTATTAGGAACCATTTCTATTTTATTTGATTTTATCTCACTTGTTTTTAATAATGTTCTCACACGATATTGATCTCACTAGAATATTGTCATATAAGCATAAATTATTACTCAAACTCATTGATTAAAATGTAGTGTGTCAGATAACCCTTAATCTATTGGTAAAGTTAAATGGCTCAAAAAAAACTTATTAAGAACCCATTTTTGCTAAATACATAAGCCTACACCATAAAAGAAAAATACCTTATAATTTGATATTATTAAATTGCATAGCAATAAACACCATTATTAAAAATAAGAAATGCCTCTATTATCTTGAAATTCAAAATTCAAAATAGAGAGTCCTCTTTAAAACATGGAGGTCGAAGGGTTAACAAACTTCTTATGCAACTGTCCTTTCATTTCGGAAGTATGCTTGGTATTTAAGGATCAATGGGACGACTTTAGCCTCCATACATTCTCCAAATGGTGGCATTCGCAGTTGGCTTAATTAAACTGATGTGTGAATACACATTTTGATCTCCTCTGCAGAGCAAACATTAATTCTCCTGCAGAGGATGTACAAATGTTGACCATTGGTTTTATATCAACTATGTGAGATGGGCTGGCAACATGCACGAAACCCATGGCTGACAGCTGTGATTAGTAGGGATCGGCAGCCTTAGTATTCTCATTCCCCCTTGCTTTCTGTTATTCCCTTCTGCGTTTGTATTTGTATTGTGTAGGTTTTTTCGCGGTGGTGGCACAAACGTATCCTCTCTTCAGCGGTGTTGCAGACGACGTTACTTTCTATTGCGCGGTTTAGACGGTTTCTTCTATGTGGATTGACGACTGGCATGGCGATGTGGATTGCTAACCAGAGAATTTTCCTTCTTTCTGTGGAAGGTGAACCTACCTTCCATGGTGCTGTGGTAGCACAGATCTTTCAGCTTGACTGCGACGCGATCGAATTCGCAATTAGGTGTGTGTTGGGATATTATTTGTTTCAGCTGGCCAATTGACAGGTCAAAGCCTCCGAGTTGGCGGCGACTTTCATGTCAAACGTATTCGACTTAACCCAGAGCAGGAGCACTCTACTTAAATATCATCTACTTTAATGGTCAAACAATCAATAGCGATTTTACACCTCATTCACAATAAAAAGTGGTAAATATTTGTCGTTTTTTTATTGGCTAAAATTGACCTTTGACTTTTGAAGTGGATGATATTTAAGAATAGCCGAGCAGGAGTACTCCTTCGCAGTTGGCTCTGCATTCATTAAGTCCCTTTTCTCAGTTCTTCGAAATGGAGGAGAGTAGTGGCTGTGTATGATTTTGACGAGGGAGATGCACTCATCGGAGGAGTATTCGACAGGGAGTCCCTGCATGCTTCCAACCATGACGCTTGTGTTTATGCAGGCTTCAACGAGGGCTTAGGTTGGATTGTTTCAACAAGTTTAATACACTTGAATGCTCACAGATTTCAGTTGGCGCGAGGAGTGGCCCAGAGAGCCAAAGAAGTGTTCAATGCTATTCGTTTCCTCCGTTCATATGCACTGGATAGAGCACCAGGTCCACCCTGTGCGTCGAGAACACCTATTCATGAACTGCCCTTTCCGCTCCCCCACCGGAGGAAGAATATGATTCAAATTTGGGTTAGTGGATGGGCTGGTATAGTGCCGTGTTATTATCTGTTTGGGTTTTTTGGGTTCTTTTTTTTTGTATATTTTGATACTTCGTAACTAGATGTTATTCCTGGTTTATGTTTGTAAGAACTTTTATATATATTTTTGACTATATCAATATACATATGGGTGGTTTCCCCACCTTTTTCGTTAAAAAAAAAATTAATATATATTCTATTATTAATATATAATTAATTATATGGTTTCATTTAATAATAAAAAAATATTTCTTTAATAAAAAAAATTATTTCTTTAATAACCAAATTCCCCACAAGATTTTAGCCACTCAGAATTTAATTAAACAAGTTAATTCCCTACCATCGTATTTATCTCTATGATTTTGGTATGTTTGTTTTACTCTAGATAGATTAATCACTAGATAAAAAAAACTCATTAATACTTGGTACTGCCCAAAACAGGTACTAATATTAAAAATTAGTTGTCCCAACTTTTACGTAATTCAAAAGCCATCCAAATAATACTTTTAACAAATTTGACTCCCACAAAGTTTGTGTTGGACTCCCCCAACAAGGTTTGCATGCCTTTTACCGCGATGACACTCCACCATCTTCCTCACACATTCTTAAAACTCTCACGTGCAAGCAAATTAAATAACACGTAAAAGTGTAGCAGCCAACCATGTAAGCAAAGTCTACAAGCAAAACTAATCTTCTTTCACATACGAAGGCACAAATTCTCTTCCGTATAAGCTTTCTGGTAAATTTTATGACACTTTAATGATTTTGAAATGCTTGCTTCTAGAAAAACCTTTACATTGGCAGTTTCTAATTACACTTGGAAATCCATCGCCAGGACAAAGATGTGCGGTAATTTTATAATATTAAATAAAGAAAACATGTGGTAAAAACTTTTGACATAGTTTTTAGACCTTGCCACTAAGTAACTCATATTTCTGGAGGTCTAGGGTTGAAATTTCTTCACCAACCCATATATTAGAATACAACTCCTAGGGTTCTCCGGTATTTTATTTCATTTTGTAGTCTGTGACGATTTGTTATTTGGATTAATCGCATATGGCTTGTGTTAATCTCTTTCTTAATACCCCGTTTGTTGTACATTCTTATATAGAAGAATTTGGTATTGTATTCGATGATATGATTTTTATAACTGACGTATTTCATATTAATTCTGTAAGAAACATGATATAATTTTTGTTTTTATTTTATTTTATGTCTGGTTGGGGAGCCTTACACCATTACTGTTTGTGCAGGTATTATTGTAAATGGAGTTGGTGCAAGTGGATGTGATAGCAAGTATGGGAGAATGTGTGATTGACAACCAATGTAGTTGGGAGTGTTTTGTCTTTATGGTAACTTAAGTACCAATAAGTGTGCACCAAGTTATATAAATGTTAGCAGTTTGACTTTTGAGCAATGTCCAAATAAGTGTTTATTGTAAACATTAATTTTGTAATGAAATCAAAAAAGTGTGTATTTTATTTGGAACCCCCCCCCCCCATTTGCATCAACTTGTCTTGTAAATGCAAGTGGAAGTACATGTGTGTTGTCCATTTTGTATGGTAAACTACACATGCAGTTGTGAACATCTATTGGTGCATTTGCAATTATTTATTAGGTTGGTTAATGTCATGTATTGGTTATTTGTAAAGTCCCTTATAAGAAGATTCTTATTTTTAACCTTGCACACAAGAATGACTTCTTAAAGGAAACATTAGTAATAAATAAGATCAATAAATCATATTAGAATATCCAAATTAGGGTTAGTAACCACATAATCAATCTCATCATAAATCAATAATTCAAGTATTCATTTCCCTAATTCAATTCTTAATCATTTTTTTGAGTCTCATGATATACTTAGGGTGGTCATACTTTGTGTTAACCCTATCCCTTTATGGACCCTTGTGGAGATGGGGTATAGATATAGGGCGCAGGTTAATAACATTTGGCCCAGAGGCTTCGCCACGTGCTTGTTCCTGACCATTCGGCTCTAGTTGGCTTCACCACATGCACAGTGGTTCCTGACCAAACTTGAGTAAGCCCATCTCTACTTGTTGTAGGCCCAAAGGCTTCGCCGCATGCTCGGCGGTTCCTCACCATTTGGCTCAAGTTGGCTTCGCCGCATGCCCAGCGGTTCCTCACCATTAGCTTCGCCACACGCACGGTGGTTCCTCGCTAAACTTGAGAGTCACCTACCAAGAGAGACTTATCATAAACTAATGATCTTCCTTAGTCTAACCCATACTATCACCGAGTGGTTGATAGATTAATGTTATAGTTTGAGACACTTAAACCCTAGTATATCATGAGTTAAGTTAGAATTTTTACCTTAGGAACTTGTCATTACGATCTCGTGATCCCATGGATCACGAGATAGTACTTTGATCACATTGTTCCTCTACGGGAACTTATCATTGTACCAACTCATATGATGGTTAAGTATAATACATTGATTGCCATATATATCTATATATTACTATGGCATCATTCTTTCTTAGAGGAATTAGACCTTGTCCTTCCTTTGTATTAACATTCTCATTCTATTATATTTAACATAGATAGATCATTCATAAACTCATTATTATGAGACATTAACTTATGGCAAAGTGACATACCTTTGTATGATTGATTCGCTGGGTCCTATGTGTTCTTTATTAAGGCTTTGCTGATATAAGTGCTTATGTTGTCCTTATTCTTTGTATAAGAGATTCGTTGATAACGATGGTGAACTGCTATATAATAATTAGTTGTATTGATTCGATGAGAACGTAGAATGAATGAAGTAGAATTGGTGATGCTGGTCGATTGAGTATGCTTATCGTTGCAATATAAATGATCTGCTGAGAATATATATTTAATGGACTGAGTTTGTTTGATTTGTAAATGCTGAATGAGATGAGATTATTCGATGATCCTTGGATGACCGATCCATTCTCCTTATGTATTGATCTTCTCCTTGAAGGGTCGCGATCCTCAAGGGAGTCATTCCCTTTTGTAACCAATGCTAATCTTTGCCTTGATCTTAATCGGGCTCTACTTTTGTCTTATCTCCTTTATCATAATCGGCGCTTGATCTGGTTTGTCTTTTATTCTTTTTTTGTCCTTAGTGGTTGAATTGGATCATACGTAGGATTAGTAATGGTTACCATGTAAGCTTCCCATGATGTATCTTCATTCACTTGATCGATGCCGGCAATGTATGATGATATTCAAATATGTACATAGTTATAATATAACTGATCCATCCTCCATTGATGATCTTTGTTAGATGTTATCAAATATACAATCGATGCACAATGGACATGATTTGCAATGTATATTTCCATGCTTCAATATCTGTGATGGGTTGATGAGTTTGCCAACTCTATTATAAGAATTGCTCATTAGTCTTCAATGATCGATCATGATAATGCAAGTCAATCAACAATGTTGCCTCGATGGTCTTCTTTGATTGATGAAGTTGGTTTTATCATTCCAATCTTTAATTGGAATGAGATAATTGATTTGATGTGGGACATGACAGGCCTCCTCTCTCGAGATTGCTTGTCCTCAAGCAATTTGCGAGTTGGGATGGTTTTTGATCTCCGTTCCTTCCCACGTAGCATCCTCTATTGGTAGTCCATTCCATTTGATTAGGTATTCCATGATAGTTATATTCCTTATCTTCCTTTCTCTCGTGCTTAATATTTCTTCGGGATCTAGGATCAATTGTCCCTCATCATCAAAAGGAGGGAGTTGTTCGCAAGGAGTGATGGTTTGACCAAGCACTTTCTTGATTCGGGATACGTGGAATACATTGTGGATCTTACTATTCTTTGGCAACTCTAATTTGTATGCTACTTCATCCCAATGGACTAATCCCTTCTTGGTTAGGTTGGTGAGAGGGGCCGCAATCCTTGAGAAGTTCTTAATAAACCTCCTATAATAGCTGCATAACCCCAAAAATCCTCTTAGGTGGGTTAGGGTTCTTGGCCTAGGCCACTCTCTTATGACCTTGATCTTTTCCTCATCTACTTTCACTCCTTTGGCACTGATTTTGTGTCCCAAATATAGAATTTCTTCCATCCCAAACTCACATTTGGAGACTTTTGCATAGAGTGATTCCTGCTCTAAGATGGATAAGACTTCATTGATATGCTTCAAGTGTTCTTCCTAGGTTTTACTATATATCAAGATATCATCAAAGAATATCAATAGAAACTTCCTCAACTGCTTCCGGAAGGTGTGATTCATACATGTTGGAATGTTGTCGGGGCATTAGTTAGTCCGAAAGGTATGAATAAGAACTCGAAATGGCCGTAGTGACATCTAAAGGTCGTTTTAGGTATATCCTCTCCTCTCATCCAGATTTGGTGGTAGCTGGATCATAGATCAATTTTGGAGAAGCACTTGGCTCCGTGTAGCTCATCGATGAGTTCATCGACTCTTGGAATGGGGTAGCGGTTCTTTATCATCTGTTTGTTCAATGCTCGATAATCAATGCACATTCTCATAGTACCATCTTTTTTTCTTTACTAACACCACCGATGATGCAAATGGGCTAGAACTTGGTTGTATGTGGCCCATCTCCAAAAACTCATTAATAGTTTTCTTTATCTCCTCTTTAAATTTTTGAGGGTGCCGGTAGGGTGTTGTGATAACAGGTTTAGCATCCTTCTCCATTTCAATGATGTGCTCGAATCCACGTTTCGGGGGTAACCCGGGGGGTATTTCCTCAAAGACCTTTTTATGTTTTTTAAGGATAGGTTTGATATCAATGTGTATGGCTTTCCCCAATGGGGTTGACTTGTCCAAGATAACGCATTGAGCAGCCCATTCCACTTGGTTGTGTCTAAAGGTTCTCTCCATTCTTTTAGAGGAGATCACTCTTGGTGATCCATCGGATAATCCATGTAAGGTGACTTTCTCTCCCTTACGTTCAAAGCTGAGTTCCAACTTGGGAAGGTCTAAAGTGATGCGTCCCAATGAGTGTAACCATGGCATTCCCAAAATCACATCTGTATCACCCATGTTGACCACGTAGAAGTCTTCTTGTATAGGGTGTTTACCTGTGGTCAAGTTCATTTGTGGTAGTCTTTTGGTACAATTCTTTGTTGACCCATCGGCTAAGGCTACCTTAAACCCTTCGAAGTCTTTGGTTTCTAGTTTGATCCTTTTTGCCAATGTTTCATCCACAAAATTGTGGGTGGCCCCACTATCCACTAATGCTGTTAATTTTTTCCCTTTGAGAACACATCTAATCCTAAAGGGATGGTGTTTTGATATTTTGGATATGGCGGCTATGGCTCCTTGTTCTTGATCGTCATGTTTAATTCTTTTGTTTGGAAATTCATCTCCTATTTCTTCATTGGATAGGACTTCTAAATTGTGAGCTTGCCCCCTTTTCCCACACTTGTGCCTAGGTTCCCATTTTTCTTTGCATTTATAGCATAGGTTTTTGTCACGGGGTTCCCTACCTATGCAAGTGTGACCTGATTTCCAAGGCTCCTTGCATCTATAGCATAGGCTGCTATCCTTCTTCTTATCCTTGGGGTGGAATGAGTTGTTAATTTTCCCTTTCTTATGAAATGGTTTGGTGCATGGGTGAGAGGGTTTGGTTTTCTCCAATTGAATTGTCATTTCAATGGCATCATCAAGTGTTGTGGGTTTAAGTGCTCCCACTAAGCCTCGTAGTTTTTCATCTAATCCTTCAATAAATAAGTATGTGAGTCTGTCATCATCTACTCTTGAAACTCGGATGGCTATCTTCTCAAACTCACTTATATATTTGTCCACGGTTCCTTTTTGCCTTAATATATTCAGCTCTTTGAAGTCTTGTTGTGGATGTCGTCGATTGAATCTTTTAATGAACTTTTTGGAAAATTCTTCATAAGATGTGATGGCCTCATGACCTTGAGTATGCTTCCCATGATGCAACCATTCGTAGGCTAATCCTTCCAAGTGTAAAATGGCAAATTGGAGGGCATCCCTCTCGGTCATCGAGCTAAGTTGGAAGTAGTCATTCAACTTTTGTAGCCATGCATGTGGGGTGATCTTGTTTGTTCCATCAAAGTTGGGAAGGTTCACCTTGCTGGCTTTATGCTTCAAGTCTTTGTTGACGGGTCTCCTTTCCTTCCTTGTTGACTCATTCCTCTTTGAATGGCTAAAATCATTGAAGGATACTACTCTTCTTACTTCTGGTTCTAGGCTTGCATAAGCCCTAGCAATGTCTTCGGTACTCATGGCTTGTGGACTAACATCTTCTGTCCTTGAAGTTTCTTCATCGGGTAGGAAAGATGGTCTCGAAATCCTTGAGCTAAATGAAGTGTTGCTATTCTCAGTTTGATTGGAGCCCACTTCCTTCCCATTTGTTGAATGAGTCTTGAGATGGTCCACTATGTTGCCCACCTTTTGGAGTGCTTCAAGAAGTATTTGTGTTGTCTTTTCTCCTTGCTCCATCATAGCTTTAGTGGTTTTCTCATTTTGGTCCATCATTGCTTTAGTGGTCATCTCCATGAAGGTCCTCATGTCTTGTGCCTCCATGTTGCAGTTTTGGTTCCTTCTAGAGTAGGCTTGCATTAATTTGTGTCACATGATGGCAGGATAGCTGCTCTGATACCACTTGTAATGTCCCTTATAAGAAGATTATTATTTTTAACCTTGCACACAAGAATGACTTCTTAAAGGAAACATTAGTAATAAATAAGATCAATAAATCATATTAGAATATCCAAATTAGGGTTAGTAACCACATAATCAATCTCATCATAAATCAATAATTCAAGTATTCATTTCCCTAATTCAATTCTTAATCATTCTTTTGAGCCTCATGATATACTTAGGGTGGTCATACTTTGTGTTAACCCTATCCCTTTATGGACCCTTATGGAGATGGGGTATAGATATAGGGCACAGGTTGATAACATTTGGCCCAAAGGCTTCGCCACACGCCCGGTGGTTCCTAACCAAACTTGAGTAAGCCCATCTCTACTTGTTGTAGGCCCAAAGGCTTCCCCACATGCCCGACGGTTCCTCACCATTAGCTTCGCCACACACCTGGTGGCTCCTCGCTAAAATTGAGTCACCTACCAAGAGAGACTTATCATAAACTACCGCTCTTCCCTAGTCTAACCCATACTCTCACCGGGTGGTTGATAGATTAACATTATAATTTGAGACACTTAGACCGTAGTGTAATGTCCCCTTCTAGTAAGCTCAAATTGTTCTCAACCTTGCACAATTTCAACTCACAAAAAGGAAACATTAGTACTCCAAATTTTTCTCTTTTCATATCATAATTAATATAGATCCATATTCTTTCCACATTTATCCTAGAACTTATAATTCCATAATCACATAATTCATATTCATAGTCATATTCATACTCATATTCATATTCAAATTCATTTTCATTTTCATATTCATATTCATACTCATTTTCATAGGCCTCAAGTGCTATCCTCGGAAGGATCATATGTCGCCCTATCATTAATCTATCCCTAACTCCATAGGCATGGTTTGTTAAGGAGACACAACCATCCCATACGGAGGCCCGATGGCTTCACACTACACTCGAGGTACTTCACCATTTGGCTCAAAGAACTTCATGCTACATCTGAGCATACGTCATTCATTTGAGAGTCACAAACCGTAGGGCACAATTTACATTGATGAGCTCATCATACCATAAGCCCAAGGCTTCATCTCAGACCCGGAGGTACTTCGACACTTGGCCCAAGAGACTTCACCTCACACCCGGAGGTACTTCATCTTCTTGAGGGTCACCTAAGTCCAATAACATTCTCTTAACTTACCCATACACCTAGGATAGCGAGATGATTAATGATGAGGCACAATCCTATGATTTTGAGTCCTTGTTGACATTATGATGTTTTATCATTTTTGGCCTTGTATCATAATTGGCCCATCATATATTCATATGATTTAATACTTGATCACATTTCATTATCCATTATTGATCATATACATATTTATCATACTAATTTATTCTTCCATGCATATTCATTTATAATAACATTCATTTATTTAAGATTTCACATTCATGATGATAATATATACTATATCTATGTCAATTATATAATTAACTTCTTTTGATTGTTGATTCTAGTCAATTCAATGCATTCCTTGCAATTCTATGATCACATATTTAACATATACCTATCAATTTACCTATAATGATCTTGAGAGAAATACAAGATTCGGTAACATTATTCAAGCATAATATACATATCTAATTTGTTGATATAGAGGCTAAATTCCCTAATGCATACAAGATACGTTATTATGAATAATTGCATAAGACTATCTATACATTACATTGTTAGTACTGGCTGCATATAAATCATAGTATTATCATGATGATGTATGTAAGAATAAATAACAAACCAGAAATATAAATCAGCATTCATACATGTTAGCCGATCAACAAATATGGTAGGAGATAGAAGCTTACTTGCTGATGAAATTTTCTGGATTGTATTTCCTCAATATTCTTTGATGGTGGTCTGATATACTATCTGATATAATTTTTATGCTTGTCTGAATGGTATTCGATGGGATATGAGAGACCAAGTATGTTTCAATGCCCTCAAACAATGGAGATCTTCCCTTTTTATATTAGAGGTTGTCCCTTGTGAGGGGACACAACCCTTATGAAGCCAATTGTGGCTATTACTAATTAATTTAGTAACTGCAGCCTTTACCCAATTTTAAGAGTTATCAGGGTTTGGAAATAGTGATTCCCTTATTTGGGATTTAAGATGTATGTTAATTAGTATCTGTTTAATATATATATATATATATATATAATTGTTTATTATTATATTTAATAGTATTATTATACTATTATAATTATAATAATACTTAAATTGATTATATAATAAATGTATATTCATAAAATAATATTAATAATATTATTGTATATATGATTATCATCAAAGCGACTTCTACGTCTTATCATGATATTTAAATCTTTAATTTAAACAATGCCTTAATATCGGGACATGACACCTAGTATATCATGAGTTAAATTAGAATTTTTACCTTAGGAACTTGTCCTTACAATCTTCGAGATAGTGCTTTGATCACATTGTTCCTCTACGGGTACTTATCTGCCATGTCCCCATATTAAGGTATTGTTTAAATTAAAGATTTAAACATCATAATAAAATAGATAAGTTGCTTTTGGCAATAATCATGCATATAATAATATTTAATAAACATGTGTGATTATTATAATATTAAATCATATTATTCTATTTAATGGTATTTATCAGTAATAAATACAAAGTTATATATTATTATAATTATAAATATATGAATAAATATAAAAGTTATTATAATATATATTATTATATTATAAATCAAATATTATGAATTAATTAACAATAGTTAGTGATGGTATAAGAACCATCGAGCCCCAAGTATGAAGTGGGCAGACCAATATAAAGAAGCGCCTAAATGCAGCCATGGAAGTCAGCAACTTACAAGCAATAAGAGTGATTAAAATAACAAAGGAGGACCCAGCGAATTGGAAATAAGACAAATTAAAACCCAATAAAATACATAGTAGAAAAGGATGCAATTAATATTATTTAACATAAGTAATGATTCGTATGACAAACTATAAGGCAGCGAAACCACTTAAAAAGCTGCGATCTGATAAGCAATCGGTCAATAAACCAAAGGTAAGATCAGCGATTATTAAATGGCATTCCTTTAGAAGGTTGTGACGGATGGTAAGTAAAAAGTAAACAACCCTTCAAAAATATAAATGGGGAATCGATGGTCAGCATATAGGGAACAATGGAACACAATTTGAACATCATATCATTCTCTCTTCAGGCCATCGAACAAGGAAAATATAATATCAGCAATTCCAATAGCTCATTCCATCAGCGATGTGCAAGGATAAGACATTGAACAATTGCATACTTACTTCCAGCCATTACATTCATTTCATATCTGCTGTAGAAGACTCTGCAATATATTTATATAAAGGAGAATTGTTGCAATCAAGAAAGACCAATACACAGTCATGCCAATCTGTATGCTATAAAAGGATATCATTGCAAGAAGAACTTATCATATAAATAAGTCAATTTCTGATATTTCTGAGCAAATAGCAACAACCAGCACCACGTCAGCAACAACAAGTAATTTTTATCCTCCAAAAGCATCGATCCAAGCGACATTATCATTAATTCATACAAGAATATCTTTCAAGGCTGCAGTCTAGTTTACAACAGCAAGTAAGCATCTTCATATTATTATTATTCTTTTTGTCTGATCGGCTGTCATACTAGCACAAGTATGAAGAAAATTATATTTCTGTTTCATTCATAATTGTACCATTATGATAGCATTTATTTTATACAATCAATCACTAATAATGTGTAGACAATCATATTCAATTGCTCATGTATCTTGTATGATTTGAATTCATAAGTGATTTATTAACACCATATGTGGGAAAGAGTAGAAAGTGCCAAGAGGCCATTCATGGATATTTATCACATAGAGGCCTTGTCACATGAGGTATGAAGTACCCATAGTGCAAGGATTGTGAATTAATGGCTTTGGCTACTTAGAGTACCAAGGAGTCTCACATAGGCCTTAGCTCCAAGAGTACAAAGGTACTTCTTGAGTAAGGATGGGAGACATTAGAGCCCCATTGTGGATAACGGCAACTCTCATCTCATCTCACATAAGTTGTTAATAAATGACATATGAGAGATAGCAAGTATGTAATATGTATAGATAAAGATCATAGATCATGTGAAATATTATGATAAAAAATATACAAGGCATATGAATAGTGATCATAAGAATAGTATGTGAAATATGAAAGATAAGGGCAATAGTGTTAATCCACTCACCACTATGAAGAGTAAGGAAGATTAAGGGCGGGCAATCAACCAAGGATAGGTACGGGTTCATTGGTCTAGAGCACCCCTTCAAGCCCTTGTCTCAAGATGGTACCTTAGGGAGCAAGATGTAGTATTTTGACTTGAGTGGTCTAGAGAACCCTGAGTCAAAGGAAGGTCCTAGAGTGCCCTGGGTCTAGAGTACCCCTCAAAGGAAGAACGATCTATACCATTGGCATTGCACCCTAATGGATTCACTCTCATAAGATAGAGGTTTTGATTAACAAGGCCCAAGTATATCTCTTCTAGGGAATCATGAAATGAATACAATCAATCTATGATAACAAATGTCTTATGTTTATAAATAATGACATGTGATTTTGAAAGAAGAATTGAATACTAATGTTCTCTTTGTAAGTTGAAATTGTGCAAGGTTGCAAAAATTTTGGCTTGCTAGAAGGGGACATTACATTATCATTGTACCATCTCATATGATGGTTAAGTATAATACATTGATTGCCATATATCTATATATTACTATGGCATCATTCTTTCTTAGAAGAATCGGACCTTGTCCTTCCTTTGTTATTCACATTCTCATTCTATTATGTTTAACATAGATAGATCATTCATAAACTCATTATTATGAGACATATTAATTTATGGCAAAGTTACATACCTTTGTATGATTGATTTGCTGGGTCTTATATGTTCTTTATTAAGGCTTTGCTGATATAAGTGCTTATGTTGTCTTTATTCTTTGTATAAGAGATTCGCTGATAACGATGGTGAACTGCTGTATAATAATCAATTGTATTGATTCGATGAGAACGTAGAATGAATGAAGTAGAATTGGTGATGCTAGTCGATTGAGTATGCTTATCATTGCAATGTAAATGATCTGCTGAGAATATATATTTAATGGACTGAGTTTCTTTGATTTGCAAATGTTGAATGAGATGAGATTATTCGATGATCCTTGGATGACCGATCCATTCTCCTTATGTATTGATCTTCTCCTTTAAGGGTCGCGATCCTCAAGGGAGTCATTCCCTTTTGTAACCGATGCTAATCTTTGCCTTGATCTTAATCGGGCTCTACTTTTGTCTTATCTCCTTTATCATAATCGGTACTTGATCTAGTTTGTCTTTTATTCTTTTTTTGTCCTTAGTGGCTGACTTGGATCATACGTAGGATTAGTAATGGTTACCATGTAAGCTTCCCACGATGTATCTTCATTCACTTGATCGGCGCCGGCAATGTATGATGATATTCAAATATGTACGTAGTTATAATATAACTGATCCATCCTCCATCGATGATCTTTGTTAGATGTTATCAGATATACAATTGATGCACAATGGACAGGATCTGCAATGTATACTTCCATGCTTCAATATCTGCGACGGGTTGATGAGTTTGCCAACTCTATTATAAGAATTGCTCGTTAGTCTTCAGGGATCGACCATGATAATGCAAGTCAATCAACAGTGCTGCCTTGATGGTCTTCTTTGATTGATGAAGTTGGTTTTATCATTCCACTCTTTAATTGGAATGAGATAATCGATTTGATGTGGGACATGACATTATTTTTAAGGTTTTAATTGGGGGGTTAAGTGCGCAAGAACATAGCGGTTATTGGCGCGTGGGCGGCAACTGGCCCCTTCCCCTACCTGCCAGAGAAATTTAGACCAAAAAAAAACTTA
This sequence comes from Cunninghamia lanceolata, assembly GCA_027924645.1. Lineage (NCBI taxonomy): Eukaryota > Viridiplantae > Streptophyta > Pinopsida > Cupressales > Cupressaceae > Cunninghamia > Cunninghamia lanceolata. The sequence goes on from BSBN01001832.1 coordinate 433,065, forward strand.
TTGATCAATAGCAAATTACGATGCATAGCATAGAAGATACAGCAAAAAGAGTGAAATGGATTGGCAATGAAGAACATGAGTTGAAAGCAATTATAGAAATATTTCCTCACATCTTGTATCTTCTATATCACAATAATAGAATTTTCTACCCACTCAATGTGATAAAACAGTTTGAACAGTTTGTGAACAATCTACTTAAATGAGTACATATCCACCACTTCTAGGGATCTAAAGTTTTGTGCACATTGAAATAGCCTTATTCTCCATTGTATATAACCTATTGTAAAATACTAATCTTCTAGTCAAACTACAAATACCAGTAACAAATGTAATGCATCCGAAGCCTGAGAATCTTAAAGAAACCCTTCAATTCCATGACCTGACATGCTCTCTCTGTAAATATTAAGTGCTTCTTCCATTACATGTGCTTGTCTAAGCATTTCCCCTCTTTTCTTTCCAGATGGATGAGTAGACAAATAATTTTTAATCATTGAATCACCACCTAATTGTCCAAGTTTTTCATAAACCGAAGGAGCTATGCGTGGATCATATCCAGCCGATGCCATTAAAAGTAACCCAATATAATCAGCTTCCATTTCCATCCTGAAAATATGATGACAAACAATTAAACAAAAAAAATTGTATAACACTACTGGAATCTTGCATTGTGTCAAATAATAAACAAATAAAACCTGGGAAAAAGGTCCTCAGTGATGACTAATGCATTAAAAGATATTAGACAAGCCCAGGAGACTCGGAAGTGCACACAATACATTTTCAAGCTGTTATATCTAGATTCTGGATTCATTTTCCCAAGGATGATTAATTGAAGAAAACCAATTGTTTTAAGAAATTGAGATCATAGGTACTAATTAATTTAAGGAAACAAAAAGTTGGACAGAACTATGCAAAACCCTTGGGCACACAAGATAATACCATGCCTTTAGTGTGCAAACTTGAAAACAAATTGTATGTTCTTATCTAGATATGCATTAGGCTTGAAGGAAAAGTGAAGTTTGTTTCTTCTCACAAGCTAGTTCATACATAAGAACCATGAGAAGAGGAGAAAGAGGGCTGGTAAAAGGAATATGGATAAATGATGGATTCTTGAAGAACAATCGAAGAAAGAAATATAGACACACCAGAGAACTAATAAATTTAATTCAATATTTACATTTCCAGCCTGTTCTGTTTGTTGTTGAAGATTGAAGTTATGAGGATTAAGTTAAACAGATCTAGCAGCTTGAAAGTGGTATTTTTCAAACTAGCAGTGCCCGTTTCACGAAATTCTGTGTAACAAGCACTTTAGTTCCTCACTATTAGAAATGAACAAAAGCAATAATCACACTATAAAATTGTAGATGTGCAAAACCGGAAGCAAACAAATTTCCACTTAACAATTAGCGAAATTATGGAACAGAAATCACTCATCCATGAACTTGAGAAATAAACAAAACCATTTGAGAGCATAGCTTCAGTGTATGAATTTTGGTGATTGATGTTATTGATAGAATCTTCTGAAAAAGAAACTACAAATAGCAAAATTTCTTTGAAAATCCTCCCCATTTTACAATTTGCTTGGAGCATTATCGATACGACATCAATGTCACCCTTGACCTTCCAACTTTTACATAGGTGTCTTTTCACAGAGATCTTGTTTTTAAAATGTAATGAAGTTTAACATATGTAACATGACAATAATTTGTCATTGGCTATTTTATAAAGATTTTCAACTTTGTAAACGAATGGTTTGACATTAGTTTGCCAATGCTATATTTCGTCCTAAAATATTTCCTTGCATTCTTCAATGTTGACAGCAATCACCCAGTTTTTCTTGAGTGAAGACTGGTTCTACTAATTGTTCATGCAAAACAATCAAATTGAAATGCCTGATGGCTTTGATAGACTTAATCTCTAATTCCACCTATTGCTCTAAGATTCGCCAAGGAGTTTTCGAGTTAAAGCACTTCAGAGGGGGAAGAAATACATTTTGTGCCTAGAACACTTGTTTGTTGCATAGTGGACCTCATGGGGAAGGCATGTATGCTCCATAGATGTCATAGATTCAAATCTTATAGGGTCAGGGTTGTACACCTCATTGAATATTCAATCCCCTTTAAGGCCTCTACAAGGGGGATCTCATACACCAAAGTAGTGTCTCACTTGGTAGTGACCTAAAAAAATGTGTTTTAACTTTTAGCCCTTGCTTTCCTTTACCCATCGAAATTTATATTATAGGATGATCTTAGAATTTGAGCAATGCTTTGAAGTGTGCAAGTTCACTGTTGTATCCATACGAAAAAAATTCATATCATGTCACATTTCAAGCTAAAACCTTGTCGTTTCTTCAACCACAAGTCATATTTCAAAACTTTGTCATGATCATCCATGTTTTTGTCGTCTCTAGTCAATGTCTTTGCAAGGCCAACAAAATGAGCTTTCTAATGCATCTAGCAAAGCAAAGATCAAAGCTTAGATGACAGAGAAAGGGCGAAAATTCACTAAGCCATGGAAATGTGTTGCCCATTTAGGAGGCATGCACCTATATGAAGGGATATGTGAAGTTTCAAAAGTGAAAAATGTCACTCAATAATAAGGAGCACTCCTCTGTGAAGTGAAGCATACAGCTAAAAGTAAAAAATCTACATCTCAATATTGTGGTGTGCACCCTATAGAAGAGGAACATAAAAAAAAAATTCAAGTAAAAAAATTTGTCTCAATAGAACAACACATGCCTGATAGGAAGCACCATAAAATTCTTAAAGTAAAAAATGAGAGCATGTAGAGAAGTGCACGCCACACAACAAATGAACACAAATTTTCGAAAACAAAATATGCAAGCACCATACATAGGCACACAGCATATTGAGGAGAGACTAGTTTTCCAAAACGATAGATTGCAATGGTATAGATTCTAGAAGGGGTGCACTCCATTGTGAAGGGTTTATATGTTAAGTTTTCAAAAAATGTGCAAGGCATATCACAACACACACCTCATAGTGTGGGGACCGATTTTTCAAAAACAAAAATGTTATATATTGTTATAGAAATCAGTTTTTGCAATGTAGAACAATCATTACAACAGGAGTCAAATGAGCTGAAAGGTTGTGGAAGGGCAGAAATGAGTTGTCCAAAAATAGCATGTTTTCCCTCTATTGCTAGGTGGAAAAAAATCATAGCACATTCACTGCTAGAGGCAATAAATAACGCCCAAAATAGAAGGTTTTGTCAGTGCCAAGGTTATAAAATATTAGGACAAAAATCCTTTAAAAAGGAAAGTTTGCAGCTGATGTGAGATCAAAAGAAAAACAAGTCGAAGAGGATATGTATGAGATCACAACCTTCCCAAAGTAGCAACTACATTGCATAAAGCAATGTCCAACACGACATCCATTCAACACAATATACAACTCAACACTAAGACCTTATAATTCCTATTGTAGCCTTGAGATGTGAGAAATTGAACCAAAGCAATACTCAAAACACACATGCTATCTTCTTGTAGCACACTACACAATCCTTGTCACAAAACACACAGCTCCTACAGCATTTTCTGTAGCAGCCCAAATACCAAACACTATCGTGCAACAACATGATTCATGATTGTAGCAACATAAGAATGTCTGTAGCACAGCTACAAAAGGTTGAAACATAAAAGAAATATGCATCTTTCCTATAGCTCTCTTTGAGAAGGCAAAGCGACAAGAGCAACAAAAGCAAACAAAACTAAAGCAAAAAACTGAAAACATAAACCACTACTATTTTTGGTAATGCTAAACATAGGCCTACTGTATAACATTTTCCCTAGGTCCTTTCTTTCTTTTTTCTTTATTCTACTGCCATGTCCCCTTTTCAGAATTAAATTAATCAGGAGACCCGTAGCCTATTCCTTATTTCCCGTAGGCTAAGAGATAAAGTAAAAGAAAAAATTTAATTAGCCAATAGGCTTTTATGTGAGCATTATAGTGCTCGGAATTGTCTCACACCGGAAAATTTCTAAAGTCTCGGTTGTTCCGATCGGTGTATTCCTTGAACTTTCTATGGGTGCAAGTGCTAGTAATAATATTTTAAGTTGCCTAGTAACTTTATTTTATAACATTGTAAAAAGGGCGACTTAAGTATTATTATTTAAAAGTGAACCTAATGTAATGTTAAACTAAAAAGTGTTTCTAGACACTTCTAGATTTAGGTGGCAAAAAAGAAAATTTAAAATTAAAAGGTGATTATAAAAGGAGCCAGGCTTAAAAAAAATATCCATTGCCTTTGTTATCAAACCATTTCTCAAAGATCGAACACTTGTGTTCATCTTTTGGCCAGAGGATGAAAACCCTCTTGGTATCAAAATTTGGAGGACAAAAACCCTCTAATTCATTTGAGGCGATTCCATCCATGGATTGCATTTGTGTGAAAAGATTGAAGTTTCAGGAGCATATTGAAGATTTCAGAAGTGCTGAAGGTTTACAATTATCTCAATTTCAGTGAGGATTTGAAGATTTCCAGTTTGGTAAAAAAATTTCAAATTTCTTTGATAAGGTTTTCATTGTCATATCATTTCATTTGCTGTTATAACAGCAAATCATATTCATGAGTTTGTTGGGCCTATTTTGGATGAGCCGTACCATTTTAGTGTGGGAATTACAAGTATTAAAGCTGTCATACCATCAAAAAAGACTAATTGCAGCTTAGAAGAGCCTATCATACTTTATAAAGGGAGGGGGGGCGGCTGCATGGGCCGGGTTGGGGGGTCATATGAAGTCTTAATGCTGCCAAAGTTATTGTTGAGTCAGATTCTATAATACTACCAAAATTTATTGCTGAGTTGGATTCTAGCCATCAGTTTGCACTAAGGAAAGTTGTGATTCAATTTATGAAGCTTCCGTACCACTTTAGGTGCCCACCGTACCTCATTTATATCTATTGTACTTTGCAGCGGCCATACAAATTGATGGTCGTACCATGTGGTCAAGTATTCATTGCTGAATTTTGTGAGGTCTACAACATTTTTATCAGTGTTAATCAATATTGCAGTTGGGTATTATCTATAAAAGGGTTTTCAGTACATTGTTCCAACCTTAATAAGATTTTTGATACGGGCCATAATAATAATAATATCTTATTATTATTAAAATTCAAAAGTTCTATTATGTTTTCTTATTTATTCTAGTATTGCATAATCAAAAAATACAAACAAAATAGGGTTTTGTATATTTCCAAAAAGGGACATTACAGTGGTATTAGAGTTGTGATCTTGCCAACCTGCTTGGGAAAAAACTAACATTTTGATGCTAATTATATCACATGCAAACCAGTGAAAGAGAAATCAAATATTATTAAAAAGAAAGAAGAAAGGCTCAATCACCAGAAATATAAGAAGTCATGGAGGACAGAGACACAAGAGATGAAATGAATACTTTGCAGGAAACTACCAGTTGAGGTCAGAAATATTTGGAAAGATCACTCCAAAGAACATTGAGAGTCCATGGTAGAAATAGCACAAGCCTTGCGAGAGATGAATCAAAATAAGACAAGTCAAGGAGAAAGAAGTTCTTCACCCAATAATAGGGTTTCAATCAACCCTCCTAAGACTTTCCGAGCCAAATTCTTGCAAAGATAGAAGGAACGTCCAAAAGAGGAAGAGTCATTTCGTCATCATAGAAGAAATGATATGGACATATATTGTGATGAATGTGATGATCTAAGTCAAGTGGTTCACGATGATTTGACTTTCCGAGAGTATTGTGATCTAAGGATGAAGAATGGTCCTAGGAAAGGAAGGAGAACTCGATAGGGTCAGCCCCACAAAGACATACAACACTGTTTGGGTAAGATCACTATTCCTAGATTTGATGGATCCAACAAATGTTCTGTTAGATCTTGGTTGCAAAAGTTGGATACCTATTTTTCATTGAATCCTACGTATGAAGAAAAGGCAATCAAGCGCGCTACCCTCCACTAGGAAGGTGTGGGACATGAATGGTGGTATCATGGTATGATTAACCATGGGCGTAACTCCATTACCACATTAGAAGAATTCAGTCAGAGGTTGATAGAAAGGATCCGGAAGTTCATTTTAGAGAGCTAGCACAATTTAAGCAAAATGGGACAGTGGAAAGCTATGTGGCAGATTTTTAGAGATTATCTGTGATGGTTCTTCATGTGACAAAAAAGAGACTTATTGTTCTATTTGTAGAAGGATTAACTAAACCTCTCAAGGGTTTGGTAAAGGCTTTTGATCCATTATCCTTGCAAGAAGCCATCAAAAGAGCTTTGAACTTGGAAACTTCAATCTCCAAGAACAAATTTTATTCAAAGATTCAATTTATGGGGCAGCAAAAGAAACCATTTCAGAAAGGAGTTCCTCAACAAAAGAATTTGCCATAAAAATCAAGATGAAAAAATTAAGAATGAGCTTAGAAGAAAGAAATTATGTTTTTCGTGCAAGGAGCCATGGGAGCTTGGACACAGATGTTTAGGAAAAGGCTAGGTACATTGCATAAAGGTAATTTCAGATGAAGAATCAGAAACAAAGGAACCAGAGCCAGAGGTTGAAGCAATTGAACTAGAACCTAAAAGAAAGAGTGTCTTTAGGAAGCACCCTTGCCACCTTTTCTAGTGCTCCTAAGTATCATAATTTCAGAGTTTGTGGAGTTCTACATGGACATAGAATTACAGTATTGACTGATAGTGGGGCCACTCACAATTTTATAGATGAGGATTGGTAGCCAAAAGAGAATTAGAAACAAAGGATTTTGAAGGATTCAAGATTATTGTAGTAGATAGCTTCACCATTCCTTACAGCAAAAGAATTCAGCAACTAGACATCACTTTAGGCAGACACAAGGTGCATGATGATTTTTATGTTGTGGGCATAGGTGAGATAGATATGGTTTTAGGTGTCAAATGGTTACATTCACTTGGAGAGTTCACTCAAAATTATCAAACTATGGAGTTGAAATTCAAATAAGAGGGGAAGGATGTAGTGCTTCAAGGCATTTCAAATGGAACCCCAAGGGTTGTCTTAGCGAAAAGAATGGAGAGATCTTTTTAGAGAGGGCAAGTAGCTTGGGCAACACAATGCTTGGTGATAACCATAGCTACATCCACGAGTAAGAAATCCTATCATGTAAATATACAAACCATTCTGGATAAGCATAGCATGGTATTCAATGACATACCCCAAGATTGCCACTTGATAGAGGATTTCAACATATCATAGAATTGGAACTAGGGTCTAAGCCCATGATGACTACACCTTACCGTCATCCAAGGGGATACAAGGAAGAAATTGAAAAGGTTACTAAGGAACTTGTGGAGGTGGGCCACATCAGGCCTAGTTCTATCACCTTTGCATCATTGGTAGTCCCTGTGAAGAAGAATGGTACTATGCAGATGTGCATCGACTATATAGCTCTAAACAAGAAGACTATCAAGAATAGGTATCCCCTTCCTATGATTGATTAGTTAATTGATGAGTTACATGGAGCAATGTATTTTTCAAAAATTGATTTGAGATCAGAATACCATCAGATCTGAGTAAGAGAAGAGGACATGCACAAAACTGCATTCAGGTGTCACTTCAGGCATCTTGAGTTCTTGGTCATGCCATTTGGCTTGACAAATGCTCCAGTCACTTTCTAGTCATGCATAAATCAAGTTTTTAGTAAATAATTGAAAAAAAATTGTTTTTGTTTTCTTTGACGACATTTTGATTTATAGCAAGACTTCGGAAGATTATCTAAAACATTTGGATATAGTTCTGGGTATTCTAGAGCAATGGGCTCTTTTTGCTAAGGAATCCAAATGTGAGTTTGGGATGACATAAATTTTGTACTTGGGCCATGTCATTAGTGCTCAAGGGGTTTAGGTGAATCAACAGAAGATCCAAGCTATTTTGTATTGGCATCCTACCAAATTGACACAACTGAGAGGTTTCTTTGGCCTCTACAATTATTACAAGAGGTTTGTCAAGGGTTTCTCACAGTTGGTAGTTCCATTGACATATTTAATGAAGAAGGGAGCTTTCACTTAGACAAATTCAGCACAATGAACTTTTGATAAGCTCAAGAAAGTAATGAGTTCATGCCCTGTATTAGCTATTCTGGATTTTTCACTTCCATTTGTTTTAGAGTGTGATGCACCAAGAGAAGGGATTGGAGCAGTTTTGATGCAGAAAGGGCATCCCGTAGCTTTTGAGCATCAAAATCTCAAGGAGTCAAAAAAAGGATTTTCAATCCATGACAAGAAGATGTTGGCCATAATGCATGCTTTGGCCAAATTTAGGCAATATCTAGTTTGTGGCTGATTTGTGGTAAAGACTAATCACAAAAGTTTGAAGTTCTTCTTCAACCAGAGAGTTCCAAATGATAGACAACAGAAATGGGTGAGTAAGCTTCAGGCTTCTGACTTTGACATAGAGTATGTTAAGGGTAGAAATAATGTTGTAACCAATGCCTTATCCGAGAAACCAACTCAATGTTCTCTGTCTGAAATCTCTACTGATTGGAAGGTTAATATAATAGTAGAGTATGCGAAGAATGCATTTGCTATAGATATCCTTAAGGGAAAAATACAAAATGCCAAGTACAAGGTAGCAAATGATCTCATCCTTTACAAGGACAAGATTTATCCCATCCCAAAATCAAAGATGAAAGACAAGGTCTTGAAAGCAGTGCATGATACACCATTGGCTGGTCATTCAGCAAACTTCAAGACTTATAAGCAAATTAGGGAGAGATTTTCTTAAAGAGGACTAGAGAGAGATGTCCTCAAATACATCAAAGAGTGTATCACTTGCTAGCAAAACAAGATAGAATAAGTATTTCTAGTAGGTTTATTGCAGCCCTTGCCAATTCCTAATAAAAAATGGGAGAGATTTTCTTGGAGAGGACTCGAGAGAGATGTCCTCAAATACATCAGAGAGTGTATTACCTGCTAGCAAAACAAGATAGAATAAGTATTTCTAGTAGGTTTATTGCAGTCCTTGCCAATTCCTACTCAAAAATGGGAGAGATTTTCTTGGAGAGGACTCGAGAGAGATGTCCTCAAATACATCAAAGAGTGTATCACCTGCTAACAAAACAAGATAGAATAAGTATTTCTAGTAGGTTTATTACAGCCCTTGTCAATTCCTAATAAAAAATGGGAGCATTTCAATGGATTTCATCGCCAGTCTTCCAAAGGTTCAGGATAAGGATTGTATATATGTTGTAGTTGACAGACTCACTAAGTATGCTCATTTCTTCACTATATCTTCAGAGTTTAAGGCACCACAAGTGGCTGGTTTGTTATTCAAAGAAGTATTTAGTCTTCATCGGTTGCCTAAAAACATAGTGAGTGACAAGGACAACAAGTTCCTTAGTTTATTTTGGTAGGAGTTCTTTCATTTGATAGGAACCAAATTGACTCCTAGTACCAATTATCACCCTCAAACAAATGGTCAAATGAAGATTGTAAATAAGTGGATTGAGGAATATATGAGGAATTATGTAGTAGGACAGTAGACAACTTGGATCAAATGGCTCTATTTGGAGTAACATTGTTACAACACCTCACATCATATGTCTATTGGTTTGACTCCATTTAGGGCCTTGTATGGTTATGATGCTCTTTCTTTTGTGGATTTGGTCATCACAGATAGTAGAGTGCCAAGGGCAAAGACTTGCTAAAACAAAGCCACGAAACTTTGGAGTCACTCAAGGAAAATCTCCAATCAGCATAGAATCAGCAAAAGATATATGCAGAGCAGTATTATATTGAGATTGGAAACATAGTTTTCTTAAGGTTATAGTCCTATCTAACTCTCTTCTCTCAAGAAAAATGGAGTTGGAAAGCTCAAGCCTCGATTCTATGGCCCTTACAAGATCAAGCGAAGAATTGAGGAGGTTGCTTATGAGCTTGAGTTGCTAGAGCACTATAAGATTCACAACGTGTTTCATGGTTCATGCCTCAAAAGGGCACTTTGGACAACACATCACTCCTTTCACAGAGTTGCCACCTCTGGACGATGAGGGTAAATTGATCTTAATACCAGCAGCCTTCATTGTTTTCTGAGGATGAGATCTATAATTTGGAGAGACAAGCAATGGAGGAGGGGGTTGCCGCTGGAATCGATGGATTGGGATTCTCATTAGATGACATTGAGGATGAGGAGACATTGCCACTAGGACCACTACTAGCATCTACATCCAGGATGGAGGTTGAGCCACGGTTTGTCATGTCGAGGAGGGAGGAGCCACAACAGATTCCTAGGACTAGACCTTCTAGTTCTACCACTCCCCTTGTTTTCAGTAGACTTGGGAAGAGGAAGATGTAGTATTTTAATATTTAGTATTTACTTTCAGTTTTACAAAAACAATTTGCTATTTCCATTTTGTTTCAGACTATCAGTATCAGTGCATTCCACATGAGGATGCCATTTTGTACCCAATTTACTTTGAAATCAATCAAATACAACTAGACTCATCTTGTTTCTCATTTATTGACTTGTTGGATGCATCTAATCATTGAATTTTGCAAAAAAAATGTGTTTTTAATGAAATTTAAACAATTTTTTAAGTTGCCAAGTTTTTTGCCGAGTCGAGTTTTTTAGGCTTGGCGGGTTTTTGCTTTTGGCGAGTTTTTCAACTATGATCTTATCCATATGTCCTGATGAAACCCGCCTAGGAAGGGCGGTTTTGGAGGTATTGCTTGGAGAATGTGTTGTGAACCCTTGTACTTCTTGATCTTGACCCTCTTCTCTTCTTCATTTGCCAGACTTAGTGATTTTTCATCATTCTTTCCAATTAATTCATCATTGTTGAGAGTTTAAGTAATGCTTGGTATCATCTTCATCATTCTCATCAAGTGAACTTGCAAATTATGCCACCTTCATCCCTGGGCGGTCCTGGAGGCAGTGTGTGGATAGTTTCATGTGGGAGGAGATATAATCCATGAACATACCTTGAGGCCACCCAAGTAGGGCGGGTTTGGAGATGATGCATGGATTGTTGCTTGTAATGTACTTAACTTCCCTCCAACTTGCAAACCTTGCTTGAAATTCATCATTTCTCAGTGCCTTGTACTTGAAAACCTTCTAAACTTAACCATTTTCTCCTAGGGCGGGTTGGAGGGTGTTGTCTGGACAAAGTCTCCTGAAGATGATGATACTGTCCAAGAGGACCTTGTGAGGCCGCCTAGGCTGGGCGGACTGGGAAGGCTTGCACGGATTATGCCTTGTGATGCCTTATAAGTCCTTCAAACATGAAATTTACCCCAAAGTTCATCATTTCTCAGTCCAAAAACCTTATAAACTTCATGTCAATGCCTCTAGGGCACATCTAGAGACTCTGATTGGAGAGATGTACGTGCAGGAGACTGAATCCATTACTCCATGCCCAGGTCGCCCAAGTAGGGCGGGTTTGGAGGCAGGGCTTGGATTATACCTTGTAAACTCCAGTCTCAATCATTCAAAGTGTCTCGTGAAAAATTCTAAGGCATGAAAAGTGTTTGACTTGTCTTATGTCCCCTTTTTGCATGTGTTTTGAACCAAAACTTGAGCTAAGAGACGAAAACCTAACGAAACCTAAGCAAAAACTAGGGGGTCCCCATTTGCAATGGGGCGATGTGTGATGAGGTCACAACATCTAGCGACTCCACGAGAGAAATGTTCCTAAACATTTCAAAAATAAAGGCTCATTCAACACCTAAAATCTTCAACATAACTTCTTCAAGTTCATCCAATGACTAAGAAACATACTGAAAAGAAGAATAGAAGCATAAATTGTATCAAGACATTTCATCTCTGTGGTTTCATAAGATAAGCATTTCATTTAAAGTTCTTCATGCATTCCAAAGATAAACAAGAATCATAATTTCAAAATCCTTGAGTACACCCACAAACTAGGCCGTATAAACACAACTACTTGATCATAGAATCGAAACCAACTGCCAGCATGACCATCCATATTCCAAAAATCCAAGTGTGTGCACATGTATTCGTTCCCATCCCTCAAAAACTAAGATCATCTAAGTTTGCCCGTCTTAAGCTCGCAAGTTCATGGAAGGCAAATGAATGGATGTGAGTACGTGAGCGATAGCAGATAAAATAGTTGGAAATGGTATGGAGTTGAAGTGGAATGAAATGAGACAGAGTGTCTCTACGCATGACACCTGTTTGCCAGGTTTTTGCCATGGTACTTATCCAAGGCGCCACCAGAAGTGGTTTTCACCTGCGGACGAAAGGATTTCTCTTTACTATTTTTTTTTTAATTTATTTTTTAAAAATAATCTCCATGAATGACAATTACACATGGCGCCTGTTTGCCAGGTTTTTACCATGGTAATAGATAGGAGGGAATCATGTGTCTAATTTCGTGAAAAAGATAGCCCATACAAAAACCATGTCGAGTCAATATATTCACTAATGTTGGTAAGGAATGACAGACATAATACGAATGATATAAAGGTGCGTAGAAATAGTGGACTATAATGTGGATTATGCAAAACAGATAGATGGGCATATCCAAACATAGATCAGGTAGTGGTGGAGTGTGTTGGATGGCGGGATATGTAGTGGAAACGGATGGTATGTATTGGGATGAACAGAATGGAATGAAATTGCAATCAACATCTGTACGTACCGAACTAAACTTCAAAGCTTGCAAAGGGAAGGGAGGTATATTTAGGAACGAGAGTGATGGCTAGTGAATGTAGCTTCATAGTGACTTCATAACCCATGCAGACTTAGAATTTTCTTTTGATTTAATTTTGTGGTATGGAGTATTAGGTGGAACTTTGGATGGAATGAAAATGGGATGGTATGAGGTAAATGGAAATGGATTCTTCGGATGCGGAAGCCGCTTTGGATTTGGCTTACTGTGACTTAAATACCCAGACTTTTGGCTTCTTTAGGAAATATGGAATGAAATAGCCTTTGAATATGCTTTGCTTTGATTACTTGCATTTGTATTCTGAAGCATAAAGATCTGTTGGATTTTCAGGAATTTCTTCGTTTCATAGGTAAAGGCATCCAAATATTTATTTCATGAAAATATGGAAAAGGCAGATGGACTGCAAGCTTCTCATTTAGACGACACTTACATTCATTGATCAAGATTAGGAAATGGGTAAATGGATAAAAGGATATGAATATATGAGTTAGACAAATGGAGGTAAGATGGATGGCGGAAGGTATGTGTAAAAGGTGTGTGGTCATATGCTTTTGGAATTTGCATAGTAACGAAGGCGGAATGGATACTCATATAATGGGTGGATAATGGAAAATGATGGATTTAGGCGGAGCGGATGGGAATACCAACATCTTGACCTTGCTTTCTGTGCAGTGGCTAAGATCATATGAATGGATATTGACATGGATAGACTCCAAATGCATCATTCATAAAGGACTTAAACCTTTACCCTGATAGCTCATCTCTTGGAGTATATGACGAACAACTGGATTACATGAATAACTCGGACATTAGACTTGAGTTTATTATTCAATGGGAAAGTTATTGTGGATGGAAGATTTATTGCATATATGAAGTGACAGATGGAATGAAGGAATGCGGGAATGATTATTATGGAGTGCAGTGGAACCATGAACTATCTTACTTAATTCAAGCTCATCTAGACTCTCTTAGCGACTTCGGGATCTTGAGTATGTAAGGTATAAGATCTCAAAATACTTCAAGTCATACTGAACAATTGACTCCTCTCCTAAGAACAAACAGTCATGCTATCCGACACTAGCAATGGAATCCATAATGGATCCATCCATCTGATACAAGTTTATCAAAAGAAAGCAATGAAGCGTTCATTTTAAGATTAAACATTTTAAACAAATAATCAAAGATATCCATGTCCAGATGCAATGTATGATTCCATTCTTGAGTCAAGTACAGATCTTAGTAAAAAGATAATCTAAAGAAAATTACCTTCCGATCTTGAAGAATTTCATGGACCTTTATGCAAGAAATGAACTTAACATAACCTCATGAAGTCAACCAAAATGTGTTTGAAAGTTAATCACCCCTATGCGTAATGAAAACTCCCCGAACAACAAATCCTAAAACACTAAACCTAAAACAAAGCAAACTAAAACACTAAAAGCTAAGGAAAACTAACCTACGGAAAACAGGAAACACCTAATCTAACTATATACAAGAAAAGTTCCCCCCAGGAACTCAGGTTTGGAAATAATGTTTCAGGTACTGCCCATTGACGGGCAATGGTATGTTTTCTCCAGTCAAAGTTTTCAACTTGAACGTGTTTTCTCCCAAGATTTCTGCAATTTGGTATGGACCTTTCCAGAGGTAATCAAACTTATCGTGGTCTGCTCTTCGTTCATGTGCTTTATCCCAATACAAAACTAGATCTGAAATCCTGAAGGACTTTACTATTGCTTGATGATCAAACCAACGCTTCACTACACCCTGATGTTTCATGAATTTGTCCAAAGTTGTGTCTCGCTTTTCTTCTAGGTGTAACAGTTGTGAAAGCCTAGTCTGAACTCTTTCATCCTAATCCATGTAGTCTTGCATAAATTGAAGTGTTGGGATCCTCAGTTGTATAGGAAAGATCGGGTCCTGGCCATAGACTAAGTGGTATGGAGAAGTACCTAGGGATGATTTCACTCGAGTTATGTTTGCCCAAAGAGCAAACTTTAGCTGAGTATGACAATCCCTTGGGTTCTTATCCAGTAATCGCTTGATTGCATTCAGTAAATTCTTATTCGTTGATTCAGCTAGGCCATTCCCTTGCGGATAATAATTGGAAGAAAATTTCAATGTAATCCCATATTCAAAAGCCCAGTTAGAAAACTTAATTGAAGTGAAAGCAGACCCATTATCACAAACTAATGCATGTGGACATCCAAACCTGGTGATAATGTTCTCTTCAAGAAATTTTATGACATCTGAAGTGCACAGTTTTAATGCATGAGCTTCTGACCATCTAGTACAATAATCAGTAGCGGTTAGAATATACCTGTGTTGTGCTAAGGAAGGTGGATTAATCATACCAATAAAATCAAGGCCCCATTGAGCGAAAGACCTTACTTCAAAAAGGGTTGCAGCGACATCACAGGATTCTTTTCTCTCGAAGCGACTACCTGGCATGTTGCAAGTTTTGACATGTTGATGGGCGTTGTTGAACAAAGTAGGCCAGTAATAGCCTGCCCTCAGGACCTGGTGAGCTGTTGCCAGTCCACCACCATGACAAGTACCAAATTTATCATGAAATTGTTCCATTATCTGTCCTGCCTCCTACTTACCAACACACCTTAGGTAAACCCCTTCATGATTCTGTCGAAACAGAACCGCTCCTTGTAGCATAAATCTTTGACTCCTGTATTTCAACGCTCTTCTCTGCGATGGGATCATGTATGGCAGACACCTTTGAGTGATCAGATAGTAAACAATGTCATCATACCACTCATCAGGCGACACCTCTTCTAGCACATATGCTTGATTAACCAACTTGGACCCTTCAACGACTATTGTTTCTGTAAGTGCCTGACCTTGAACTAACTTCATGGGCTGAATCTCTATGTCGTATTCTTGTATGATGGCGACCCACTTGCCTCTTCTCTCTCCTAGCTCATTTTGCAGTAACAAGGTTTTTATCGCGGCATCTGGCACTATAGCATACACCTTGCTTCTGAGAATGTAATGTCTGAATTTCTTGATGGCTCTTACCAGAGCATATGCGTGCTTTTCAACACACAGGTATCTTAGCTCTGCCTCTTTGAATGGAGCACTCATGAAAGCAATGGGATGTTCATCCCTTTCTTCTATTCTTTGTGTCAGGATGCCTGCACATGTGTGATCTAATGCAAACGAGCATAAATAGAATGGTTTCGTGTAGTCTGGACTGATAAGAACCGGAGCCGTAGCAATAGCCTTCTTGATCTCTTCGAATGATTTCCTTGATTGTGGAGTCCAGTCCATTTTTGTGTCTTTCTTTAACATCTCATTGAGTGGTTTCACTATTTCTACGAACCCAATAATGAATTTTCTGACAAAATTGATCCTTCCAAAGAAAGATTTTAACTCCTTTTTACTAGCCAGCATACTTATCTTCTGTATTGCTTCCACTTTGTCAGGATCAATTGAAATCCCCTCTACTGAGATTACATGCCCCAACAATTACTTTCGGTAACTCCGAAAATGCATTTCTTCAGATTAAGAGAAATACCATATTGTCGACATCTTTCAAACACTTTCCTTAAATGCACACATGGTCTTCCCTTATCTTTGAAAACACTGTTAAGTCATCCATATAAATCACAATGCACTTCCTGACTGTGTCCCTGAATGCGATGTCCATGGCCTTCTGGAATGTAGCTCCGACATTGATTAACCCAAATGGCATCCTCCTGTATGCGAAAATTCCCCATTTGGTAGTGAAAGCTGTTTTCAATCGATCTTCTTCCTCAACCATGACCTGGTTGTAGCCTGAATATCCATCTAGAAAGGACATCATTTGCGATCCATAAAAGATTTTAAGGACTTCATCGAGCGAAGGCAATGGGTAATTATCCTTCTCTGAGGCTCTATTGAGATTTCAAAAATCAACACATAACCTAATCTCACCATTCTTTTTGCGAACAGGTACTAAATTGGCGATCCACGTAGAGTGCCTTACTGGAAAAATAATCTGGGCTCGTAGAAGCTTCTTGACTTCATAAATAAGTGGTTCCAACAGAGCATTGACAGGCCTTTGCCTTTGCCGAAAAGGCTTGCTTCCAGACTTGAGGGGAATTGTGTGAGTGATGATGGAAGTATCATATGTTTTGAGATCTTCGTAATTCCATGCAATAACATCTTGAAACTCCTTCATTAGTTTAATGATGTTCTCTCTTTCTTTTGGTGTACATACTTTGCTAATGAAAACATTGTTCACATTCTCCTCTGTTCCTAGGTTCACTGTGTCACACTTACTTCCTTCTTTCCGAGATTGAGGAGCATTTAACCTGTCAGTGTTGAAAAGTCGCTCAAGCTCTATCATTCCTCTTGGGATTGTATTATTCTTCAAATTCATTATCCCATCAGGATCAATCTCTGCTTCCTCAATCTCTTCTTCATCAATAATCTGTGCTGTAAATATCCCGGAGTTTGTTAAAAAGTCCAGTATATGCTTGTCATCCTCAAATACTTGAAAATTCGTGACATTATCTGGAACTGAAGGAACCGACGTCATTTCAACAATAAACTTTCTTTAACCCCTCCATTGATAAGGGTGCCAAAGACCCTGCCGCTTGAGCCAATGCGTTTGCGACTTGATTTTTTGACCTATATATGGATTTGATGTTGAAAGCGTCAAATTCCTCTATAAGATCCCATACTCTGTTTCTATACCTCTTTAAACGCTTATCATGGCAGACATATTGCTTTCTAACCTGCTTAATGACAACTTCCAAGTCTCCGAAAACATGCAAGATTTTAGCTTTCTTCTTGATAGCTAAGAGTAATCCATGTACTAGAGCTTCATATTCTGCAACATTATTTGTACATGGAAATTGCAATCTCAATGCTGATAAGTACGTCTCTCCAATTGGACTGATTAATTCAAAGCCAGCTCTAGATCCTTGTTTGGATTTAGACCCATCAAATCTCAGCGTCCATTCCTGATCTGTTTCCTGCTCCGAACTTTGACCTTCTCTATCTTCACTTTTCTTTTCTTCACTCTTCTCTTGACATTTTCCTAAAGCTATTTCCTGTATGTCTTCTTCTCCTGAAGTGGAACTATCATCTTCTGTGGAAGACTCACTGGTGGAAAGTTCTTCTATTTCTAGCTTTTCTTGTTCTGCTTCCGGTTTCAATGCCTCCGGAATTCTTTTCCTGACCTGCTCAAGGGCTACTTTGCACATTTCACATGTGAATTCCGAATGGAAGGCATTATGTACTCGGCACCAATTCGGTAGCAACAAATCCTGAATTCTGGCATATCCTCCGAGCTCTAAACTCTGCTTAACATTTCTCAAAACGAAGTTTCTAAAATTTTTTAACATACCTTCACTCTCTTCATCCGAAGGAATCTCATGATCACTCTCTACTAACACCTCAGTTGAATTTTGCAGCATGAGAACCTCTTGAACCTTAGGTTTATATACGCCAAGATCAGATTCTACAAACAAAACTTCATTGTCCTCGCCATATTCCATGATAGTGAGCTTCAGTCGAGGACAACTGTCTATCTTGATCTGATTTGGCAACCCTTTCCATGATAACCACATGTGCGAGAAATCTGTCGATACATATCCATTGAGTTTGCGCAACCAATCCCTACTTAGCAGCATCCCATAACTTTCTGGAATGTCTACAACTGATATATCAATATAATGTTGAATCCTGGGGTCAACTGCCAGCTGCATGTGAATATTGTGTAATTCCCCAACGACTGGAACTTTTGTTTTGTCTAACTGCGTAACCTTCTTGGTGGTCTGAGTTGGAACTACGCCTAACTTCTTACATATGGCAAGTGGCGTGACATTGCTCGAAGCTCCTGAATCTATCAAACAATTATGCAATAGTTTTCCAAAAAGCCTTACCGATAGAAGGAATGGTGCCGGCTCATCTCTTCCTTGATAAAACACCATTGACTTCTTATTCGGAGCTATGAAGCTTGATTCTTTCAATGTATGTGTCTGCACCTTGGCGTCTTGACCTTTTGGCATGCTAGTAGTAACCGCTGATTCTTCCTTCTTAGAGGCTTTCTCTTGCACCTGCTTTGTTGGCTCAGGCACATTTTGTGCTACATACACCGTGTTCGACTGTTCTTGCGATTGAAATGGTCCTAATTGAGCTACATTGGTGTTCTGTGTCGTGTTAACACGAGGTTGACTTGATATGGGTGGAGCAGTTGAAGTCGAAGCCTCTGGTGTGTTTTGATTGCTACTTCTAATTTTGTTGTCACCTAGACTTCCCAGAAAGGTATCTCTCAACTTCTGAACCTTCATTAATTCCATCAACGGCAAACTAATCTTTACCTTCTTGAGTTCTTCAACAACACTGTCCTAGTCTCTTGAGATCATCTTTGGCATCTGAACTCGAAGAAGAACTAGCCCTCTGTGTCTCTTTCTGCTGCGGAACACTATATGGTGGACTTGTTCTTTGTGGAACATCCCTCTGCCTATACTCGGGTGAATCCCTTGGATAGCCTGGATTGTTACTTTAGGATCCGCTGGTGTATGAAAATTGTTTGAAGGCGTTGAGGAGGTTAAAGGATCCTGCATTCACGGATTTCTCTGATATACCCTTGGTGGCACATTTCCTGTCGAATGCTGGAAAGCTTGTACTTCGCATGTTTCCTCAGTTTGATACTCACCTTCAGACGGATGACCGTCACTAAAATCGTCCACTGGTCCATTTGCTGAAGCTGGCGGAAACTTCCCATTATAACTGCTCAAGTTGTACTCCATCATTGGGGGGAATATGAAATCTTCAATCATCAATGCCTGATCATATTGAGTTGTCGGGACGAGTTCATATCATGTCGTCGGCTGCGACGCTGCTTCTTGTGCTTGCATACTTTGCATTTCTTTTTGGAAAATGTTGGCAGCAATCTTGAACTCAGGACATTGCATCTCAGAATGTTGATTAGTGTTGTGCAGTTGGCACCAAGTTGATAGGGCCGCTTACGCTAGGAACACCTTGTCGGATGGTTTTGCGTCAAAACTTGGATTGTTCTCCAACGGAGAAGGAACATTGCCATTATTGGGAGATGTGTTCCACATTCTGTTTTGCCTCTGATATCCCTGGTTTGCTCGGAATCCTTGATTATATCCTTGATATCCGCCTTGATTTCCTTGATTTGCTTGGAAGTTTCTCTGCATATTTTGCAAATAGTTGTTTTGATTCCTCAAATGCGTAACTTCCATTGACAGCTTCCTAACCTGATCGACCAAATCTTTCATTTCTTCCTTTTCTTCTTGAGTCCTTGTGGAAGATGATGATGATCCCTGCAGATACATTGGTTGGGCAGGCGATGCTTGTGAGATAGGTACTCCTGGATGCAATACCAACTGATTACTAGGTGCTGGTACCGGATTCATCGTTGGAGTGTGCTGCGTCAATGCTTGATTGATCCCTTAGATTTGATTTGGCATAGCAGGATGTCCGAGATGATTAAGTGGCCCATGAGTATTCATGCCTAAGTCAGTATTCACCTTGATAGCTTCAACATAGGCTTCTATTAAAGTTGTCGGTGGTGCTCTTGCTCTCTTCACGAACATAGACATCAGGCGATCTAATGCTGCATTGTAAACTTCCCTTGCCATTGCATCATCCACATTGTAAGGATCTCGCAACCTTGTATAAGCCTTGTGAAATCGGTTGTTGAAAGAGCTGATGGGTTCATGTTCTTGCCTCTTGATGTCCACAAACTGTTTGTACAACTCGGATGGAGTAATGGGGACTTTGAACTTTTCCAGGAAAGCATCTTTCAATGTTTGCCAATTAGTGATGGAGCCTACAGGTAAATGAATATACCAGAAGTATGCATCGTCCCCCAAAGAATAAGGAAACAGTCGACATGCTACATCTTGGTGTTCGACTCTTCTATTCCAAAGAGTATCTTCGAAAATCTTAATGTGCTCCTCCGCTGTCCTATTTACATCATTGACCTAAAACTTTGAGCAGACCTGCTCAGGGTTCTTGGGCATCTCATGATAATTCGCGAAGGCAGTGAGAGGTGAAGCATCTGCTGGGAGCCAAGCCATTGGAACGTTGGGTTGCTGAACTTGGACTGCTTGCTTAGCTCCTTGCTGAAGCGGAGTTGCTTGGGCGACTCCTTGTTGTGTTGGAGTTGCTTGAGGTACTTCTTGCGTATTGCTTTGTTGAACAATTCCTACGGATGGGTTTTGTGATGGAGGCATTCGGAACTCTCCTCCGCTCGGAGATCCTTGGCTTGATGAACCCGCTTTCTTCCCTTTCTTGGACTTGGTTGGAAACCCCAACTCAACCAAATCTTTGGATGCTCCTGGTGTAGACCTTAAAATCCTTTGATGCTTATCGGGTGAAAATGAACCAATTCGATCTAGCGTGAACTTTCTTGCTTTTATGACAACCTGTAGAGTGCAGGCCCTCCTTCTAGTGCCAATTATGTTGATGTGTTTTCCTTGCACGAACAACGCAGCATAAAATACTTACGTATTTTATCCTCTTGAAAAGTCACTCCAAAAATGATCAACTTAAGTAGACTCCAAGATTCAAAATATCTTCTTTCACTTGATAGATGAGGATAACTCGTGGCAAAGATGTGTTTTGTTGATTCAAAAAAGAGACTTACACTCACTGTTCAACGACAGGAAAATACCGTTTCCACTCGCACAGGTGATAACACTTGCTTCAAGGCTACACACGCCATGATAAACTTATGATATAACAATACAACTCTTGATCCTACTTCTAGCAATGTGTTTCAAAAAAGTACAAAAGATAAGGGTTTAGAGAGAATATCTAATCTAGGTGTAAGCTACCATCATCAATTCATGGAAATCTCAACCACGCTTTGCTTCGCCATGAAACAACTCCTCAAAGGTGATGCAATCTTCTAAGGATAAGCTAAAGGTTTTCAAATTGCTTTATGGGCAATCGAAGTAAAGCTTGTAGATGAGTTCAGTCTAACCTTACACTATAACTTGCCAGCGACAAATCATAAAAGGTATGAACATATAGAGATTTCACCAATAAATTGAAAGACAACAACTCCCACGAACTAAAACTAGCAAATTTTAAAAGAAATAAACTAAGTTAAAACATCTAATGTGAGTGAGTACTTAGCAACCATGCAACTTGCAAAGAGAACACAATATCACCATGAATAGCTCAACAATGAACTTGTATTAATCTCAGCAAAGTCTTAGCAACAGCGCTAATTAGCTCAAAACTCATATACAAATTGAAGAGGAATGAGGTTTATATAGACCTCAAAATACAATGAACGGCCAAGATCAATTTGGACTCAATGGCCGAGATCATGCCACATCAAAGGTGGTTACAACAACTTTCTATTTTTAGAAATATACAAGAAGCAATAAATGCACGCTTTCCAAGGTGACACCTTGGCGCCTATGTGGACTGACCACGTGCCATTTCTTTCTTGTGTTTATTCTTCTTGACCAATGCCGTGAACTTTGGAACAACCTTCGCCATGTCAGCAACTGGTACATTTGGCACGTTCCGAATGGTTCCTTTTGCCATCATCACATCTTGTGTATGCTCGTCAATTGTCTTCTCCCACTCAGCTACACCAACCTGCTTTCCACCAATGAATGAGATCAAGGAGTAGATGTTCAACTGCTCACCAAAAATGAAGTGAGAAGTGTCAAAGTAATGTGAGTGTATGTAATTCTTCACATCATGAATTGCAACCTCTCCTTAGAGATCACACATATCATCCATCACACCAACTATCTTATTATGAGCCCTCTGGAGTACACTATCTACTCAAACACAATCCATCTTAACCTTGTCAAGAAGCTGCTCTATTATGTACATAGTGAAGTACCAAGTAGAGAAATCATACGATGAACCTTCTTCAACTACTCCTCCCTCTATCAATGCTGACAGTAGAGTGTTCATCAAATCTTGCAAATGTGGCATATAATTTCTCTTGACCTCATCGAATTTGAAACATGCTGCTGAAACTACTTGAAGTCTTTCCAACAGCTGAGCAACGGTTTCATACTTTTGGACAAGTTCTTCAATGAATGCATCTATTTGGTTTCTAACTCTTCCTATCCAGCTTTTCAGTTCTTGAGACTGTGATTTCATACCTTCTAGATGAGCAACGGATTCTTGTGAAAGCATGGGAGGTGGAGTAGACGTCCCTTCACGCTGCCGAATTGGATTCATCAATTGCTGGATATATTGCTTGAAGGCGAGGTTTTCTTTCTCCAATCGATTTCCTCTTTCCTTTTCACGCCTCCATCTTTCTTTGACCACTGAAACTGATTCCTCCAATTCTTCAAACTGTTGCTCTTCTGTTGCTAGTCCCAAATCCACAGTGGTTACATCGTAGTTTTTAGGAACAATATCATCAGCTATTTTGTGTACCTTTGGCACTGCAATGTGTACTTTCCTTGACCCAGAACTATCCCTTGTAATCTTGGAGAGTCTAGTCGCCTTTTCTTTTCCCTTATCTCGCCTTGTCCTACCTAACAACTCTTGTATGTTAACCTCAGGCGCTACTTCCACGACTGAAGTCTCCTTTACTCTCTTCCTCAACCAATCTGGCAAGGCAGACAGATCTTCTTGAACACCTTGTTCTTGAGCTCTAGCTTATGACTTTGATGACTACGCTTCCTCATCAGACACTTCAATGTGCATATCTATTTCATGTGTGACAGCTTCTTGATCCTTGGAGGGACTTGATCGGACTTCTTCAGCTAGAACCTCATGCATGTTTGCTTGATCTAATGTCTGTGGAACTCCTTGGTTTTCTCTTTCTTCATTCTCCACTACTGATGTTACATTCATATCCTGAGAAGGACCACCTCCTTGTCTGGAAGAAGTACTAGTTTCAAGTCTTGAACTCAACTTTATCTTCTTCCGACTACTTTCTCCATGTGAGTCATCCAGATGCTTCCTCTTGCCAGGCTGAGCTTCTTCTTTGGAGCTCGCACTATATCCACTAGACTCACTGTGGTGTTTGCTACTAGACTCACTATCATCCACTTCCTGTGATTGCCGTGATTTGGCTTCCCCCATCAAGTTATATGTGAGATCTTGATTTGCATCCTTGAGCTTCTGTACTTGACAGTCTGCATACTTCTTTGTAATGTTTATGACTCGCTGTATCCAATCATCATGACCAACTTCTCTTTCAGCCCAATTGATAGTGATGGGTCCTTCCTTATCAAACAATCTTTGCACGAGGAACCTGTCAGTCTCTTCCAACTGATCAGGAATAGGCATTATGTTACATGACCTCACCAAGTCCCAAGCCATCCTTGAACATCTCTTTTCTCTAATGTCCTCATCATCAGCTGCATCTGCCCAATGATCCTCTTGATGCTCTCGGTGCCTAAACCTCTTTCCAAATGCTTTCCGAATTGTGTTGAATGGATCAAAGTGGTCTCGACTCGTGTCATGAAGCACTAGATTGTAAGCTTGAAGTTCATACTCTGAATGTTGTGCAGCTTGCAATGTTGGACAAGTCTCCAACTTTCCAACTTCGATTTGCTCATGAATGTTGTTGCTTATAACATATGAGCTCATATAGAAAGTCTGTCTCTTGCAGCTTGATCATTTGCTCATGAATGTTGTTGCTTATGATGCCGGCCCAATCAATCATCACCTCACCCTTGACGATCTCTTGCATGAATAAGAACATCCACGCGTCGAATGTTGATGATTGTTGACAACCCATTATTCTGTTCAAGAAGATCACCATGTAGCTGAACTCCGGGATGAAATCTGATTTGTGAAGCTTCTTCAGCAACTTGCTATGATGACTTCTTGATTGCTTCACCCAATTGACGTTTATCTCTTGCTTACAATCACTTGTCGCTCCTTCAAATACCCTTTGAGCTTGCTCTCGAGTGTAGATGGTGAGCTTCCTATGCTTCGAGATGTTGAACGTTTCGGCGATGGCCTCCCTCCTCAAGTGAGCTAAGACTTGTCCATTAGATGTTTCAATACATCTAGTCTCTTGGTTGTAATGACTGGCACATTCCCACATAAGCTCGGCACTCGGCAAAGCGGGCGGAATGCATGCGGCTTGGACGATTCCATTGCGAAGCATCTCATGAATGAGCTTTGAACGGGTTGGCTTGTAGAGCTCTCTCTTGATCTCCTCCATGTCGATGTGGCCCAAGTTGGTGTCGCTCACGTTCCTCCACTTAGACATGATCTTTGTCTCCGGCATGACTCCTTGCTTATCACTCTTCATCAAAGCTTGTCTTTCCTTGGCGTTCATCATCTACCTCCTCCTACAAGAGAAGACAACACATGTTAGAAGGCTGATGTGACACTTGATATAAGGATTCTCCTAACATCTAACTCATCTCCTCATGCATGTGCAACAAAAACAATGAATTTTAAAACAACATACCTTAGAAAAATCAGAATTTATGAATAAAATCAGAACTTGGGAAGAATTAACTCCTAAAGACACTTGAATTTTTTACTTCTCCTCTTGAAAAATCTGCTGCTCCTTGGTGAAGTAGGTTTGCTCTGCTGCAAATCAGAATTAAATTTGATTTGTTTTTGATGAAATTTGCAAGAATGAACCTCTATATATACTAGTCGCTGCACTTATCTCTTGGGCAGGTCGGCCTAGTCTGGGATGGTCGGCCTAGACAAGAGTAAAAATTAATGTTTTGAAGTCTTTTCCACGCCTTCATGCAATGAGCGCCCTTCTTGGGCGGATTTGGAGGTGACAGGTGGAGAGTGTGTTGTGAAGACATGACCTTATCTGAGTGAAGGGCTCAAGGCCGCCTAGCATGGGCGGGATTGGAGGTTGCATGTGGATTTTCATAACTTAAGCATTTTTTGACTTGATTTTGACAATCTAAGAACTTCTCACTTGCTTCATTGATGATTTGACCTCTTTGCATGAGATGGACAACCTTGGGAGGAGTGGACTTGAAGGGAGTGTATGGAGTATGTGTTGTGGAGGAGGTGTAGTCCAAGCAAGGTGTTGAAGGTTGTGTATGGAGAATGTGTTGTGGAGGAGGTGAAGTCCAAGCAAGGGGTTGAAGACCGCCTAGCATGGGCGGGATTGAAGGTGCTGTTTGGACTTCTTCACTTAAACTTCACTTGATGCTCATTTCCTTCCTTACGAAGACCTTTCTCTCCAACCTCCAGACTCAGCCAAAATTTTGAGATGTTAATGAAGTTGAAGGACACATCTTGAATGTCAGGTGATCTTATCCATATGTCCTGATGAAACCCGCCTAGGAAGGGCGGTTTTGGAGGTATTGCTTGGAGAATGTGTTGTGAACCCTTGTACTTCTTGATCTTGACCCTCTTCTCTTCTTCATTTGCCAGACTTAGTGATTTTTCATCATTCTTGAGAGTTTAAGTAATGCTTGGTATCATCTTCATCATTCTCATCAAGTAAACTTGCAAATTATGCCACCTTCATCCCTGGGCGGTCCTGGAGGCAGTGTGTGGATAGTTTCATGTGGGAGGAGATATAATCCATGAACATACCTTAAGGCCGCCCAGGTAGGGCGGGTTTGGAGATGATGCATGGAATGTTGCTTGTAATCTGCTTAACTTCCCTCCAACTTGCAAACCTTGCTTGAAATTCATCATTTCTCAGTGCCTTGTACTTGAAAACCTTCTAAACTTAACCATTTTCTCCTAGGGCGGGTTGGAGGGTGTTGTCTGGACAAAGTCTCCTGAAGATGATGATACTGTCCAAGAGGACCTTGTGAGGCCGCCTAGGCTGGGTGGGCTGGGAAGGCTTGCATGGATTATGCCTTGTGATGCCTTATAAGCCCTTCAAACATGAAATTTACCCCGAAGTTCATCATTTCTCAGTCCAAAAACCTTATAAACTTCATGTCAATCCTTCTAGGGCGCATCTGGAGACTTTGACTGGAGAGATGTACGTGCAGGAGACTGAATCCATGACTCCATGCCCAGGCCACCCAGGTAGGGTGGGTTTGGAGGCAGGGCTTGGATTATACCTTGTAAACTCCAGTCTCGATCATTCAAAGTGTCTCGTGAAAAATTCTAAGGCATGAAAAGTGTTTGACCTGTCCTATGTCCCTCATCCTGAAACCCGCTCCCCATCTCCCCGTCAAGAAACTTTGTGGAACATAGATCAAATCTAATAGAAAACACATTTGTACTCATTTATGGACTCATTGGATACATTTTGTAATTGAATTTTGTAAAAAAGTTGTGTTTTTAAAGAAGTTTAAGTTATTTTTTTAATTTTAAGTTGTGTTTTTGTCGAGTCGCAAATTTTGGGTTTGCCGAGTTTTCTAATTATGATTTGCATCACCTAGAAATGGGTACAACTTCTAAACTTTGAATAATATTTCTAAAATGTTGCAGCAACATCAAGAGATCATATAGCCCCATCTATTATGTACAGTGAACCCTGTGCTTCATTCTCAATATGATACGACATTCAATAATTCACCAAAATGGTACGACAAATATGGAATTATTGTTGTAAATTGTACGGTCAGTCTAGATAATTAAATCCATCTTGTTTAGATGTTGTGATCCTTTTATAAGAGGTATGAATGGAAAATGTTCACAAATGCAACAATAAAATCTGTTGTTATTACAGCAATATGATAATACTATAACATTGAAAACTTTGTTATTTGGTGTTAGCACAACATGATATGAAATTGAAACCCTACAACAAATAAATATAAACCCTTCGCAGCAGAATATAAGATTGAAACCCTTGGCAATAAATCTAGAATAATTCTAGCAGCTAGCTAAATGTTTATTAGATGATGATGAAAATGGACTGTTATAGCTGAACCCCTTTTATTATTCAAACTTCCAAAATAAACAACAAAATCCAACTCACAAAATATGCAGCTATAGGTGTATTGTAGCGCGACACTGTTGCAACGATACAAAAGTATTATAGCGATGATACTATAGCAGTACTATAGCAAACTGAAAATCTCCAAAAATCCTTCTTTACCAACTAAAATTGGTAATAAACTTCAACCTTTTCAGCACAACTGTGACCTCTAGATGAAATCAACATAAAAGACAAGAAAGTTTTCGTCCTCAAATCCCAACTGAAAAATCTAGAGAGTTGTCGTCCTCCAAATCTCAAATACCAAGAGGGTTTTCATCCTCAGGCAAGAAGATGAATAGATGTTCGATCTCAGAGAAAAAGGGTTTTGATTTCATAAAAATAAATGATTTTTTCTGTGCCCAACCTCTCCTTTTATAATCACCTTTTCTAATTTTTAATTCATTTTCCAGCCTCCTAGAAGTGTCTAGAAACACTTTTTTTAAATATAATATTATATTAGGCACTCTTTCCTAGTAACACTTTTTAATATTACTTTAGGCCCTCTTTTCTAGAGACTTTTTAAAATTACATTAGGCCTTTTTTTTAATAATAGAACATAAGTTGTCCTTTTTGCAATGTTATAAAATAAAGTTACTAGGATAACTTAAGTTATTATTATTAATTACTCCTTTAAGGCAATTATTTAGAAAAGGGGACATGACAGTCCGCCCTTCCTAAAATTGCTTGTCCTCAAGCAATGTAGATCCAACCACTTTAATTCTTACCAAATGAAAATCTCTGCGATACCAAGATCCCAAATCATCCTTGGGTATCTGCAATTCCAGGTCCTCAATCCCTTGTAAGATGTAGTTGGCTCCTTTGATTGTATAAATTTAGCTGAAGTTGGCTTTTGTTGCGCCACTGATATAACTAAGAGTTGAAAAATCTGCATCAAATGATATTTTGGCAACTTTCAAATGAGTAGTAGGGAAGGCAACATCATAATCTTCTTGATTTCTCCATAGAGCAAATAGTGATTTACTGTAATTGTATATCAGCAAGCTCTGTTATTACAACAAATAGATATCTAACCACGATTGCTGGGCAGCTATCAGAATATCTTGAACTTCTACAAAACTTTCTTGTGCAGAAATATTTTGAAGATCATCTAGTTTTTCTTTGAAACTTTATCATTTTCTACCAACTTATCCTGAAATTTCAGTAAAAAATGTAAAAGATGTGTTTGTACCTTTGCTCGTCCTTCAAATTCTTTGCACTGGGAATTTTGCTCCTCTTTGTTTCTCAATTTCGAAGCTTGCCACCTTGATTGCATACTGAAATCTGTTGGAAAATTCCAACCTTTCTTTCTGCCCTCTTGCTGAACACTTTCCTTCAAGTGTAAATTTCAGCTGCAAGGAGTGACGAAGGAACTACAACCACTGAACTTAGTTAGTATTCACAACATATTCCCTATGCTCAACCTTGGCTAATTTTGGCTTTATAGTGACGAACTTATTAACAAAGTTGATATTGAATTTATCAACAACTTTACCCTCCATGTGTCTAGAAATAAAACTTGGGTCTCACACCCTTATGCATAAACAATTTTGAACTTGAGACCTATGTGCCCTTTGCTACAAGTTGTGCCCTACACACTTTCACCCTCCTTATAATGCTTTCCATGATGACAACCAATATGCATAGTATGAAATGACTACAATAAACATGTTCTATCTGTAATGTCCCAAACCAGATTGTTAGCCAAAAATCTCCAAGTCTTACCAATCAACACAAACCCAAGTCCTTTTTTATCACCAAGATCTTGATGTGGGCAAGGTGAGAGCATACAGAAACAGGGATGTGGACAAGAAAGTAAATAATGCAGCTACTAGCGGCAAACCGACTAGTTTACAATCAACACCCAAAGAGATGCTCAAACCAAACTAGTTGATTTGTAACTATAGATCGGGTCAATGGCAAAATCGCAGGCTACAAGCCAATCTGGATCAATGCCAAAGTGGCAGATAATGAATGCAAACACTTGGCAACTACGCCATCCAATCATTGATTACAATGCAAGTGCAAGAATAAAATGAATCCAACAGAAGACCTTCCAGATTATTACAAATGTGAACTCCAATCTGGTGATGAACCGCATAGATGTTAAAATATAAATAATATATTCCAAAACTAAATGTTTCCACTATATGTTTCAAATTGTAATAGCAGTAACCTTCTTAAAGATACCACTATCAACCAAAATTGATGAGCACACAGTTATACTGAGAGGGGGGGGGGGGGGGGGGGGGGGGGTGAATCGGTATAATACAAACTTTTACTTTCCAAACTCAATCAATCACATCAACTAGACATATGCAAGATCTAGCAATTAAGAACACAATGAGAACACACGATTTATGTGGAAACCCTCCCTGAAGAAAACCACGACAAAATACTGCTTATATATTATAGATTGATCTTCTTCTTCTTCTTGTAGGCTCCAACCTACTAAAGACTCCAATCTCCACTTGACAGAATTATAGGCACCAACCTATTGGAGGCTTCAACCCCCACACAAACTGAGCTCCAACCTAGCAAGAGGATCCAACCCCACACAAATTGAGCTCCAACCCAACAAGAGGCTCCAACCTCTTAATCCTTCAATGGCTGATAGTATATGCTTCTTCACATTAGTCTGACCACACTTTCTAATTCTGGATGATGTATGTATTTCTTCTCACAAATCTGATCCACACTCAAATCTAATTCACACTCAAATAACATCCTTCCTTCCCAAATCTGATCACTATTCTTCTTTCACTAACTGATCATATATATGGCGCAAAAGCTTTCCTTCAAATCTGATCACTACTACTCACACAATCCTTTCACAAATTTGATCCATAATTTCACTTTAAAATCTGCACTCTCTCCCTTAACATTTACCTCTCAATCTTCACATAGGTTTGTCATTTATATATTTGCACTTATCCTTCTCATATGGCAGCACATACTCTTCAAATATATCTTATTTGCACTTCATTTCTGCCTCTATTCTTTTCTCCAATCTGTTTTAATACTAAGATATAAATCATTAAATTCTTGCCTTCAAAACACAACTTCACTATCTTCATACTTTCCAAAGGAGATGTCTTTATGAATATGGACACAACTCCTGAACAAATCGTACCTCCTCCAAACTAATCGATGCCAAGAGGAAACTCTACACATAAAACAAATCACAAACAAATCACCACCTTCTATATTGATCACTGCCTTTCTTTTGTTATATACTAAGTGCTACAAGTCTTTGATCACACCTATTTTTGCTTGAGCACACCTCATGATATAACTTAATATCTTCCTTGTCTTAGAGCGCTGCACTTAGCGGGAGGTTGGCCTCTCAAAAGATATTTAACTTCAATTTATTTTCATTCCATGAAGGTCGACCTTAGGAGGAAGTCGGCTATTTTGGTCTTGTTTTAATTTTGGTGCCATATGATAATTATTTTTGTCTTATAGCACTCAATGTAAGTCGGCCACCTTTGTATTACATCGCTGCATTTGTTATTCCAAAACAAATCACTTTCTTTAATTAAAACACATCGCTGCACTCTTCTCATAATTATTACCTCTTCCCTTAATCTCTTCACCGAATCACTTTGTCTTATTCATATTATTGCATCACTTCATGATTGAATATGAATAAGACATTTTGTCTTATATGTAAGGTGCTTCATCTCTTCATGTGTTAATTGCTGCCTTAATGAACAAACTTTAAACTCCAATATGGGTCGGCCAATATATGTAAATTCAATTTGTTTTCATTCTAACTCAAGATGCCAATCTAGGAAGGAGTCTTGTATAAGTTTAAATCTTTAATTTAAACTTTACCATACTCGCCCATATCAATGTGTTTATTCTTCACCACATAATATCAAATAGAGACGTCTCATAACAACCATATTAATGTGTAATATGATGATGATGATATATTGGCCATTTGCATTCTTCTTGTCACTAACACCACGTCTTCTGCATCTTTAGGTATCACTACGTAACTTGTTCATTGAATATGCTCCATCTTTTGACATCAATCACAATCTTGCGACATTAATGACAATCTTGTGACATCTCATCCATCAATTAATCCAACAATCTCCACAACAAACTCTTTGACAACCTTGTGTACCTTTGACATCAATGACAAACATTCCAACAAAAATAATGTTCACATAGAAGTTGGTTCATTCCCCAATTAAATGATCAACTTAATATCAATTAGCAGCAAATATAAATGGGAAATTCTAATGTATATACCTGATAGATGTAGTTCCTTGAATTAGTTACTGATTTTACAGTCCCCCAGCTGTTGTACGGCTCAAGGTTCAGCCCAGCAGTACTTACAACAATCTAAACTCCCAAGATACCCCTCAAACAATGGTGGCCAGCCACTTAGAAGTTGCTACAGGTGTTAATATGCAGAAAAACTCACAAAAACAGCAGCACTTCATTCCCCAACTGGTACGGTTAAGGCAATACAACAATACTGCCCCCTGGAACAATACTCAGCATCAAAACATTCAGCGGCTAGAGGTATTAGGCATCCAAACAACAACAAATTTAATGTTTTCCCCCTGGGTCTTTAAACACAACCTAGATCAATTCCCAGCAAGGAGAAATACAGTAACAAACAACTTGTACAGCCAAGTACAGCCAACTTGTACGACCTGCTATAGGAAAAATAGTACAGGCAGTTTCTCACAAAAAACTTTAAAGATTTGCAAGCAAATGTATAAGATAGCTTCCCAAATCAAATATTCACACAAACCATGAAAAATCACACAAAACATGAAATACAAAGACACCACAAATATATTTTTGTATTTTCTGAATATTGCAAACACACCACACAAACTAAAACCTTGACACCAACATCCAAAACTAAATATAAAATGCAAATCAGCTCAATGGAAATCCCTGCATGAAATTTATCCTTCAAAACAAAGGGTTTTCGTCCTCAATTCCATTTATCGGTAGGATTTTCATCCTATGGCAAGAAATGTGTCATGTCCCGTTCTAGGTTTGAAGCAATATTTCTGAACTTTGCTATTTTCAAAAAAGAAACCCTAGGACTGTATACTGAATTTATTTTCTGCACCTTCAATTATGACTTCTTCAAGCATGAAACAATAACTAACATATGCAAAATTGTTGAAAGAGCAAAATAGATATTGGCAGCTTTGTCAATGATAATTACAACATGAAATGCTCAATGCAATGATGTCAAATCAGAATCAGTCCTGGCTGATAAGAATTACAGATTTGTTTATCATTCCAAGTACAATAAATGCAAGCTATAAGGCAGCCAAAACACAGTAGACTGCTGTTACAATATCAGAGGTATAATAGCAACTCCAACATACCAATTTCAATGCTCAGATCTGATATGAATAAACCTTCAATTGATGTCAAAGTGCTGATACAAAACCCTAGGATGCTGATTGCTGGCCTCCAAGTTTGATCGCTGTCACTATGAGGATGGTAATGAATGCAAATTATCTTCAAAATGGTCCTTAAGCAGATCTCCGCTCCTCCAATTGATGTCGCTGCCTTAGAGAATGCAGATCGGGCAATCCAGTGACGAATCCAACCTTCAATTACAGCATAAATACCATCAGTCCCTCTTAACTCCAAATCGCTGCTATCACAATGATGAATATGCCTTAGAATAGCAGCGGCTAGGGTTAGATGTTGTTGAAATCTGCAAGGGAATAACATCAAACAGCCAACGCCCTCTTCCAAGCAAGGCGTTCCACTAGCAAGTATGATCTTCCTCCAAAATCGGTGCTCAAGCAATGATATGGATCTTCAAAGTCTTCAAACAAGGTCTTCAATGAAATCTCCAACAATGGTCTCTGACCAAATCTTTGAATGATGTATCAATGGTGCTCAAACAAATCTTCAAGTCTTCAATGAAGTGCAAATGTGAACTCTGTATGAATCCACCTCCAAGATGTGATTGGGTTTTCATCCAACACACCAACTACACAAGGGTTTTCGTCCTTGTAAGTCATGCAATACAATTGCCAAGCATAAATGCGAAAGTTGCCAAAATGTCCCTGATCCCGGAATGTAATGTCCCTGATGTGCCAACCATTGATTATTTTATTATTTTATTTTAAAAAGTAACTTTTTACCAAAATAATAGAAAATAAAATAATAAAGTTACTTTTAGAGCTATAAAATAAAATAATAAAGTATGTTGGCCAGAAAAGAGAATTCTAGAAGGATTCCAAAAAGTGTTTAAAAGGAGGTGAGACTAGAAATTTGCTCATAACTTGGATCTGATTTTTGACATTGGAGTTTTCCTTTTTCTGATGTAACTTGGTTCAGCAACATTCTAAGGACGAAAACCCTTAGGATTTGGTGGATTGGACGAAAACCCAATTCCATCCTTGAGGTAAATCCATCCAGGGTTTACATTTGAGTTTAATGATTTGTGCCATTTGGATTTTGTAGTGTTTGGTGTTGTTTTGAGACGGTTTGTAGGGTTGCAGATTGACAAAATTTGGGCATCAAAGATATATTCATTGCAGGTTATGTGTTTGCTTTTGTCGGGTACATTTCCAAATTTATTGATTTGCAGCCAAATATAAATTTATGGTAATTATAGATTTCTTCTGGAGATATTTGTTGAGGGTTATGCTAAACCCTAACGGCAGATTTGTGAATCTAGTGTGAGATGCTTGGCAGTGAGGTTCATCTTAACCTAGTCATACCTCATCCTAAGCTAGGCATATCAAGACAAGGAGTGAGCGCACCAAAAGGGGATTTTAATGATATTTTATTGTGAGTAGGAAATCTTACAAATCTGACGTGGGTATGAAAGCTGGATGCAGCCCTTAGAATTCTATTTCATGCTTAAAAAAGGTGTGTGAGAAATAGACGGTGAAACGGGAGTATGGAATGAGTGATATTTGTTTTAAATGCCGAGTGAGGAGTCAAAAAGGCAAACACGGCCTCTTTGAGAGTTATTTTAATGGCCTTGAGTGAATCGTGGGACCCAACAAAGACTAAATGCAGCCTCTTTGAGGATATTTGAAATCACATAAGGATCATGGGTTTTGGAGAGAGTTTGCAGAATTTATAGGAGTTGTTACAAACAATAAATTATTTTATGCTGCTATAGAGGAGACAAAATCTGATGGAAGAATCTAATTGCTGGTTCAATTCAACTTTTATCATCCTTATGGGAGTCTATTTATATCTGCTGTTCATATTTGCTATTATATTTAAGTGGAATGTTGTCTTTGAATGTGAGATGGACTGCAGCCTTCAAGGGGGACAAAACTCTGACATAATCTTATTTTATTCATCCTTGTCTCTTCCATGAGATGTGGGACCCACACTCAGTTCTAAAGTATTTTGTTTGCTTGTGCCTACTCTTCTGAATTGACCGTACCATTTGCAGCTAAGAGACCGTACCAGTTAGAGAGGAATTTATTCAGCTGTATACTTTGCAGTTCTGGGCAGAGCTTGAAACATTTCAGTTGTATACAGCAATTTTGGGCCTGATTTGTGTGTTAATTCAGACTGTTGCAGCAGATCAGATGTTCTGAGTTTATACATAATAAATCTGCTTCAACTCACAGTGGATTACAACAGCATTTGTGGTATTGCCCAGAAACTTAAGATATTCTCAGCTTATTGTAAGTTCCAACTGCTGTCTAAGGAGTGCCAAAATCAAATCAGCACCTGCCATAACTACTTTGACTGCATAATTGAGGTTAGAAGTAGTTTTTGGGATTCATTGCATTTCTGTTTTGTATAAACAATACATTCTTGGATTTGTATTTCACTTTTCCAATGAGCAGTCAATTGTTTGACAAAATGTCCATCCATAATCTATGAGCTGTTTGCTGTGTTAAATTGAAAGTATTTTTCTGCAATATCTGATGATGAGCAACAACTTGGTGTTAGCTAGATAAGATGTTTGGAAACATATTTGTTCAAATGCACATTGAATTATATATGAACTGAAGATCCTTATGTATGAGAAGAATCACAAACAAACATTCAATCAGCTATCTTTAAAATAAAACTCAGAAAATCAGTGACATAACAGCAGCATGCCAAGTGTTTGACGAAATGTCAATACACTAGAAATCAGAAAATTGTGGTTTTGAACAAGGATTTTAGACAAGGGATCTTACACGGAATGAGCTCCTTCATGCTTAATTTATACTTGGATCTTCTTTTTCATCGTTGAAGCCAACAATTTCAAATTAAAGATTTGAATTGTCTTTTCCCTCCTTGTCGGCCAAACAACCAATATTTTATTATTTTTATTTCTCGAAAGAAGGGCACCCAAATTCAAATATCATTATTTTATTAATTTATTTACTCTCCCAAGGTGAGCGCCAAAAATCAAGAATATAATATTTTATAATTTCCTCCATGGTGAGCGCTCCTCATTGAAATAATAAAATATTATTATTTATTTCTCCAAAATAGCCGCTCCAATTAAATAATATTATTTAATTCATTTATCTTCTTTTTCATTTGAGCGCTTCATTAAATAATAATAAAATATTATTATTTAATTTTCGTTTTCTTTCCAAGGTGGCGCTTGA
This sequence comes from Cunninghamia lanceolata, assembly GCA_027924645.1. Lineage (NCBI taxonomy): Eukaryota > Viridiplantae > Streptophyta > Pinopsida > Cupressales > Cupressaceae > Cunninghamia > Cunninghamia lanceolata. The sequence continues at coordinate 469,127 of BSBN01001832.1, forward strand.
AGCCAAAATAAAATAATATTATTTTTATTTTCAAACTCTCCAGATGATTCGCCCAATTTTGCCAGTGCAAATGAAATTTAGCAGAGTTGTGTAAAACCAACGTTCCCTCTCCAAGCCTCTGAACATTATCTTTTCGAGGCCTTAGTTCAACCAGAATATTCCCTTGTTTTGATGAATTAGCCTACGGGAATGAGGATAGGCTAACTCAGTTTCTTGTTTGGTGATCATGCCAGAAATGGCGACATGACAGTCCTCCCTTCCCAAGATTGCTTGCCCTCAAGCAATAACAAATTCGGAATGCTGCAAAATTTGTTCTCCTTCCCATGTCGCATCTTCCAATGGCAAATCTTTCCATTTCACCAAATGCTCACGGATCACCTTGTTCCTCAAATGCAGCTCCCTTATCTCCAAAATGATGTCAGGAACCAAAACCAAAGTGCTCTCTTCATCAAGAGGTGGAAGATCAGGCGAAGAAACAACCTTTTGTCCCAATGCCTTCTTGAGGCATGACACATGAAAAACATTGTGAATCCTACTTTCCGCCAACAACTCAAGCTCATATGTTACTTCAACTCTCCTCAGAATCTTGTAGGAACCACAGAATCTCGACTTCAACTTCTCTGCACCACTCTACTTCAAGGTCAACTATCTGTATGGCTGAAGGCGCAAGAATACCAAATCCCCAACTTCAAAAGTCCTCTAAATCCTGTGTTTGTCTGCATACATCTTATGTTGATTCTGAGCTTGCTGCATGTTATCCTTAAGTGCCTTAAGGATATCCTGACTGTATTGCATCAACTCCTTAGCTCTGGGAGCTCTATAATTTTCCAAGGCCAAGTCCAACAATGATGGAGCATCATAACTATACAAAGCCTTGAAAGGTGACATCCCAATTGACATGTGATAGGTGGTATTGTAACAATACTCACCCAAGTGCAACCACTTGATCCAAGCACGTTGTTGCCCTGCAACATAGTTGCGAAGATATCCCTCAACCTATTCATTCACAAACTCAGTCTGCCCATCTGTCTGAGGGTGATAGCTCATCCTTGTTTCCAACTTGGTTCCTGTCATTCGGAACAACTCCTGCCAAAACATGCTTAGAAACCTGTTGTCTCGATCACTGACAATGGTCTTCGGAAGTCCATGCAATCTTAACACTTCTGAAAAATAGCTCTGCAACCTGCAGTGCTAAATAGTCTAACGGAATTGCAAAGAAATGTGCATGCTTAGTCAACCTGTCAACCACAACATATATGCAATCCCTACCTTGGACCTTTAGTAGACCTGTGATGAAATCAATTGAAATACCTTCCCACCTTTGCTCTAGAATAGGCAATCGCTGAAGCAATCCTGCGGGAGAGGTATGTTCCGGCTTGTTCTGCTGACAAGTCATACATTCTCTGGCGTGCTGCAAGACATCATCCTTGAGACCCTTCTATGAGAATCTCTCTCACCTGCCTGTAGGTTTTGAAGAAAATTGGATGCCCTACAAGTGGATCATCATAAGTGGCCCTCAGAATCTTCTCCTTCAACTTCGACTCAAGGACCAAGTAGATCCTATCCTTGTAGTAAGTCACATCATCAATCACCTTATACCTGTCATCTTGAATCTTCCCATCCATGATCTCACAAGCAAAAGTATTATTGGAATACTCAACCAAAAGATGATCCTTCTAATTTTCTGAAATCTCTGACATCAAACAAAGAGTAGGCCTCCTGGATAAAGCATCAGCAACCACGTTGTTCTTTCCCTTCACATGCTCAATATTGAAGTCATATGCCTGAATCTTGCTTACCCATTTCCGCTGCCTCTCATTCAAATCCGTTTGTGACAAGAAGTGCCTCAAAGTATTGTGGTTAGTCCTAACCATAAATCGGTTACCCACCAAGTATTGCCTGAACTTCGCCAATGCATGCATGATGGCGAGCATCTCCTTATCATAGGTGGAATAGAGCTTTTCTGCATCCCTCAACTTCCTGTTCTCAAAAGCAATAAGATGTCTATTCTGCATCAAAACCGCACCAATGTCTTCTCTCGATATATCACACTCCAACACAAAAGGCTGTGTGAAATCTAGTAGTGCCAACACTGGGCATGAACTCATCACCTTCTTGAGTTTGTCAAAAGCAACCTGAGCCACATTTGACCAACTGAATGCTCCCTTCTTAGTGAGATCTGCGAGAGGTGCTACCAACTGTGAGAAACCCTTTACAAACCTTCTGTAGTAGCAACATAGTCCATGGAACCCTCTCAAATCTGAAATGTTCCGTGGTGGTGGTCAATCCAGAATTGCCTGTATCTTTTTCCTAATGAACTTTGACTCCATCAGCTCCAATCACATGCCCCAAATAGAGAATCCCTGTCATTCCAAACTCACATTTGGATGCCTTCACAAACAATGATTGTGCCTCCATGATACCCAATACCTCATCAATATGTTGAAGATGTTCTTCCCAAGTCTTACTGTATATCAAAATATCATCAAAGAACACCAACACAAACTTACGCAACTGCCTACGCCAACACAAACTTACGCAACTGCCTACGAAAAATGTGATTCATGCATGACTGAAAAGTAGCTGGTGCGTTGGTTAGACCAAATGGCATAACCAAAAACTCAAAGTGTCCATAGTGGCATGACAAAAACTCATTGTTGTCTTGTGAATGTCCTCACAGACACGAATCTGATGATACCCTCAATGAAGAACAATCTTAGAGAAGTACATGACCTGTAATGTCCCCCCTTTCTATTTGCAGTGTTAGTCTATCATTGGGTTCCCATAGACTGACAATTTGGTTAGGGAACCATTGTTGGTTTGGCCTTGGATGTGTATTTCAGAGGTGTAGATGTGGTTTGGGTTCAAATTGGAGCCAACTGGCAGTGTCTAGTGATGACTTGGCTTATTTAGTGCCATACTTGCTATTTTTAGTAAGTTCGGGATTGGTGTTGTTTCGGAATTTTCAGAGTTGGATTGGATTCATCTCATCAAGCCTTTCCGGCGAGCTATTGAACGTGGAATTCCAATATTATCTTGGCAGTTATTTTAAAGTTCGTAAGTTTGAGTTAATTTATTTAATTGGGACTTTAGTGTTATTTTATAAAGTGACCGGAATGAAGCAAAAATCAAAAGTGTCACTTATGTGACTTGGGCGCTCATCCCTAGGGGAAAATAAAGTAATTTTAAGACATAACATTTCCCCCCAAAAAGCCAACGCCCCTCTTGGAGAGCAAATAAAAAAGGGAAAAGTGAGTTCATTTGTCATGCTTGAGTTTATGATATTGCTTGCTATTTGCTCTGCTAGGGTTTATTGAGGGTTTGATGAGATTTGAACCTTGGTTGCTCTTGCAGACGAAAACCTCCCTGAGTAACAGCATTCTACAGATGTGCAATACCATCCAAAGGTGCTTTTGAGGGCAAATACACACAATATTTGCATTGGGGCTTCAATGGAGTTCATGTGTTGTGGGTTTGTGGAAGGACATGTCATATTCTTGCAGATTTTGTGGTGTTCTTCATTGCAGATTTAGAGATTGATTATAGTGCAGTTTGAGAAGAGATTGAAGAGGATTTGTGGACTGTTATTCCCTTGTTCTAGCTGGCCGTACCCACTGGGATAGCCGTACCATTCTAGGGAGGTATTGGTGGTGATTTGCTCCATTATCTTCACTTTAGTCTTGGTGTTGAGTGGAGGTAGGACTGTGCAGAGATTGTTAGTGGACTGCAGACCTGTTTGGGAGATTTACTTGCCGATTGCCTTGATACCCAGCTGTACTAGTCTACCTGGAGGGACGTGGGAGTATGTAATGTCCCCTTTGGGAAGTTCTTATTTTTTCACCTTGCACACAAATATAACCTCTTAAAAGGAGCATTAGTAATTAGTAAATTATTAATAAAATCGAAACATTAATTTGGATTAGTAATAACATGAACCATTATATAATTCATACTTATTTCCTCATACTTATTCATATGGAGTTTCATAGTGTACTTCGGGAATGATAGTGCCTGGTCACTAATCTAATCTAGCCCTAGTGGAGGATAGGTGTATGTTATTAAGGTGCGGGATAATAATACCCAAGGGCTTCATTGCACACCCGGTAATACTTCACCTCTTGGCTCAATAGCTTCATTGCACACCCGACAATACTTCATCCTCTTGAGAGTCACCTACCATGTAAGTCACCTCCATAGGTATAGGCCCAAGTGCTTCATTGCACACCCGGCAATACCTCACTACTTGGCTCAAGGGACTTCATTACACACCCGGTAATACTTCATCCACTTGAGAGTCACCTACCCTATGCGAGATTGATCATAATAATCCACACTTTCTTACTTAACCGTCCTCCTAGGGTAATAGATAAGATTAATGATGTGGCATGACTTGCTTATCCCTAGTACATTATGAGCAAGGTTAGAGAATTCATACCAATAAGGAGCCCGTCCTCTCGATCTAGTGATCTATGGATCACAAAGCTAATTCTCTCTTATGTATATTGTTCGTTCAACGGGAACTAGATAATATACCATCACTATCGGATGGACCAATATATGGCAATACTATGCCTTTGTAACTTTATTTCAATATAGATATATATTCATTCCTTGATAAGGATCATATAAGTGATGCTGGTAAGAATACCTTGTACAGCTGTTGTGATGGCTGCCCCTTGAAGAATATAATATGCTGATGAGGATAAGAATCCAGTATTGTCTTATAATACAATGATAGATGTAGCTCTAGGCTGATTTGTATGTTAGAGACTGCTGCTCAGAATAAACAATATCAATAAGCTGATATAGGAGATTGCTTGATCAAGATCGTTCACTGTTATATGATACTGCTGATTGGTATGAGTTGAGGAGATCTGCTGATATGATTCGATCACGACAGTGTAAGTCCATGAAATGATGGAATGCTGATATGTTCAAGAGTATTCCTTGATATTAGAAATGAGATGCTGATCATATATATATATATATATATATATCTTCGATCTGCCTTGAGATGGTTTATTGCTGAGCTCCTTTTAATGAGATGTTAATTGGATGAGTTTGCTGATTGGATCGTATATATGACTGAGATATACATTGAAATGTATGGTTCGGAGATGATGATATACTTCCAATTCGTTGTGAATGAATTGCAGATCCAATGCTTTGTTTTATAATGGAGTGATATGCTCCATATTTGCTGGATGATCCGATGATATGCCATACTGAGATATGATATATGGCATTGTTAATTAATGCCAATTTCTCAGGTGGTGCTGAGAATGATGGTTAAATGAGATCGATGATATCTTTCTGCTGTTAGACGGAGTAATATAAATTGCTGAGATTATTTTGCTTGCTGATGAGGATGCCGATGTATTACTGATTCCATAATATGATCACCGATGATATTCGATGATGCTGAAATCTCTCTTTTGATGATTCGATGCTCATATGATAATATATCAAATGCTTGTTCTCTTCCGTATAAAATAGGCAAGGCTTGTGTAATGATTAGACGCTGCTAATGAGATATTCCATGCTTCTCTGGTATTGATTATTGATAGATGATTTTTCTGATTGATCGATTATTGATTAGATCAGATATAATGTGTATTGCCCCTTCGATCGATGAAGAGATATGCTTGATGGATGGTCTGATGGCTTAAGCCCCCTCGATCCCTTTTATATCTTTGATCAATGAACTCTTTATTCAAACGTCACCACCTTATAAGCTGTCCCTTCATACTCGATTGTCTTTTCATATTTATTTTAGTATTTATATCATATTGACAATAATGATTTATAATGATATTTAATATTTATTTTATATTAGTAATTATATTATATAATATATAATATTTGTATATGGATTGTTGACTTAGCTAATTTGTATTAGCTGATATACTTATGATTAATAATATTTAGATATTTAATATTTATATTTATTGATATATATTAAATCTATATTATTTAATTTAATGCCATTCATATTTTTAATTGGAATGAATGGTACATAATTGAGTCAATTACAACTCATCAATATGGGGACATGACAGAGTATCTGGGTCTCTTCCTAGTTTGGTTGCAGCCATCTTTCTACTCTTTCTGAGGCGTCTAGGGCCTCCAAGATTATTGTAATCCTCTGTTTGCAATATAAATTCATTCCCAAAGGATTTGGACGGATTTCTATACTACCCACTTGCTGGTCCAGGTTCAACATATGTACGAAGTTGCATTTCTCTACATGGGTATGTTATAGTAATTCATATTTGGTGATTTTATGATCTGGGTCACTCTCAGTTTGTCTATATCTATTGAATCTTTTTGGGTTTCCAATATATGCTTTATATTGTATTGTTCCGGCAAACACATCTCAAAAAAACTGAAACGCCTTCTGCATCTTCTATCTAATCTGAAAGAACACAAATAAAAATAAAAAAATAACACTATTAAGATTTTAAAAAGAACCAACATATACGGCACATTACAGTGGTATCAGAGTAGTGATCTTGCCATCCTGTGAGGTTAGATATGACATGCAGAAGATGAATTGAGACATGCTGCCTATTCCATCTTTAACTCACCATTATAATCTAAGAAGAAACAGGTCACAGCCAGAAATCCAGGAACCAGAGATCGAAGTACCACAGATAGATCCCTTCTCAGGTGAGATTGAGGTGCACGTTGAGGAGATGGGTGACAGAGAGAATGAAGGATGGGTGACAGAGAGAATGAAGAACCTAGTATGTGAGATATTTTGAACTCGTTGGCTAGGGGACAGCTGGCTATAGAGAGGTCAATGCGAGAATCACAGGCAGAACTGACTCATATCCTTACCTAGTTGATACCGCGGGATGCTAGGAACAACAGGGACAACGATAACTATAACAATAATGGAAGGAACAAGAACAATTTTGGGGACAGGAACAAAGTGAACAATGGAGGTGACAAGCACAACGGAGACAGGAACGATGGAGACAGAAACAATGGTGACAGGCACAGAGATAGAGATGATGAGGGTGAAGCATCAGTCACTAACAGGAGAGCTTCCCAGTTGACAGCAGGAGATAGACCTGCATACCTATATTTGCACCCAGGAATAATGCTCCTGAACAGGAGGCCACACAGCTTGAGTTTTAGGATGAGATTCTGATAGACTGGCGAGCATCCAGTGAAGAGTTTAGAGCTAAGATGACTTTTGGAGAATACTCTGATCTCAGGATGAGACACAAGCCTCGCAGGGGAAACAGACAACCAAATCAGGAGCTCCAGAAGAAAGTTAGCAAAATGACTCTGTTGTACTTTGATGGCTCGGGAAAAACCACTGCGAGATCGTGGGTCCAGAAGTTGGACAGTTATCTATAGATCAGCCCTATGCCCGAGACTGATGCAATTACATATGCAGCTTTACATTTGGAGGGCAGTGCGCATAAATGAAGCAATGGTAAGGTTACATTGGGCCACGATCAGATCACTTCATATGTTGAGTTTACTGCCAGACTGATCGACAGATTCGATAAGAAAGATCCAGAACTGCAGTTTAAGGAGTTAGCTCAACTTAGACAGGTGGGCTCAGTGGACTCGTACATCTCCGAGTTTCAGGACCTATCTGTTATGGTCCTGGATATTTCAGAGTGCAGGCTGATGATATTATTCATTGATGGATTGCCAGACCCCTTGCGTGGTTGGATTAAGGGTCTAGATCTAGTATCTTTACAGGAGGCCATGAAGAAGGCCCGTGACATGGAGTCTTCGGCATGTAGGAGTAAATTTCAGTCTAAGGGGTTTAATCAGAAGAAAGATAAGGACAAAAGACATTTTCAGAAGGGCCTTGGACAGCAACATAAGAGTACTCCTTGGTTGGATAGCGATCAATTGAATGACCTTAGGAGGAAGAAACTTTGTTTTCATTGCTGAGAGCCTTGGGATCCTAAGCACAAGTGTGCTGCCCAAGGGAAAGCAAAGCAGCTGGAATACTTTTCTTCAAATGAGTCCGTAGAGTCAGAACCACATCCAGACTAGCAATCAGAGGCCAATGATTCAGGTTCAGAGGGCTCAGCTGAAGCATCAGATAAGGAGGAGACAGCCCTACCTACAACACATCTCTCGAGTATACAGAGAGAGGGTTCATTTAGGATGAGAGGAGTACTTGGTGGACAGCAAGTGATCACTCTTTTAGACACCAATGTTACTCACAATTTCATAGATGAGGGCCTGGTTGCGAAGAGAGGACTTAAGACTGAAGAATTCGAAGGGTTTAAGGTGAGAGTAGCAGCAGATGGATTTGTACTCACCTGTACCAAGAGAATACCCAATCTAACCATTCTGTTGAATGATTACACTTGCCAATCTGATTTCTATGTGGTTAGCATGGGTGAGATGGATGTTGTTTTGGGCATGCGTTGGTTGCATGACATTGGGGAGTACACTCTCAACTTGCGGACAATGGAGATCAAGTTTGAGGTGAATGGAAGACGACATGTGCTCAGGGGAATTTCAGATGGTGGATTGCGAGTGGTTTCACTCAAAACGATGTAGTGGTTGATACGACATGATCAAGATCAGTGGGCAACAGAGGTGATGGTGATGCTTGCAGCTATAGATCAGCAAAAGCATGTGTATCCTCTTGAGATTTAGGCTTTATTGACTAAACACACCAAAGTGTTTAGTGATATTCCACTAGGTCGACCCCCTGATAGGGGCATTGAGCACGTCATAGAGCTCAAGGACGCTGCTAAACCTGTGATCACCACACCATACAGGCACCTGAAGAGGTATAAGGATGAGATCGAGAAGGCTATCAAAGAGCTCGCAATGGGGCACATAAGGCCGAGTAAGAGTCCATTTGCTTCATCTGTGGTCCTGATAAAGAAGAAGGATGGAACTCTTAGGATGTGCATAGACTACAGGGAGCTGAATAAGAAGACTATTAAAAACAGATACCCATACCTCGCATCGATGAGCTCATAGATGAGCTGCATGGAGCATGCTACTTCTCAAACATAGATTTGAGATTCGATTACCATCAAATACGGGTCAGGGAAGAAGATGTTGAGAAGACAGCATTCAGATGCCATTATGGACATTTCGAGTTTCTGGTCATGCCTTTTGGTTTGACCAATGCACCAACCACTTTCCAATCCTATATGAACAGGGTGTTCAGAGAACAGTTGCGGAGGTTTGTGTTAATTTTCCTTGATGATATATTGATATACAACAGGACTTGGGAGTAACATCTGAAGCACATCGACATTGTTCTGAGCATTCTTGAGCGTGAGTCATTATATGCCAAGATGTCAAAGTGTGAATTTGGGATGCCCGAGTTATTGTACTTGGGTCACATTATTAGTGCTGGTAGTGTTAAGGTGGACCCGAAAAAGATTCGGGCAATCATTGACTGGCCGCCACCAAAGAATCTCTCTCAGCTCAAGGGATTCCTTGGTCTTTGTGGATATTACCGTTGTTTCGTGAAGGGGTTTTCACAGTTAGCTGCCCCCCTCACAGATATGACTCGGAAGGATGCATTCAATTGGTCAGGTGATGCAGAGGAGTGCTTTGACAGGTTCAAGGAGATCATGAGTACTTGTCCTGTGTTGGTCATTTCGAATTTCAACAAGCCTTTTGAGTTACAGTGTGATGCCTCAGGGGAAAGCATTGGTGCGGTATTAATGTAGGATAAACACCCCATAGCATTTGAGAGCACAAAGTTGAGGGGTGTGGAGAGGAGTTATAGCATATACGACAAGGACATGTTAGCCATCATGCATGTGTTGGCTAAGTTCAGACAATACCTGGTTGGGGGTAAGTTTGTGGTGAAAACAGATCACAACAGTCTGAAACATTTCCTTGGACAGAAGGACCTAAATGATAGGCAGCAGAAGTGGGTCAGCAAACTTTAGGCCGATGACTTTGACATTGTCTACGTCAAAGGGAAGAAAAACATAGTTGCTGACGCCTTATCCAGGAGACCACATTTGTGTGCAGTGGGTGCTATTACAGAGGATTGGAAAGAGATGATATCTGTAGAGTATGACAGACAAATGGGCTTCTGGGATCATTAATGGCACTATTCGAGATGACAGGTATTCAGTGGTAAATGATTTGATCATTTACAAGGACAGAATTTTCCTAGTGCCAAGATCGAAGATGAAATAGAAGGTTTTGAGAGCATTCCACGACTTGCCTATGGCTAGACACTCTGGTTACTTCAAAACATATAGGCAGGTTGGAGAGCGCTTCACTTGGAAGGGCCTCAAAACTGAACTGTTGAAATATGTGAGAGAGTGCCCGACATGTCAACAGAATAAGCAGGAGCACTCTTTTCCAGGAGGATTACTGCAACCCTTGCCCATTCCTGAGAGGAAGTGGGATAGTATGTCTATGGACTTTATCACAGGCTTACCAAAAGTCCAAGGCAAGGATTGTATCTTTGTGGTGGTGGACCGATTGACGAAGTTTGCACACTTCTTTGCTATACCCACCACCTACACTGCAGCACAGGTTGCACAATTGATCTTCAGAGAGGTATTTCGACTTCATGGGTTGCCACGGAGCATTGTGAGCGATAGGGACAGCAGGTTCCTAAGCAATTTTTGGCAGGAGCTCTTCAAGCTGACAGGGACAGAGCTCACCCCTAGTACCAGCTACCAGCTACCACCCACAGACAGATGGCCAGACAGAGATAGATAATAAATGGGTGGAAGGATACCTCTGTAATTATGTAGCAGGGCAGCAAAAGGCATGGGTAAAGTCGCTTCACATGGGTGAATATTGTTATAACACCACTTATCACATGCCCATCCAGATGTCACCATTTATGGCACTATACGGGTACGATGCACCGAGCTTTGTGGATTTGTTGTTTGGTAATAGCAAAGTAGCCAAGGCCAAAGACCTCCTATAGGAAAGTCAGGATATTATGAGGTCTTTGAAGGAAAATATTCAGAAGGCTCAGAATCAATAGAAGCAATATGCAAACCAGCATAGGACTGAGCGTTCATTCGACGTGGGTGACATGGTGTATTTGATGTTGCAACCCTACAGGCAGTCCACTCTCAAGAAGAGTGGAGCAAAGAAGCTTAAGCCATGCTACTATGGACCTTTCAAGATCTCCAAGAGAGTTGGGGAAGTGGCTTATGAGTTGGAGTTGCCGACAGGAAGCAGGGTACATAATGTGTTTCATGTATCTCGCCTGAAGAAGGTGTTGGGGCACAATGTGACACCATCTGCAAAGTTGCCTCCTCTTGATGAAGAGGGGAAGTTGATTTTAGTACCCGAGGCTACCATTGATACCAGAGAACGTACCTTGCAGAGGAGGATCATCAGAGAGTATCTGGTCAAATGAAAAAACTTGCCAGTTGAGGATGCTACTTGGGAGAGAGCAGATTTTATCGCATCCTGATCTGAGATTGCTTGAGGCAAGCAATCTTAGAGAGGGCAGAGTGTAATGTCCCCTTTCTATTTGCAGTGTTAGTTTATCATTGGGTTCCCGTAGACTGACAATTTGGTTAGGGAACCATTGTTGGTTTGGCCTTGGATGTGTATTTCAGAGGTGTAGATGTGGTTTGAGTTCAGATTGGAGCCAGTTGGCAGTGTCTAGTGATGACTTGGCTTGTTTAGTGCCATACTATTTTTATTAAGTTCGGGATTGGTGTCGTTTCAGGAGTTTTAGAGTTGGATTGAATTCGTCTAGTCGAGAGCTTTCCGGTGAGCTATTGAACGTGGAATTCCGATATTATCTTGGCAGTTATTTTAAAGTCCGTAAGTTGAGTTAATTTATTTAATTGGGACTTTAGTGTTATTTTATAAAGTGACCGGAATGAAGCAAAAATCAAAAGTGTCACTTATGTGACTTGGGCACCCATCCCTAGGGGAAAATAAAGTAATTATAAAACATAACATTTCCCCCAAAAAAGCCAACGCCCCTCTTGGAGAGCAAATAAAAGAGGGAAAAGTGAGTTCATTTGTCATGCTTGAGTTTATGATATTGCTTGCTATTTGCTCTGCTAGGGTTTATTGAGGGTTTGATGAGATTTGAACCTTGGTCGCTTTTGAAGACGAAAACCTCCCTGAGTAACAACATTCTACAGATGTGCAATACCATCCAAAGGTGTTTTTGAGGGAAAATACATAGTATTTGCATTGGAGCTTCAATGGAGTTCCTGTGTTGAGGGTTTGTGCAAGGACATGTCATATTCTTGCAGATTTTGTGGTGTTCTTCATTGCAGATTTAGAGACTGATTATAGTGCAGTTTGAGAAGAGATTGAAGAGGATTTGTGGACTGTTATTCCCTTGTTCTAGTTGGTCGTACCCACTGGGATAGCCGTACCATTCTAGGGAGGTATTGGTGGTGATTTGCTCCATTATCTTCACTTTAATCTTGGCGTTGAGAGGAGTTAGGACTGTGCAGAGATTGTTAGTGGACTGCAGATCTATTTGGGAGATTTACTTGTTGATTGCCTTCATACCCAGCCGTACCAATCTCCCTAGAGGAACGTGGGAGCATCTGGGTCTCTTGTTTGGTTGCAGCCATCTTTCTACTCTTTCTGAGGCGTCTAGGGCCTCCAAGATTATTGTAATCCTCTGTTTGCAATATAATTTCATTCCTAAAGGATTTGGAGGGATTTCTATACTACCCACTTGCTTGTCCAGCTTTAGCATATGTACGAAGTTGCATTTCTCTATATGGGTATGTTATAGTAATTCATATTTGGTGATTTTATGATCTGGGTCATTCTCAGTTTGTCTATATCTATTGTATCTTTTCTGGGTTTCCAATATATGTTTTATATTGTATTGTTCTGGCAAGCACATCTCAAGAAAACTGAAACCCCTTTTGCATCTTCTGTCTAGTCTGAAAGGACACAAATAAAAATTAAAAAATAACACTATTAAGATTTTAAAAAGAACCAACAGGTACGGCGCATTACACGACCCCATGTAACTCATCAAACAACTCATTGCTCCTGGGAATGGGATATCTATTCTTGATTGTCTTCTTATTCAGAGCTCTATAATCAATGCACATCCTTAATGTGTCATCCTTCTTCACCAACACAACTGAAGAAGCAAATGGACTAGAGCTAGGACGAATGTGTCCCATCTCAAGCAACTCCTTAATCATCTTTTCAATCTCCTCCTTGAAATGTCACGGATGACGATAAGGTGTAGTGATAATGGGCTTGGAGCCCTCCTCCAACTCAATGACATGCTCAAACCCACGATGTGGTGGTCTACCAGGAGGAATCTCTCCAAACACCATACTATGCTTATCAAGCACTGACTATCTGACTGTATATCCACATGGTACTTCTAGCTACCGGAAGAAGATTTGGATGATACAAAACATTGAGCTACCCAAGCAACATCGTTATGTCTGAACAATGTTTGTATTCTCCTTGCTGACACAACTCTAGGTCCTCCATCTGAAAGTGCTCTCAACAAAACCTTCTTCCCATCATGAATGAACTCAAGTTCCATCTTCTGAAAATCCTGTATGTATCTACCAAGTGACTGCAACCACTGAATTCCCAACACAACATCAATCTCTCCCAATCCTACCACATAGAAATCATCAGCCAATGTGTAGTCTCCCATCCGAATGCTAAGCTTGGATACCATCTTAGTGCAACTCATGGTGAATCCATCTGCAACTGTCACACTGAATCCCTGAAAATCGTTAGCTTTTAGTCCTCTTTTCACAACTAAGCCCTCATCTATGAAGTTATGAGTGGCTCCACTGTCAACCAAACAAGTGACCTTTTGTCCGTTGATGACTCCTTTCAATCAAAAAGCATGATATTTCGATACTCCTGAAATTGATGCAATGGTTAAATGTCCTTTGTCATTTTCTATGTTTGGCTCAAGCTCCAACTGCAGCTGTTGCTCCACACGATCATAATCACCATCCAAGTTATTGTCTTCTGCAGTCTCACTCTCATCATCAAAAATGACCTCTATGAGGTGAACCTTGCATTTTCCTAAGCAACGGTCTCCTAGTTCCCATGGCTCCTTGCAAGAAAAACAAAGCTTCTTCCTCCTCATCTCATTCTTTGTTTCATTATCCATTCTAGGAGGTTGATACTTCAGTTGATTGAACCCTCTCTGATTTGAACTAGAGCCCTTAAAAGTCTTCTTCTGAGGATGGAATGATGAAGGTGTAGTATCAAGATCAAGTGCAAGCTCAATAGCATCATCAAGTGTAGTAGGCTTGTGAGCCTTCACCAATCCCTTCAACTTATCATGCAAACCTTCCACAAACAACATTACTACCCTCCTCTCTGTCCACTTTGGAACTCGATATAGGAATCCACTTTACCCATCTGTCTCAACTGTGCCAAATCTCTGTAGTAGACCTCCACATCCTTCCTATCAAATCTAGTTATAAGGTTTTGTGTGAACTCGTCATAAGAAGTGACCATTGCATGTCTTTGTGAGAGAAGTCCATGATGCCACCAATCATATGCTATCCTTTCAAGATGCATAGTAGCCAGATGTCTAGACTTTTGTTCATCCATGGGTTTGAGTGTGAGGAATGTATCAAGTTTGTGAACCCATGCTCTTGCACTTATTTTCCCGCTTCCATCAAAATTAGGTATAGCTATCTTGTTCAATGCCTCTTGATATTCTTTGTTTTGCTTTGCTGGCCCTCTAGGCCTTTGTCCTACCTTTGATCTCTTCTTGTCCTTCCTTTCACTCATGAATTGATTAATGTTTATACGTTTTTTGACCATGTCAGGGAGTGCATCATACTCTTCACATATGGTAGTCAACTCGTCTGCAAAAGATTGTTCTTCATTCTCAACATCTTCTTCCTCTTCTTCTTCACTAGGCAGAAATTTGGGCCGGAAGGGCCTATCTGCTAACGAAACATGTGCTTTCCCACCACATGGCGTACCTACCACGTTGCCATCTCCTGTTGGTGAACCATTTACTTTCATATTACCCAAGGCTTGAGTCATTAACTACATCATGTGATTTTGATAAGCCATCAATTGTTCCAAATTCCTATTTGTTCTTTGTTGTTCCACCAAATACGGATCCCCATCATTCCTTGGTGGACTTCCAACTCTTTCGTTTCTATCCATCTCTGCAAAAGGGTAGATCTCTTTTTGTTGTCCACTTCTTCTATAGGTATGACCATATGGAGTCGGTGTATGCATAACAATTAACTCCCGACTAGGTCAATCTTTCCACTCATAACACCCGGATAAAATTGAGTCAAATCTCAACCTAATGTACGTGGATCTAACTTCAATTCTTATGCACAAGAATGCTATTGGATAAGACTTGGCTTTTGTCAATCACAAATATATCATCAATAAGGGTGATGATGCGTTGTCCACCCAGAACTCCTCTAACTCTGAAAGAGCCAACTTTCTGGAAGCTGGAGAGATGTGCCATCACTCCTTCACCATCACTTCCCCCTTGGGATGAGGTTTCGTCATCGCTGTCCTCCCTATCAGATGGCTGATCTGATTTTTCAGAATTGGACTCCTCAGCAGAAAAATATTCTATTTGCTTTGCCTTTGCCTTATTAAGGCATCTATGTGATGGATCCCATGGTTCTCTACAATGGAAGCAAAGCTTCTTCCTCCTGTACTCATTTAGCTGCTCATTATCCAGTTGGTTTGTTTTTTCTCTTGGCTGATTTGTATCCTGCTGAAATGGTTTCTTGTCCTTGTCCTTTTTCCATGGGAATCCCTTGGACTGGAATTTGCTTCGGGATGTAGAAGACTCCGTGTCCCTAGCCTTTTTCATTGCTTCATGTAAAGAAGGTGGATTAAGGCCCTTGATCCAACCTCGTAAGGGATCGGTGAGTCCATCAATGAAAAGAACCATCATGCTATGCTTTGAGATATCCATCACCATCACTGACAGCTTCTGGAACTCAAATATAAAACTCTCTATTGAACCCCATTGTTTAAGCTGTGCCAATTCCTTGAACTGTAATTTTGGGTCCTTCTTGTCAAATCTGTCAACCAAACGCCTAGTGAACTCTGCATATGATGTAGGGCAGCATAAGTGATTGCTTCCTCTTCTGGCATAGGGCTAAGCTATAGGAAGCTATCTAGCTTCTGTACCCATGCTCTTGCTGTTGTCTTTCCTGACCCATCAAAATATGGAATGTTCAGTTTGTTCACCTTCTTCTATAGCTCATAATTTTGTTGTCTACCACCCCTGTTGGGTCTGTGTTTCATCCTCAAATCCGAATACTCACAGAAGGCATCTCAACTCGAAACTCCTCGCTAGAAGCCTGCCAATCTCTGATAATCATGTCCTGAAACTCTAGTTGTGTCGACCCAGGTTCTGGTGTATTGTTTCATGGGGTGAAGGTAGGTATACCAGGTCTACATAGGCCGTATGCTGGTTAACTCCTCTGTTATTAACAGATGCTTCCCCATCATTTCTTTTCTCCTCGTCATCTCTGAACCTGTTCTTGTCACCATTGTTACCCCCATTGTTGTTCCTGTTCCTGTCATTGTTATTGTTGTTATTGTCCCCAACATTCCCAATGGCTTGGCGTGCTATAAGGTCCACAAGACGATTAAAGTTATTCTGTAACTCTCACTGTCCCCTAGCCAAATCATTCAAAATATCTTTAGTGCTGGGTTCCTCACGGTCTATATCCCCCATTTCAACTCCTACCCTGTCAACACCTGCAAAGGGGCCAATGTGCAGAGGTACTTCCAAGTTCGAGTGTGACCTATTTCTTCTAAGATAATACTGATGTGTATTCGGCTGCATTACTCAGTACACACTTTGCATGTATCGATCTGACCTCACAGGATGGCAAGATGATCTGTGCTCTGATACCACTATTATATACACCCTGTTTCTGTAAGTTTTTTGGTACCAAGTTTTTTGTTTTCTGTTTCTGATTTCACTGCTGCATGTTTTCGTGTTTGTTTGTGTTTTTTGCATACGATGTTTGGAAAATAGTAATGAAATACAAGCATGCAAAGATACCCAGATGAAAATAAAGCATAAACAATTAAAAATACAAATACCCAAATCATAAAATGGCTCAAATATTAATATGGCAACATACCCATTTGCATTTCTTCAATAATGTAATTCCAAAGTACAAGACCAGCTAGGGTTTGACACCAAAATGACCTCCAGGTGCTTCAATCTTCAAACATTTCAGTGTACATTCACTAGCAACATGTTGTTGTACCCTAGGCGCCCAGATTTAATACAAAATCTGCCACAAGGAATAGGCGTTTCAGCCTAGAAGAGACCCACGTCTCCAAAGAGCCTGTACGACCTGGTATGGGTTGTCACAACAATGAAAACTCTGTCCAAAAACCCTGATTTCTATATTGTTTTAAATCTGCAATATAAGCAATAGAAAACCTTCAAGAATCGCCCCAAGACAAGTAGGTTTTATGCTGTCCAAGCAAACTGTCAACCCCAAATGTAGGTACGGCCTGTCTTGAAGGGAGTACGGTCAACAAGAACACAAAACTCAGTCACTAAAATCTCTCCAATCCTTCGTAAATCTGCAACTCGGAGTTTCTTCAATGGCTGCTCATAAGACTTCTCAAAACCCTATCAAATAATTCCTCAAAAATGCATCAAATGTACCACCACCGTAGTTCCTAAGTGAAACCACCAGCAAACCCTCCTAATGTTATCTTTCAAGCACGAAGAGTGATCCTACAGAGATTTTCGTCTCTGCAAAATGCATGTTTCAGCATCAAAGCAAAGGCTTCAAAACTTGCATGACAAGTCGAAAGAGTGAATGAATGAATAATCCAAATGACTTCTCATTTTTCCTTTTGTCTTCTCACTCCCAACGCCCAAGAGAAATATTTTAGTATTTTATATTTAATAACTTTAAAGTCCCTTATCCCTCCATGAGATAGGCGCCCAAACATCCTAGCACTTTATCTTTTTTTTTTAAAACAACTTATATCACCCCTTTTAATAAATTACTCTATAATATAAAGTAACTTATATATTGAGCTTTATAAGTTAAATCTTTAATTTAACTTAATACTCGATATTAATATTTCATTCCTCGATCATTTCGAAAACCAAGTAATATGTGCTAGATGCATTCAACCGGCAATGCTAAAAATGGAGTGTTGAGAAAACTCCACCGGTGACCCCCTACCTGACTTACTATAAATAGTAAGTCCTAGAAAATGTGACCACAGAGGTTCCCTAACCAACCTCCATTAGCCTACGGGAACCCTAGAATAGGCTAACTGCTCCTCCTGACGAACTAGCTAAGGAGGGGACATTACATAGCTCAACCAGAATATTCCCTTGTTTTGATGAATTAGCCTACGGGAATGAGAATAGGCTAACTCAGTTTCCTATTTGGTGATCATGCCAAAAATGGGGACATGACAAAATGAATACAAGGCTCAATTTCGAATACAAGAGTTTTTGGATAAATTTGATGGAAAGTTGCAATGAGCCTTCAATCCCTTTTTATGGACTCTAGAATTAAAATTAAAATATTTACTTTTCTCTTCAAAAAACTAATTTTAAATTGACTTAAATAACTCTACCCCAAAATATTAAAATATAACTAAGAGTTACATAAGGTATTATTGTGCCCCATTTAGGTAACCTGGAAATAATAAATAAAGTGGCCTTTTACAATATTAACAAAAGTGACAATAAGACCGACTTTAGTTATTATTAAAATAATTTCCCTAACCCCAACCCATTAACCTACAAGAAATTAAAAAATGGGCTAAGGCCAAAAAGGGCACATGACAGTCTGCCCTACCCAAATTTTCTTGTCCTCGAGCAATTGCAAGTTAGGATGCTCCAAAATCCGTGATCCTTCCCATGTTGCATCTTCCACAAGGAGATTCATCCAACGAACTAAGTATTCAGTACTGCTTACGTTTCTCAACTTCCTCTCCCTCATGTCTGCAATTGCTTCCAGACCCAAAATCAATTTGCCATCCTCATCAAGTGGAGGCAACTCTGTTGAAAGTACAAAATATTGTCCAAGTGCCTTTTTGAGACAAAATATGTGGAACACATTAGGAATCATACTCTCTTCTAGCAACTCCAACTCGTATGCAACTTCACCAATCCTCTTGAAAATTTTGTAAGGCCCGTAAAAATGAGGCTTGAGCTTCTCCGATCAACGTGCTTTGAGAGAGGATTGCTTGTATGGTTGCAATCTCAAAAACACCATATCTCCAACCTCAAAAGTTCTCTCCAGATGGTGTTAGTCTGCACATAGCTTCTACTAATTTTGTGCCTGATGGAGATTGTTCTTGAGTGTTTTCAAGATATCTTGGCTTTTGACTTACCAAGTGACTTGGTCCCAGGACCCTACTGTCAGAAATAACAAGGTCAACAAAAGATTGAGCTTCATACCCATACAAAACCAAAAACGATGTCATCCCAGTAGACATATGACAGGTAGTGTTGTAACAATGCTCCCACAAATGGAACCATTTGATCCATGCCTTCTAATGACCAAAAACATAATTTCTCAAGTAGCCTTCCACCCACTTGTTCACAATTTCAATTTGCCCATCCGTTTGGGGGTGGTAAGTAGTGCTAGGAGTAAGCTTAGTTCCTATCAAGTGAAAGAGCTCTTGCTAAAACAAGCTCAGGAACATACTACATCTATCACTCATGATATTTTTAGGTAGCCCATGGAGCCTAAACACTTCTTTCAAAAACAAATTAACAAGTTGAGATGGTTTGAAATTTGAAGAAATGGCAAAGTAATGTGCATACTTCATGAGTCTATCCACCACAACATAAATGCAATCCTTACCTTGCACTTTGGGAAGTCCAGTGATGAAATCCATTGAAATACTTTCCCATTTCTGATTTGGAATGGGTAGGTGTTGCAACAAACCAGCTAGAAATATTTTCCCTGTCTTGTTCTGCTAACAAACAAGACACTCTCTGATGTGCTTATGGATATCATCCTTAAGTCCTTTCCATGAGAATCTCTCCCAAATCTACTTATATGTCTTGAAATGCCCTAGATGGCCAGCCAAAAGAGTATCATGGACAACACTTAAAATTTTACTTTTCGTTTTAGATTCAAGACCAAAAAGACTCTATCCTTGTATAGGATGAGTTCATTAACCACCACATACCTATCATCCTTGAAGTTCCCTTCTGATATGTCAGTGGCAAAGGCATTCTTAGAATATTTTACCAAAATGTGTGCCTTCCAATCTGATGTAATTTCCATCATAGAACATATAGTGGGATTTTTGACAATGCATCAACCACTATGTTCTTTTTCCCTTTCACATATTCAATGTCAAAGTCGTAAGCTTGAAGTTTACTTACCCATTTTTGTTGCCTTTCATTGAGATCTTTTTGGCTTCAAAAGTACTTTAAACTATTGTGGTCAATCTTCACCACAAACTTTCCTCCTGCAAGGTATTGTCTGAACTTGGCCAAAGCATGCATGATGGCCAACATTTCCTTGCTGTAGATTGAGAACTCTCTTTCAACTCCTCTGAGTTTGCATCTCTCAAAAGCAATGGGATGCTTATTCTGCATCAGAATAACTCCGATCCCTTCCCTAAATGCATCACACTCCAACGCAAAAGGAAGAGAGAAATCAGGAATGGCCAACACAGGACATGAACTCATCATCTCTTTGAATTTGTCAAAAGTTTGTTGCGCTGAATTAGACCATGTGAAAGCCCCTTTCTTTGTCAAATCAGTCAAGGGAGCTGCCAACTAAGAAAATCCCTTCACAAATCTTCGATAATAGCTACAAAGGCCAAAGAATCCTCTCAACTGTGTCAAAATTTTTAGGGAGGCCAATCCAAGATAACCCAAATCTTCTCTTGATCAACTTGCACTTCTTGAGTGTTGATAACATGCCCCAAAGACAAAATTTCAATCATTCCAAACTCACACTTAGACTCTTTGGCGAATAGTGCTTGAGCTTCCAAAATGCCCAAAACTTCATCCAAATGCCTCAAGTGTTCTTCCCAAATATTGCTATAGATGAGTATGTCATTGAAAAAGACGAAAACAAACTTCCTCAATTGCTTATTGAACACTTGGTTCATACATGACTAAAAAGTAACAGGAGCATTAGTCAAACCAAATGGTATGACTAGAAACTCGTAGTGTTTCATAATGACACCTAAAGGTTGTCTTATGAACATCCTCTTTTCGAACTCTTATTTGGTGGTACCCCGATCTAAGGTCTATCTTTGAAATATAGAACGCACCATGCAGCTCATCGATCTTGGGGACTGGGTATCGATTCTTGATCATCTTCTTGTTTAGAGCCCGATAGTCGATGCACATCCTCATGTTCCCATCCTTTTCTTGACCAAGACTACCGATGAAGCAAATGGGCTCGAACTAGGTCTAATGTAACCCATATTGAGAAGCTCCCTGATGGCCTTATCTATCTCTCCCTTATGTCGTCTAGGATGGCGATAAGGTGTAGTAATTACAAACTTAGCACCCTCCTCCAACTCTATGACGTGCTCAAACCCCCAATCAGGTGGTCTCCCTAGAGGTATGTAGCTGAAAACCTTATTGTGCTTGTCTAGAAGAGATTGTATGTCCACATGATATGACCTCTTACCACTTGGAGAGTCTACAGTGGTCACCAAAGATTGGGCAACCCGTGCTACTTGCCCACGGCAAAATGCTCTCTCCATCCTCTTGGCTGAAACAACTCTAAGTGCCCCATTCATCATTCGACGAAGCACCACTTCCTTCCCATTAGATTGGAACTTGAGTTCCATGGTGTCATGTCCCCATTTTCAGAGTGATCACTTAGTGGAGTTGGCTAGCCTATCCTATTCTCGTAGGCTAAGTCGGAGAGCTCAGGGAATGACCTAATTGGTGAGTTTTCACACTTAGCCAATTTTGTAGGGGAAAATGATTGTGGAAGACGACTTAGCATAATTTTTTGGGATTTTTTATGAAGTCAACACTAATAAAATAATTTTCCCTATGGTGGAGCAAACAAGTTGGAGAATGGAAAATCGAAGAAAATATGGAAAATGCCTTTGGAAAAATAAGAATAATTTATGATGTTTTTCCTTTAGGAGGACGACTTCATTTGAGGTCAAAAATATAAGGTATCATGTGCCTAAGTGGATCGCCCTTGGAGAATAAAAGGTGGAAAAATAATAAAATAAAATAAAATGTTTTCATTATGATTGGGCGCCCAAAAGGAGGTCGGCCTAGGAGAAAGGAATAAAAATAAAATAAATAAAGAAATAGCTCATGAGGTCGGCCAGCTTGAGGAAGGACAAAAAGCATGTATAAATATAAGTTGTTTTGAGGCATTTCCATCATCATATCGTTCATTCTTATTCCTTTTCATTGGAGATTTATCTCTTGGCTGCAACTTTTGGTTCAGCACCTTCCTAGGACGAACACACTAAGGAAGATAGGTGGATTGGACGAAAACCCAATCACACTTTGGAGATGGACTCATACAGAGTTCATAATTGTGCTTCATTCGCGACTTGTGGAGGAGGAGAGCTTGATTGCATATTCAGATTTTGGATCAGCATTGGAGGAGGTTTTATTGTAGCATTTTTGTATGTTCATTGCATTAGGGCTTGCCCTAGTTTGGAGCGCCACACCTAGAGGAGAGTGACTTGCCCTTTGGAGGAGATTTCACCATTGTTTAGGGTTTCTAAACCCTAATCCTAGCAGCAGCCCAAGCGCCATCATTGTAGAGGGTTTGTGGAGCATCATTCTACATCTTTTGGTATGTACAAACCTATTATTTAGGTCTGAATTGTAAAGGCAGATTTCTGGGATGTATTTGGGCATGTTTGAGCCTATATGATGGATGTAATTGCATATTCAGAAGTTCTTATTTGTAGCAGCAGACTGATTAATTCAGAAATCAGATTTATTCCCTATATTTGTTTGCATGTGGATGTCATATATTGTTGGTTGAGTTCATGATTGATATTATTATCATAAGGGTTCAATATTGCTATATTATTTGAGCACTTTGGATGCATATATGTTCGCTGTTCATACTTGTTTGAAATTAGAAAAATAAATCAGAATTCTAGGGTTTGGAGCAGAATTATAAAGTGCAGAAAATAGAAAACTAAAAAGCAGAATTTTAGGGCAGATCCTATTAGGGATATTACACATGGTCTAAAAATTCTACGTGATCTCTCCCAAAGAATGCAGCCATTGCACTCCCAACACCACATCTATGTCTCCTATGCTGACAACATAGAAATCATCTTTCATATCATAATTTCCCAAAGTGATATTCAATTGGGAAATCTTCCTTGTACATTCGATGGTGAAGCCATCGGCAACCATCACATTGAACCCTTTGAAGTTTTCAATTTTTATCCCTCTTTTGGCTATGTGCCCCTCAACAATGAAGTTGTGAGTAGATTCAGTGTCAATAAGCACAGTGACTATTTGTTCGCACAAGACTCCAAAGACTCTAAAAGGGTTGTACTTAGGAGCATAGGAGCAAAAATCAATTGGGGAAAAAATCGGCAAATCAAAAGTATAAGATTTTTTCAAAAAATCATAAAAAAAATCGGATTTCAAAATATATATATATAGAGAGAGAGAGTAATATATATTAGATTAGAATATATTAATAATATAATAATATGACTATGAATAATAATATTTTATAGCCGATAAGGGCGTGGTTCAGTGGTTAAGTCGCTCGGTTGTAGTGGCCGCCGCCAGAGTTCAAACCCCCGCTGGGCCAACGAGCTTGCAGGCTTTACGCCTTCGCTGGGTCAACGAGCTCGCGGGTTTGAAGTGTTCTTGCTAGGGGATGAGGTCCCCCGTGTTGTGGCCTCACCGGTTCATTGCTCCGGGCAAAAGCATTCGCGTGGAGCCGGAGGGCGTGTCGCACCAGCGTCGCCGGTCACATAAAAAGTTTACCAGGCGCATTTAATAAAAAAAAAAATTTTATAACATTTTATAATAATTTCTCCCCAAAATATTATATAATAACTATGTTACCGGTTCTTGGCAAAAATTGCCTGGGTACTGGTTCGGTCCGGTTCGTCCGGGGATACTGGCAAGGTTCGTCCATTTGCCTGTGGGTTCGTCCGGGAAGAACCCGGGCAAACCCACCCTGAACCCATGAAGAACCCGTGGCTGCCAGCGAAAAACTCAACTTTTACTTAGTTTTTTTAATAAAATTTGACATTTTTAAATTGTTTTTTCTTGATTTGACAACACTCCAACCCTAAAAACATGATGTGAAAACAATTTTAAGACAAAAAACAATCAATTTTCCTCATTCCAAATGAAAAAACAAAACTCTTCCATATTGTGCTGAGCTATTTTTTTTTCTTGCCATCAAATCTATAGAGTTGAAGATCATTTGGTGAAGGATCTAAAGTGATAGTTTTGCTATTCCTACGGGTGTGCAATAGCTCGTTTGCTACAAAGGGGATTGTAGAGGCAGATTTTGCAAAAAAGGTTGGTTTTTTTTGGTGTTTTTTTTCTACATTTTTCCTTTGTTTTGAATCTTTTTTATTCTTTTATCTAAATTCTTCTATCTACTATAAATCAATGGCACATTTGTAAAGCTTTTAAACTCAACTAGGTTTTAATTTATTTTTTTGGTTTTCAATTTGAAATTTCATTTGTTTGAACTTTGAAACTTTGAATTCATGGAATGTGTTGTTTATTGATTTTTTAAATTTATGGCATAGGGATTACAATGGCAAGCGGTTCAACCTCGTCGGAGAAATCCAAGCTCAAAACATATCCAAATTCTCCCCTTTGGAAATATGTTAAAATGTTAGAACCACTTCCAGGCGGTGGAGGTTATATATGGATGTGCAATGGTTGTGGGGTTCAATATAGAAGCTCTTACAGTAGGGTGAAAGCCCATTTGTGTAACATACCTGGGTTGGGCATCAAAGCTTGCCCTGGAAAAAATGGTGTACCCATCCCACAAGCTCAAGTCCTTGCATATATCCAAGAGCAAGAAAAAGCAGAGGAAGCATCAGGTCGTAAACCAAGTCACCCTTTGCTAAAGACTCAGAGAGGTTCTCGAGGAATGAAGCCCCCTCAATCAGCATCACCATCAGAATTTGAATAGGAACATGTAGAGAGCCACCCATTTTTGCCCACAGTTGAACCTGTAGCACGCAAAAGATCAAAGGGACCATTGGAAACGGCATTTCACAATGAGTCTCGTGAGTTTGCTAATCAACAAATTGCAAGATGTCTCTATGCAAATGGCTTATCTTTCAATGTTGTTCGCTCACCGTATTGGAAAGAAATGGTGAAAGCAATTAATGATGCTCCAAAAGGTTTTAAGGGCCCAGGTTTTGAGAATATACGCACCACCTTATTGGAAAAGGAAGTGAAGTTTGTAGAGGATAAATTGAAGCCCATAAGAGAATCTTGGGCTGAGACAGGTTTATCCATCGTTTCTGACGGATGGAAAGATTCAAAAAATCGGCCATTGATCAATGTTATTGCAGTGTGCCCTAAAGGGGCTATGTTTTTGAAGGCAGTCGATTGTGAAGGGGAGGTGAAGGATGGTCCATTTATTGCTAATATTCTTTGTCAAGCCATTGAGGAAGTGGGGCCTCGAAACGTGGTTCAAGTGGTAACAGACAATGCAAAAAATTGTAGAGCAGCTGGTTTATTGGTTGAGGAGCGTTACTCACACATTTTTTGGACACCTTGTGCGGTCCACTCCCTCAACCTTATGCTACAAAAAAATTGGCAAAAAAATTGATTGGATCAAACAGGTGTATAGTGAGGCAGAAGACATCCAGATGTTCATCACCAACCACCATATGTCACAAGGCATTTTCAAATCATTCTCAAGATTGGAGCTGCTAAAGGTAAGTGAAGCTTCAAGCAATTTTTATTTTTTCTTAAGTTTATGTTTTTGAGTTTTGTAAATTTATTTAAATTATTTTTTAAGAAGCCTTATTTTTTTATTTTTTTTATTTTGATTTTTATAGGTTGCTGAGACCCGTTTTGCCTCCAACACAATTGTCTTAAGACGGCTTGTGAAGGTTAAAGAGGCACTCTCTAGCATGGTCACCAGCCAAAATTGGTCCATATGGAGGCAATCTAGCACTGAAAGGGCAACAAAGATTAAGCAATTGATCCTAGATGACCATTGGTGGGATCGTGTTGAGTATCTCCTAAGTTTTACCGAGCCCATATTGAGTATGATCCGTTATACCGACATGGATAGGCCTTGTTTGGGAGAGGTATATGATGGCATCGACTCAATGATTGAGAAGATGAAAGCCATCGTAAATGAACATGAGCGAGATCCTCAAGAAACTTTCTTCAATCAAATACACCAAATTATTGAAGAGAGATGGGACAAAATGACCACCCCATTGCATCTTCTTGCCTTTGCACTGAGTCCCAAATATTATAGTGCTCAACTCCTTTCTGTGGGGACAAGGGTTGCCTCATATAGAGATGCTTAAGTCAACCGAGGGTACAAGGCAGCATTTCGCAGACTCTTTGTTGATCCTGACATACGAGAAGCAATTAGAGTTGAGTTCATGCATTTTGTGAGCTCCACGGACATGGGTGTTGATGCTCTTGTTGACAAATATAAGGTTGATGCTCATATGTGGTGGTACTTCCATGGCCAATCATTCATACACCTACAACCTCTTGCAATAAAAATTTTAGCGCAAGTAAGTTTTATTATCTTTTAGATTTTTATTTTTTAAGTTTAATTTCTAAATTCAAAATTTCTAATTTATAACTCTAACTGTCTAATGTTGTCTTGTATTAATAGGTTGCTAGTTCATCAGCTTCTGAGAGGAATTGGAGCACATACTCCTTCATCCACTCAGTAAAGCGTAACAGGCTGCACTCAAAAAGGGCAGAGGACTTAGTGTACGTGCATTCCAACTTGCGCCTTCTTACACACAAAAACAAGGACTACAAGGAAGGGGACTCAAGGAAGTGGGATATCGAGCCAGAGCATACTAACCTGGATGCTACCATTTCCCACCTTGCCGCACTTGAAGTTGATGTTGATGTTGAGATTGGTAGTGGCCCTAGTGGGCATGAGAGTCCCAGTGCTAGTGCCAGTGCCAGTGCCAGTGCCACTTTTTGTGGTTCTACTAATATACCAGTATTTGATGATGCTCATATGGCTTGTGGTGATGATATTTTTGATGACCCATATGACAGTGATGCCTAATTAGTGATGGCATTGGCTGATTGTTGACATTTGGCATTATAATTTTGATTTTTGAATTGTAATAACTATATATATCATGACATTTGACATTCGTGTTTGACTAATTGACATTGTAGTGTTTCTAATTTCTAACACTAGTGTGGTTTTGTTTATTATATGATCATATTCATGATGCTATGGTATTCTGAACTTAATTACTACTACAAATATGAATATATTTCTGATTTTTATATGTTTTTGTATGGACGAACCCAAAACGAACCCACACCCAAAAAAATTTTGACCGAACCCGCGAACCCGAACCCAAACCCGTACCAGAACCGGTAACTTAGTATAATAATAATATTTATAATAAATATTAATAATAGTAATATTTATATTAATATATTCTAATATAATATTATATTCTAATATTATAATATAACTATTTATATATATTATATTATTATATATTAATAATATTATATTTTAATATTCTAATATAATATTATTAATATATAATAATATTAATAATACTATATTAGAATATATCAATATAAATATTATATTTTATTATTATAATATATAAGTATTACTAATATAAATGTAATATATAAATTCGATTAATAATGAAATTAGAATATACTTAACATTTAAAATTAAATATGAAATAAATTTTAAATTTAATAATTAGCCGATAGGCTTTAGTATGTGAGCATTATAGTGCTCGGAATTGTCTCACACCATAAAAAAATTCATGCAGGAAAATTTTCTAAACTCGTCGATTTTCCTATCGACGTATTCCATGAACCTACTATGGGTGCAAGTGCTAGTTATTCGATTCGGGAATGTGTCTCCGCAGCTAAGGTTGGAGTGCGAAGACATCTGAAGAACAACCAAAGCCAAAACCCTAATCCACTTTTTTATGTTGCAAGTCAAATAAATCTGCCGCAACAATTGGAAATCAATAAAACGAACCAATAAACACGATCTAGGAGATTAAATCGGGCGTTTTTGGTGGTTATTCAAAGAAATAAACATTTAAAAATATTTGCAGACATTTTTTTTTTAAATCGACAAACATGGCGATTCAAAAGAAATCGTGATTTTCACGATTTTTTGCCAATTTTTGCTTCTATGCTTAGGAGTACCAAAAAGTTTGGCAAAGGTACCTTCCGGAGTATCTTCTTTTTCCTGAACCTCCTGCTCTGGTTCTTCTCCTTCACTTTCAAGCTCAAGTTCTTCAGCCCCAGATTCTACATCTGAAACAACTTCAATGTAATGCAGTTGCCCCTTTCCGAGGCATCTATGGCCAGGCACCCAAGGTTCTTTGCAAGCGAAGCAAAGTTTTTTCCTCCTTAGTTCATTCTTGGTTTCCTCATCCTTCCTTTAAAAAAAATTCTTTGGCTGGTTGAAACCCTTGTGAAAAGGTTTCTTTGGAAGAAAAGACTTTTGCTGAAATTTACTTTTTGGAATAGAAGTCTCAAGTGCCAAAGATCTCTTGATAGCCTCTTGCAATGATGGAGGTTCGAAATGTTTGACCAAGCCTTTGAGAGGAGGAGATAAACCTTCCACGAACAATGTAATCAGTTTTCTTCCGATGACATCTGGAACCATTACGAACAACTTTTGGAAATCAGTCACATAACTCTCCACAGTTCCATATTGTTTAAGTTGCGCCAACTCCCAAAAATGAACTTCAAGGTCTTTTCTATCAAATCTTTCAATCAACCTCCTGCAAAATTCGTCATAGGAGTTGATGAGATTGTGCCCTTAAGTAATCAACCCATAGTCCCACCAATCATGTGCTATTCCCTCAAGGTGGAGAGTACCAAACTTGATGACCTCATCTTCCAACATTGGCTTGAGAGACAAGTATGTGTCTAGCTTTTGTATCCATGCTCAAGCTGTACACTTGCTAGATCCGTCAAAAGTGAGAAGTGATAACTTTCCCAAAGCATGTTGCAGATCCCCTCTAATTTGCTTGAGGTCTAGGCTCAGGTCTAGGGCCATTTCTTGTCTTCTTGATATTCATAAAATTTGTAAGAGGCATTTCATTTTGGATCTCATCTGGAAGAGTTCTATATTCAACATAGTGTAATGTCCCCTTCATGATACATGGTTAGTCCATCATTGAGTTCTCGTGGACTAGCAGTTTAGTTAGGGAACTGTGGTTAGTTTGGCCTTGGAGGTATTTGTCAGTGATAGAGATGTGGTTCGTATTCAGTGGATCCAGTTGGCACCCTCAGAGTTGACTCTGTTTGCTCTTGGTCGTTACTTACTATTTTTAGTAAGATCGCGTTCAATGTCGGTTCGGAATTTTCAGAGTGGGGTCAGATTTGTCTCGTCGAGGGCTTTCCGACGAACTATAGATCATTGCATTCCGACACCGTCTTCATATTTATTTTAAAGTCCGAAGATTAGTAATGTTATATTTAATTGGGACTTTATAAATATTAAGAAAAGAGTGACTTATGAGTTATGGAGACATAAAGTGAAGTCTTGACCATGGGCGCCCATCCCTAGGAGTAATAAGGTGAATTTAAAATTATAACATGCCCTCTCAAAATCCAACGCCCAACTTGAGGAGGGAAATAAAAGGTGGAAAAGTAGCTCATTTGCTTATGCTATGTTTGATATCTTCTCTTTGTGAGCTCTTATAGGGTTTTGAGAGTTTGAGGATTCAAACTAGGCTCTTGGAGACGAAAACCTCCCTGAGTGATGACATTCTACAGGAATGCAATACCACCCAAAGGTGCCATTGATGGTGAATGCATCCAGTGTTCACAATTGTGCTGAAATGGAGTCCGAAGGATGAGATTTGTAGAGGTTTATTGAGCATATCTTTTGCAAATTTATAGGAGGATAGCAAAGACATACTCTCAGCTGATGACTTTGGTGTTTATGTGAGTTTCTTGGAGCAGCCGTGCTCTTCTCTTGGCTGGTCGTACCCCTTTGAGCAGGTCGTACCATATTGGGTGGTTTTAGTGGGGTGTTTTGGGGCTGCTTACATCTGTTCTTGGTCAGCCAACTCTCACATCAGTCTGCAGCAAGTTTACCAGCATAATATAGAGGTTTAGTGGAGTGTTTACTGCTATTCATGATCAGCCATGGCCGTACACCTGGTATAAAGGACGTGGGTCTTGTAGAGGGCTCTTTCCTTTCAATTGCAGCCTTGTATTGGGTCTTGTTGAGGCGCGTAGAGCCTTATTACTTGCTGATAACATTGTATTGACATTTCCATATCATTTCTTGAAGCTCTGAGGCATTTCCAGCGATACCCACTTGCCGGTCCATTTCCAGCTGATGTACCAAGTTGCTTATTTCAATGTGGGTATGTGATAGTAATTGTTTATTGGCCATTTTGCTATCTGGGTAATTGATAGTTTCTTCATATCTCTTGTATATTTTCTGGGTTTCTGTTATATGCAATATATTGTATGCTCCGACAACACATCTGCAGAAAAACTGAAAACCCCTTCTACATTCTTCTATCTAGTTTGAAAGAACACACTCTAAAAATTAAAATAACATATAAAAAGATCTTTTAAAAATATTACAAACAGGTACGGCACATTACAGTGGTATCAGAGAAGTGATCTCGCCATCATGTGAGGTTGAAACAAACATGCAGAAGTGAGAATGAGACATGCAGCCGGGAGCTGATAGATATTATTTTAGACAAAGACAAGGAACATGAAATCTACGGGGAACACAGAATCCACAGTTAGTAGAACCAGAGAATCCAGTGCCACAAACTGATCCATTTGATACTGATATAGAGATTGTAGCTGTTGAGGAGCAACCAGTGGTATTTTATAGTGAGGAAGATCTCGAAATTCCAAGAACAGATCCCTTTTCCCGTGTACTTCCAGAACAGCATGAAGAAATGGGAGATAGGGAAATCGGAGAACCTAGCACACGTGATATTCTTAATGATTTGGCGAGAGGACAGCAGCAATTGATTAATAGGATGGACAGGTCGCGGGAGGCACTCACACGGCTTCTCACCCGTTTGTTTCCTAAGTTGGATGAGGGCAGGAATAACGGAGACAGGAACACAGACGGAAATGATAGAGATAGACACAAAGACCAAGGTAATGGAGACCGAGGTAATGCAGAACAGAATGGAGACAGAAACAATGGGGACAAGAATAGATACAGGGACCCTGGTGGAGAGGCTTCGGTGAATAATCGAGGTGCTACACAGCTCACAGCTGCAGATAGACCAAGCATTCCTATCTTTGTTCCGAGGGATGAGATTCCTGAGCGGGATGCTACATAGGTGGAATTTCAGGATGAGATTTTTAGAGATTGGCAGGCTTCAAGTGCGGAGTTTCAGGCTGATATGACTTTCGGGGATTATTCTGATCTCAGGATGAGACATAGACCTAGAGGAGGTAATAGGCAGCAGAATCATGAGCTTCAAAAGAAAGTTAGTAAAATGACTTTACCTTTCTTCGATGGTTCAAGAAAAACTTCAGCGAGAGCTTGGGTCCAAAAGTTGGACAGTTATCTCCAGATCAACCCCATGCCAGAGACCAATGCCATCACATATGCAGCATTACACTTGGAGGGCAGCGCACACAAGTGGTGGAGCAACCGGAAGGTAACTCTGGGACATGACCAGATTACATCTTATGTAGAGTTCACAGCTAGACTCATAGACAGGTTCGACAAAGGACCCTGAGTTGCAGTTCAAGGAGTTGGCACAGTTGAGACAGAGTGGATCAGTGGACTCACACATTTCAGAGTTCCAAGATCTTTCAGTCATGGTTTCAGATATCTCGGAACGTAGGTTGATCATGCTCTTTGTTGATGGGTTGTCTGATCCTTTACGTGGATGGATTAAGGGGTTAGACCCTTTGACATTGCAGGAGGCCATGAAAAACGCCCTTGATATGGAATCTTCTGGTTGGAGGAGTAAATTTCAGACTGAGAGCTTCCAGCATAGGAGGCATAAGGAGAGAGACAAGAAACATTTCCATAAGGATTCAGGACATCAACAGCCTAAGAGTTCTTCCAGGTTAGACAATGATCAGTTGAATGACCTCAGGAAGAAAAAGCTCTATTTTCATTGCAGAGAGCCTTGGGATCCTAAGCACAAGTGTGCTACCCAAGAAAAGGCAAAAGAAATAGAATACTTTTCAGCAGATGAGTCCGTTGAGTCTGAGACACATTCAAAGCAACATACAGAAGACAATGATTCAAGGACAGATGTTGCATCTGAGGTATCAGATAAGGATGAGGAAACCACCCTACCTACAACCCATATTTTGAGCATTCAGAGAGGGGTCATTTAGGATCCGAGGAGTATTGGGTGGACAGTGATGCATTACACTGCTTGACACAGGTGCCACTCACAACTTCATTGACGAGGACTTGGTTGCTAAGAGGGGGTTGAAGACAGAGGAGTTTGAAGGGTTCAAGGTGAAGGTAGCCGATGGATTCATACTCACTTGCACTAGGAGGATTCCTAATTTGACCATCCAGCTAAATAATAACACTTGCCAGTTAGAGTTTTATGTTGTTAGCATGGGTGACATGGATGTAGTGTTGGGTATGAAGTGATTACATGAGATAGGAGAGTTCACACTCAACTTGAGGATCATAGAGATGAAGTTTGAGGTGAACGGAGTTCGACATGTGCTTAGGGGCATTTCAGATGGTGGGTTGAGAGTAGTTTCTCTCAAGCGGATAGAGAGATTGATTCGCCATGATCAGGTGCAGTGGGCAGCAGAGGTGATGGTGATGCCTGCAGATTCAAAGCAGCAGAAGCGTGAGTACCCACCTGACATACAAGCTCTCTTGACTAAACACACCAAAGTGTTTAGTGATATTCCACCAGGTATACCCCCTGACAGAGGTATTGAGCATGTGATCGAGTTGGAGGAGGGTGCAAAGCCAGTAATTACTACCCCATACAGACACCTGAAGAGGTATAAAGATGAAATCGAGAAAGCTATCAAAGAGTTCCTCAAGATGGGTCATATCAGGTCGAGCAAGAGTCCATTTGCATCATTTGTGGTTCTTGTGAAGAAAAAGGATGGGACTCTTAGAATGTGTATTGACAATAGGGAACTCAACAAAAAAAAATCAAGAACAGGTACCCTATACCCAGGATAGATGAGTTGATTGATGAGTTGCACGGGGCCTGTTACTTCTCCAAGATAGATTTGAGATCCGGGTATCATCAGATTCAGGTCAGGGATGAGGATGTGGAGAAGACAGCTTTTAGGTGTCACTATGGGCACTTCGAGTTCCTGGTCGTGCCATTCAGTTTGACAAATGCACCAGCCACCTTCCAGTCTTGCATGAACAGAGTTTTCCGTGAGCAGTTGAGGTGGTTTGTTTTGATATTTTTTGATGATATTTTGATTTAGAGCAAGACATGGGAGGAACACTTGACACACATTGACATTGTGCTGAGCATTCTGGAGAGAGAGTCACTTTATGCAAAAATGTCTAAGTGTGAATTTGGGATGACCGAGTTGCTATACTTGGGTCATATTATCAGTGCTGGCAGCGTGAAGGTAGACCTAGAGAAGATTTGGGCAATAGTGGATTGGCCGCCACCAAACAATCTCACTCAGCTGAAGGGATTCCTTGGTCTTTGTGGATATTACTGCAAGTTCGTGAAGGGGTTTTCTCAGTCAGCTGCACCCCTTACAGATTTGACTCGTAAGGATGCTTTTAGTTGGACAGGGAGTACACAGGAGTGCTTTGACAGATTCAAACAGATTATGAGTACATGCACTGTGTTGGCCATACCAGATTTTAGCAAACCCTTCGAGTTGTAGTGTGATGCCTCAGGAGAAGGCATTGGTGCGGTAATTATGCAGGATAAGCACCCCATAGCATTTGAGAGCAGGAAGTTGAGGGGTGTGGAACACAATTACAGTATTTATGACACGGAGATGTTAGCCATCATGCATGCGTTGGCTAAATTCAGACAGTACCTTGTGGGCAGCAAATTTGTGGTTAAGACAGATCACTACAGTCTGAAACATTTACTTGGACAGAAGGATCTGAATGAGAGGCAACCGAAGTGGGTTAGCAAGCTACAAGCCTACGACTTTGACATTGTTTATGTCAAAGGTAAGAAAAACATTATTGCCGATGCTTTATCCAGGAGGCCCCATTTGTGTGCATTAGGTGCCATTGCAAATGATTGGAGGGAGATGATATCAGTTGAATATGCTAAGGATGCATGGGCTATTGGAATAATTGATGGCAATATCAAAGATGATAGGTACATAGTGGTAAATGATTTAATCATTTACAAGGATAGGATCTTCTTAATGCCAAGTTCAGAGATGAAGCAGAAAGTTTTGAGGGCATTCCACGATTTGCCTATGGCAGGGCATCCAGGATACTTCAAAACTTACAGACAGGTCAAGGAGAGGTTCACCTGGAAGGGACTCAAGTCAAAAGTGATGCAGTATGTGATAGAGTGCCCTGTATGCCAGCAGAACAAACAGGAGCACTCATTTCCAAGAGGATTATTGCAGCCCCTACCCATTCCTGAGAGGAAGTGGGATAGCATCTCTATGGACTTTATCACAGGTTTACCAAAAGTCCAAGGCAAGAATTGTATTTTCGTGGTAGTGGACAGATTGACAAAATATGCACATTTCTTTGCCATCCCTACCACCTACACTGCACCTCAGGTTGCAGAGTTGTTCTTTCATGAGGTATTCCGACTTCATGGGTTACCATGGAACATTGTCAGTGATAGGGACAGCAAGTTCCTCAGTAATTTTTGGCAGGAGCTCTTTAGGTTGACGGGGACAAAGCTACCCCCCAGCACAAGCTACCACCCCCAGACAGATGGTCAGACAGAGATAGTTAATAAATGGGTGGAAGGATACCTCCATAATTATGTTTCAGGGCAGCAGAAGGCATGGGTTAAGTGGCTTCACATGGGGAGTGTTGTTAAAAATCCACTTACCACATGTCTATTCAGATGTCACCCTTTATGGCCTTGTATGGGTATGAGGCACCGAGCTTTGTTGATTTGCTGTTTGGTGATAGCAGAGTGCCCAAGGCCAAAGACCTTCTCCAGGAGAGTCAAGATATTATGAGGTCTTTGAAAGAGAATATATAGAAAGCTCAGAATCAACAAAAGCAGTATGCAGATCAGCAGAGGACTGAGCGATCATTTGAGGTAGGTGACATGGTGTATTTAATACTGCAGCCATATAGACAGTCCACTCTCAAGAAGAGTGGAGCAGAGAAACTTAAGCCACAATATTGTGGTCCTTTCAAGATCTCCAAGAGGATTGGAGAAGTGGCTTATGAGGTAGAACTTCCAGCCGGTAGCAGGGTACACAATGTGTTTCATGTATCTCGCCTCAAGAAGGCACTGGGGCATAATGTAACACCATCAGTTGAGTTGCCTCCTGTTGATGAAGAGGGAAAGTTGATATTGGTAGCCGAAGCAATAATTGACCCCAGGAAACATAATTTGAGGAGGATTATCATAGAGTACCTAGTTAAATGGAAGAACCTGCCAGTTGAGGATGCTACTTGGGAGAATGAGCAGATATTGGAGCATCCTGATCTGAGATTGCTTGAGGCAAGCAATCTTAGGGAGGGCGGACTGTAATGTCCCCTTCATGATACATGGTTAGTCCATCATTGAGTTCCCGTGGACTAGCAGTTTGATTAGGGAACTGTGGTTAGTTTGGCCTTGGAGGTATTTGTCGGTGATGGAGATGTGGTTCGTATTCAGTGGATCCAGTTGGCACCTTCAGAGTTGGCTATGTTTGCTCTTGGTCGTTATTATTTTTAGTAAGATCGGGTTCAGTGTCGGTCCGGGGTTTTCAGAGTGGGGTCAGATTCGTCTCGTCGAGGGCTTTCCGACGAGCTATAGATCATTGCATTCCAACACCGTCTTCATATTTATTTTAAAGTCCGAAGATTATTAATGTTATATTTAATTGGGACTTTATAAATATTAAGAAAAAAGTGACTTATGAGTTATGGAGACATAAAGTGAAGTCTTGACCATGGACGCCCATCCCTAGGAGTAATAAGGTGAATTTAAAATTATAACATTCCTTCTCAAAATCCAACGCCCAACTTGAGAAGGGAAATAAAAGGTGGAAAAATAGCTCATTTGCTTATGCTATGTTTGATATCTTCTCTTTGTGAGCTCTACTAGGGTTTTGAGGGTTTGAGGATTCGAACCAGGCTCTTGGAGACAAAAACCTCCCTGAGTGACGGCATTTTAGAGGTGTGCAATACCACCCAAAGGTGCCATTGATGGTGAATGCATCCAGTGTTCACAGTTGTGTTGAAATGGAGTCCGACGGATGAGATTTGTAGAGGTTTATTGAGCATATCTTTTGCAGATTTATTGGAGGATAGCAAAGACATACTCTCAGCTGATGACTTTGGTGTTTATGTGAGTTTCTTGGAGCAGCCGTACTCTTCTCTTGGCTGGCCGTACCCCTTTGAGCAGGCCATACCATATTGGGTGATTTTCGTGGGCTGTTTTGGTGTTGTTTACATCTGTTCTTGGTCGCCCAACTCTCACATCAGTCTGCAGCAAGTTGACCAGCATAATACAGAGGTTTAGTGGAGTGTTTACTGCTGTTCATTATCAGCCATGGCCGTACACCTGGTATAGAGGACGTGGGTCTTGCAGAGGGCTCTTTCCTTTCAATTGCAGCCTTGTATTTGGTCTTGTTGAGGCGCCTAGAGCCTTATTACTTGCTGATAACATTCTATTGACATTTCCATATCATTTCTTGGAGCTCTGAGGCATTCCCAGCCATACCCGCTTGCTGGTCCATTTCCGGCTAATGTACCAAGTTGCTTATTTTAACGTGGGTATGTGATAGTAATTGTTTATTGGCCATTTTGCTATCTGGGTAGTTGATAGTTTCTTCATATCTCTTGTATATTTTTTGGGTTTCTGTTATATGCAATATATTGTATGCATAGATGCAAGACTCGCGAAAAACTCGTCGAGTTCCAAAAAACTCACGAGCTTTTTTTAATGGCAAGTAGTTCATGCAAAAACTTGCCTGTTTCACTCGCCGAGTTTTTGGCGAGTTTTTACCAAAAACTCGGCGAGTCTATAATAAAAACTCGGCAATTGGGGCATTTCAGTCTCTTAAAAAATTAGGAACACGCTTGGTCAGTATATTTCAAAATATATTTAAGTATAGGATTTTGAAATATACTATCAGGATGTTTGAGATAGGTTCCGGATCCATGGGATTTAACATGCAGATTCTAGATTTTGGAGGATCCATCAGATTTCAGACTTAACCAATTTTTCAGGGTTTCAGGGTTTCAGACTTAGAATCAGCCATCAGGATTCCGCATGAGGATGCGATTTTGTACTCAAATTGCATTCAAATCAATCAAATTTAATAGAAAACACCTTTGTACTCATTTATGGACTCAATGGATACATCTTGTCATTGGATACATCGGAGCCCTTGGTTAGAGTCCTCCGCTTGGTAGATGGGGATAAAACCCCAATGGGGTATCTTTATGAGGCCATGGATAGGGCCAAGGAGGCTATAAGAAATTATTATAAGGGGGACAACCTCAAATTTGATCCCATATGGGAGATTATTGATAGGTGGAACAATCAACTCCACCAACCCATCCATGCAGCAGGGTACTTTTTGAGATAGATCCTTACAGTGATTGGACAAGGCGATGAGCAGCCTTCATTGTTTTCTGAGGATGAGATCTATGATTTGGAGAGACAGGCAATAGACGAGGGGGGTGGAATCGGTGGATTGGGATTCTCATTGGACGACATTGAAAATGAGGAGGATGAGGAGGATGACGAGACATTGCCACTAGGACCACTACCAGCATCTACATCCAGGATGGAGGTTGAGCCACGGTCTGTCATGCCGAGGATGGAGGAGCCACAGCAGATTCCTAGGACTAGACCCTCTAGTTCTACCAATCCCCTAGTTTTCACTAGACTTGGGAAGAGGAAGATGTATTTAGTATTTACTTTCAGTTTAACAAAAACAATTTGCTATTTTCATTTTGTTTCAGACTATCAGTATCAGCACATTCCACATAAGGATGCCATTTTGTACCCAATTTGATTTGAAATCAATCAAATACAACTAGACTTAGCTTGTTTCTCATTTATTGACTCATTGGATGCATCTTATCATTGAATTTTGCAAAAAAAATGCGGTTTTAATGAAATTTAAACAATTTTTTAAGTTGCTTGGCGAGTTTTTGCTTTTGGCGAGTTTTTCAACTATGATTGTATGTTCCGGCAACACATCTGTAGGAAAACTGAAAACCCTTCTGCATTCTTCTATCTAGTTTGAAAAAACACACTCTAAAAATTAAAATAACACATAAAAAGATCTTTTAAAAATATTACAAACAAGTACGGCACATTACACATAGCAAGTTGTGATGTCATTCACCTACCAAATTTTGAGATTGTACTTCAGGAACTTCTTCCTCCCTACAAAGGAAAGAAGGTTGGAAAAGGTCTAGCAGTAGGACCAATGACAGTCCTCTAGGTGTGGTTGTGAGTTTTGTTTTGATTATTGACCCCAAAAGTGCTCCCTTCACCATTCTGATGTCTAGGCTCATGATTCCTATGTATATTCATATTGTTCTGCATCGTGTGAATCAACTGACCCAACATATCCGTAAGATGCTCTTGCCTGTTGTAAAGTGCCTCTGTTGAATCATCTTCTCCCATCGATCTCCTCTTTTTGCCATATTAGTCTTTTCCACGACAAGATTTTGTTGTTCTGCCCTTTGCTGATTTGTACCCTTCTTTTTCTCTCTCTTATAGTAGCAGTACTCTCTGTCACTGTTGTGCATGAGGGGAATGTTGCATACAATGTTAGTTTTTCAAAGGTTGGCAAGATCACCATCTTTGATACCATTGTAATGTCCCTAACCGGATTGTTAACCAAAAATCTTCGAGTCTTAACAATCGACACAAACCCAAGTCCTTTCTAATCACCAAGATCCCAATGTGGACAAGGTGAGAACATTCAAAAACCAAGATGTGGACAAGAAAGTAAATAATGCAGCTACCAGCGGCAAACTGACCAGTTTACAATCAACACCCAAAGATATGCTTAAGCCAAACTGGCTGATTTGTAACTACAGATCGGGTCAATGCCAAAAAGGCAGACCACAAGCCAATCTAGATCGACGCCAAAATGGTAGATAATGAATGCAGACGCTTGGCATCTATGCCATCCAATCATTGACTACAATGCAAATATAAGAATAAAATGAATCCGGTGGAGGACCTTCTAGATTATTATAAATGTGAACTCCAATCTGGTGGTTAACCGCACAAATGTTACAGTATAAATAATATATTTCAAAACTGAATGTTTCCACTATATGTTTCAGACTGTAATAGCAGTAACCTTCTAAAGTTATCAATATCAAACAAAATAATGTCCACAAATTAGAAGTTGGTTCATTCCCCAATTAAATGATCAACTTCGTATCAATTACAATAGATAGATATAAATGAGAAATTTTGATGTATATACCTGATAGTTCCAGTTCCTTAAATTATATTGATTTTACAGTCCCCCAACTGTTGTACGGCTCAAGGTTCAGCCCAATAGTACTTGCAATAGTTCAAACTCCCAAGATACCCTCAAACAGAGGCAGCCAACTAATCAAAAGTTGTTGCAGGTGTTCATATGCAGAGAAACTCACAAAAACAACAACACTTCATTCCCCAACTGGTACAGTTAAGGCAGTACAAAAATACGGCCCCTTGGAACAATACTCAACATCAATACATTCAGCGGCCAGGGGTATTAGGCGTCCAAACAACAGCAAATTTAATGTTTTTTCTTCGAGTCTTTAAACACAACCCAACTCAATTCCCAGCATGGAGAAATACAACCCCAAACAACTTGTACGGCTAGGTACAACCACTTTTATGGCCTGCTATACTAAAAATAGTACAGCCAGTTTCTGCAGTTGCACTTTCTCACAAAAAAAATTAAATATTTGCAAGCAAATGTATAAGATAGCTTCCCAACACAGAAATTCACACAAACCATGAAAAATCACAAAACACAAAATCCGAAGACATCATGAATATACTTTTGTATTTTCTGAATATTGCAAACACACCACACAAACTAAAACCTTCACAACTATTGGGACTCTACTTTTCAAATCCTAAATTTGCCCTAAATCCACTAAATCCCATGTTGTTTTTCCCCCCTCTGTGCATTCCCTTGTTTGCCCATCTAAGAATTTCAATCTGAAGCTTTCAATGTGAAAGGAACCAAAAACAATGAAGCAAGAACAACGAAGACAAAATAGAGAGTTCCAAAGTTCACAAATGTGTCGATTTACCGAAAAGCAAGTGAAGAGAGGCGGAAAAGAGACAAAGGTGTGAAGATGCGAATAGTTCAAAGGTACATAGCGGACCAAAAACGCCAAAAGTGAAGAAGCGACCGCAGACAAAGAAGAAAGAAAAGTTCATAAGTTGCACAAATCGCCAAAATTGTGAAGGAGAGTAAAATAAAGTGAAAGTCTAAGGTGAAATAAACAAGTAATGTTTTCAAATATTCAAAACGTGTTTTTCCTTAAACACATTTTTTCACTGGCTTTCTTAGATGGAGTTCTATGACTCCTCCTAGACCGTCATCGGTGCTTTAATCGTTTCGTTTGGTGGCAGATGAAAAACATAAATGTTGCAGGTACGAGTTGGTCGCAGGATTAATAGCATTGGTGGGCGTTTAGGGTTTTCCTGCCCAAATTTAGTGAGGACGAAATGCTATATAAGCATGAAAATGAAGAGTTGTTGGTCTTTGAACCAATTTCCTGGAGGTGCAAAAACTCATGGTGGTTTTTAGGGCATCAAAAAAGACAACATTTGGGCAGGGAATGAAGGGATGTCTCCTTCAATCTGTAGGAAAGATCTTCAATGAACATTCTCATGTAATGGTATGTCTCCATGATGCTTTGTAATGATTCAAGCGGATATTGAATCGCAGTTTTATATTCCCCTTTGCCACATTTGTCGGCGTGAATGTAACAAAGATTTGATAATGTATAACATTTAAATCATGCAAGCCTTTGTATGAGTCTTTCTTTTGTTGCATATGGGTTGTTGCAGTTATGTTTTGAATTAATAAGTATGACCATTATATAAAATATATTTCAGATTTGTATGCAAGTGCATTTCATGCTTTTATTGATGTTTTGCTAGGTATATCTCTTTCCTTTTGTTGCTCATGACTCTGTTGTCCATTGGAGTAGGTACCGATTCAGTTTGGTGAAGGGCCAACACTCTTTTTAATTAATCCTTTGTCCTAGGTAGTATTAGGAGTAGGAGTAGGTTTAGTTTAGGTTTGCATGCTGTTCATGATTCATTATTACAACCAGGGATAAATCTGAAGCAAAGCAATAATGTTTTAATCTTGTGTGAATCATGTCATGCATGCGTGCATCTTGCCATTGTGTATGAAATATCAAATGTATGTATCTTATAGGGATATAAGAAATGCGATCTATGGAGGCATGTGCAAGATGTAATCAACTTAATAAGAGGTTAAATGATGCAGCAAGTTTGTTTTAATTTAGTGACAATCTGGGGGATTCAAACAACCTAGATATTGCTGCAATGTTGTAAATATGATAGTGTTTTGTATTGTGATTAATCCCTGTTGAGGGATATCTCTAGGAACACCCTCCTTGGTTTAGCAGAATCAAAAGTGAAGAGGAGATTACCCACCCCTATGAGTTTGTCTTTAACCATCCAAGATCTGTTGATGAGCCCCTCTTTTACCTTCTTGATGACATCCCCTGGCCCTGAAGGTGAAAACATACTCTAGGATTTAGGACCTGCAGTTTTTGGTCTTAACAACACCAACATCCCAAATTGAATATACAATGCAAATCAGCTCAACAAAAATCCCTGGATGGAATTTCTCTTCAAAACGGAGGGTTTTCGTCCTCATCCCATTTGTCAATAGGGTTTTCCTCCTAGGGCAAGAAATGAACACAAGGCTCAGTTTCAAATACAAGAGTTTTTGGATAAATGTGACAAAGAGTTGCAGATGAGCCTTCAATCCCTTTTTATAGACTCTCAAGGAATTAAAATCAAAATATTTACTTTTCCCTCCAAAAATCTAATTTTAAAAATAACTTAAATAACTCTACCCCAAAATATTAAAATATTATTAAGAGTTACATAAGGCCTTATTATGCCACATCTAGGAGACTTAGAAATAATAAATAAAGTGGCCTTTTACAATATTAACAAAAATGATAATAAGACTGACTTCAACTATTTACTAAAATAACTTTTCTAACCCCAACCCATTAATCTACGGAAAATTAGAAAATAGGCTAAGGGACCATGTCGCACACTTAGGGCCGAAAAGGTGGCATGACACTATCTTTTTCATGCCTTGAGCTATTATTACAGGAATAGTCAAGGTGCTTACCCTTATTTGTTGATTTGAAAGTTTTTGCGAGCTCAACATTCTTCTCAACACCACTATTCTAATGACTCGGGATTTTAGAATTTACCAAAATATTCTTCTCAATTTCATTTCCACAACTAACCTAAAAATCACTCTCATATGGCACTAACTCAATCTTTGGAAGATTAATGGGTGCTTACTGAACAGAGACATCTTTTTCAATTGTGCATTCAACAAGTGATGTTTGTTCCTCCTTGACTTCATTAGAACAAACTTTTTACTCGCATTCAATCTTCGAAGCTAATGAGATATCTTTTTCTAATAAAAGATCCTTACCTTCAACTTGTATTTGTGGCTCAGGTGTGTCTATCATTGTTTTTGATTCCACTATCTTCTATTATGGCTCTTCACTTGACATCACCTCCACTTGTCCTTTGCCCCAACATTTGTGGCTTAGCTCCCAGGGTTCTTTGCATTAGAAGCAAAGTTTCTTTTTTCTGAGTTCACTTCTAGTATCATCTTCCTTTCTTGTGACAAGGGGATTCTTCTTCTATTGCCTAGAAGGAGGTGTCTTAGACTAGAATTTTTTCCAAGGCACTGGCAACTCTAGTGTTGTAGCCCTTTTGATGGCTTCCTGGGGCTTTGGTTGTGACTTTTGCTCCACTTACTCATCTTTCTTACAGATTAAAACAAGCCTCTTTGTTTGGATACCCATTTCCGAGTATTCTTAAGTAATCATCAAGGGTAACTTGGATTTGAAATCATCAGGCATCCCTTGATATTAGTCAAAAATTTTGGGGGCCTCAAGTTTGTACCTCTATATTTTCATCCATACTTCTTGAATAGGATCTATATCCTCTTCTTTTGTAAGAACTTTGCTTGAAGAAACATAGATCGATTATTTGCTAATGATCTTCCTTCTCTTTGATTTGCTCTATTCTGATTTATATTTTGCAAAGCTTTATCATCTCTGTAATAGATTCCTAGATTGTCCTTGTCAAATCCTTTTGACTTTGATTGTCAGTTTCATGCAAAGATCTTATCTGTTGCTATGACTTCTTCTAATTTCTTTGTCACTGGAGTGTAATTTGCATTAGATTGTTAGCTTTCCCTGTAGATCGGCAAGATCACAACTCTAATACCATTATAATGTCCCTAACTGAAATATTTTGATTACTGGACAATTTTTCAATATTAATGTGTAACTTTAACATCTTTTCATCCCCGAGATCCCAAATTGGGCGGGGTGAGAGCATATGGTGAATCAATTAGCACTAATATTAAATCAATGGTACTTGCTGGCAACATGCCGCACAACATGCAATCACAAATTCTGAATAGATGTTATGCAGTCCTAGCAGCTAAGCATTCTAGAGAATCTAGACTACACTACAATATCAATATAGGATTCGGCAGAGAACCATACAGAATTCCATGATCAAACAATAAATAAATGATTCCAAAAACATGCAATTCCTTATGCCCATATGCTATAGAAACTCCTTCAATATTCTACTCAATTGGTCAACAAACAATAATTAACAGAAACTTACAATAGCAATATCCAAGTTAATGATGGAATGCTCAAGAAAGTCTTACGATAATGAAGAACCAAAAATGATTTTGGCTAGGATCAACGGTAGGTATAGTTGTTGTCACAAAAGCTGGACAGAATGTTGTTACAACTTCCTTCCAAGGGTTGCAACTGGCAGTGAATGGATGTACAATAGTCTTTAACACATTCCAAGGCTACGATTTAATACTACAGTGATACAACAGCACACAAACTATGCATAGCACCCTCATGTGAGGTACATGTCAAAACAACCCTTGTACGCAGCTGTAGGATGCTTCACATCACCCAGAAATGGATACAACAACTTCTGAACTTTGACTAATATCTTCTAAAATGTTGCAATACCATCAAGACATCATACAATGCCATCTATTATGTACGGCAGACCCTACACTTCATTCTCAATATGATACAGCATTCAGTAACTCACCAAAATGGTACAGGAAATATGGAATTACTGTTGCAGATTGTAGGGTTAGTCTGGACAATTAAATCCTTCCTGTCTAGAAGCTACAATATATTATAGGAGGTATGACTGGAAAATGTTCAGAAATGCAGCAATAAAATCTGTTGTTATTATAGCAATATGATAATGCTATAACATTGAAAACATTGTTATTTGTTGTTAGCAC
Source organism: Cunninghamia lanceolata (assembly GCA_027924645.1). Taxonomy (NCBI): domain Eukaryota; kingdom Viridiplantae; phylum Streptophyta; class Pinopsida; order Cupressales; family Cupressaceae; genus Cunninghamia; species Cunninghamia lanceolata. Next base: position 513,882 of record BSBN01001832.1, read on the forward strand.
AACATGATATGAAATCAAAACCCTACAACAAATAAATCTGAACCCTATATAGGAGAATATAAGATTAAAACCCTTCACAATAAATCTAGAATAATTCTGGCAACAAACAGAATATTTTTTAGATGCTGATGCAAATGCACTATTACAGCTGAAACCCTTTTATTATTCAAACTTCCAAAATAAACAACAAAACCCAACTCAGAAAATATGCAGTTGTAGGGGTAATGTAGTGCGACATTGTTGCAATGGTAGAGAAGTACTATAGCGGCAATACAGAAGTGCTGTAGCAATACTGTAGCAAACTGAAAATTTCAAAAAATCCTTCTTTACCAACTGAAACTGGTAATAAATTTCAATCTTTTTAGCACAACTGTGATCTCTAGATGAAATCACCATAAAGGACGAGCGTTTTGTTGGAAGTGTTGTCATTGATGTCAAAGGTGCATACACATGTTGTCATTAAGATTAAGAAGATAGTCATGAACAGACAAGAGTATAAGAACATTGATGTCAAGAAGGTGCATAAACAAGATTGTTATCCCTAATGTCAAAGCCCGAGATTGTTGGTAAGATTGATGTCTAAGAGATTATTGTGGAGATTTGTAATGTTCCATTTTTGGCGCATTGATTATTGTGAGCATTTTGGCTTGTCCTTAGTCTCTTTGTGGCTATTCGGCTTTGTTGGGAGAACTCCAATGTTCTTGGAATGGCCACAAATCAGTTTTACAGAGTAATTGGTTATGGCTTTGAGCTCAGATGGTGTTCAGGATCGCTATGATGTTTTCTGATGTTTGATCGGGTTCCCGGTTTGCTCTCCAAGATTCTTGGAGAGGCCGTCGATTTTTAGAAAGTCACCCAGAAGGCATCATTCATCTTCCCAAATATCATGGAGTATGTTGGTATGCTTAATTTCGCAGTTTGATGATATTTGGGATTTTCCGTAAAATCAGTTGATTTAATGAGCTAAACAATTAATTATTGCACTTAAGTTAAAAAGGTTGGGAAATGTCCATTTGACACTTAAGTGTTATAGCTCATTGGAAATGGGATGAAAAGCTCTAAATCATGGATGCATCATATTGGGGCCTTGTGAATCAAATATTTCCTTTATTTTGATAAAGGGGTCTTTTGAGCAAAAGGGAGCTTTTAATTAAAAAGGTGACTTTCAGTTGTGCACACATAATGAATTTTTTTTATACTTTTGCGGAGAAATATGAAGGGATAGAGGAAATAATATTTTATTTCCCTCAAAAAGTTATAAAAGGAAGAGATGGGCTCATTGTTCGGATGCTTATGATTTGTATTGTTATGTTGCCGGAATGAACCTGGAGTTCTTCCATTTCTCTTAAGGACTAAAACCCTCTTGTAGAAATTCTTCTTGAGGACGAAAACCCTCTTAGAGTAGATCGGTTTCGGTGGTGAGAGATCCACCCTAGCTGAAGTTGGTGTGGTTTCATACAGGAATCACCATTGTGCTGAAGACGAAGATTAGAGCAAGCTCATACAAAGCTGCCATTGTGCTTTCATGGAATTTGTGGTATTTTGCTTGCTGTTGATCAATTGATGTTTGATGGGATTCTGAATTGATTGTAGTGGGCATTTTATTGATTCCATATGTTTTAATTGTTGGGTCGTACATTCAGTCCATACCATTAGAGAAGTACAAATTGGACTGGGCAATGATCAGATATTGTTTGGTGAATATTCTGATTGTTGTGTCTTTGTTAGTCTTGGGCGCCTCATAGCATATATATTTCCTTGCGTATTGGGCAGAAAATTTTGTGTTTCTGATGATACCCGTAGCTATATGGCCGTACCAGCCAGTATGGGACGAATTGAGATTATAAATCAATGCTGTCTTCTTTGTTATTTATAATGTTTGAGGGTTGTTAACCATGTATATGAGATCCTTTTGAGCCATATTTACTGATGTCTTTGGGCAGTTCTTGATGCTATGAAAAATTATGTACCAGCAGAGATGTACAGACCTGTATGTGGGTGCTTGGTTATAAGTTGCAGATTGATTTCAGATTGGATTGTCTTCTGTGTGTATTGGTTGTAATCTGGAGTAATGTTATATGATGAATGTTAGATAGAAAAGAATCTCATCTTCTTGTTCATCCTGTGATTCAATGAATGATCCATGCAGCCGTACAGCATAGAGGAAATCTGCATTTTAGCAGTGCATTCTGATCAGCAAGGTGAATGCAGTGTTTCAGCCATTGATAGTTGATGTTATGAGGTTTCTATTATGGAATAATTGCAGGTCTGATCAGCAATCCTGAAAACATCTACAGCAGTGTTGGATACTCCCAAACTTCTCAATTCTCATGGTATCTTCAATGGGTATTGGCAATTGAATTTTGGTTCATTATTGCATAGTCATTATCTGCACATTTAGAGTTAATTCTTGATCTGCATTGCTACAGCGGTGACATGAAATTGTCAAAAGATAATGCTCTCATAAACTCAGTTGAATCTGATTTGCATCAAGGGTGTTATTCATAGTATTGCATTGAAAATCTTTATTTTATCGCAAGCACATATTGTAACCCCTAGATGGTTTACCGCCAGTGTGGATAATACACTTGTTCTGTATTTTCTCTCACCCACTGGAAAGTGGAGTATTCCCACTGAACAAGTGGATGGCATTATAATTTTTCTTTATTGTTCATTACCCACTGAAAAGTGGTGAATCCCCACAACTAGTGGATGTCCGCCGCAGCGGATGAACTGTAATTCCTTGATTACACAGTTGTTCATTATAAGCGAATCACTATATGCTCTCACCTTGCCCATCCTGGGATTTGGGTGATCAGAAAGTGTGAGGCATTTTAGTCGCTTATGCAATTGATCCTAACACTGATATCATTGTATGTAATTTTGAAAAAAAAATTGGCGTAGCATTTTACAAGATTGTTGGATTAAGATGTATAGACGAGAGTATAGGAAATGATATCAACATAGCAATATCATTGAATGCAAGTGAATTTGTTTATTCAAAGAAGTAATATGGATAGGAGAGATCAGGTTAAGATATGCATGTGTAAGGTGATAGACATTGAAGATAATATAGCAGCAATACATGATAGAAGAATGATGGAGTAGAGTGATAAAGTTTTGGATTAGACAGCAGCGAATTTAAAGAAGAAGAAGACATAGTTTATTGTGTGAAAGTGAATATATGACATGGAGAGAAATTGAAGATAAGTGGCAGCGGTTATATTTTAAAAGGCGATTGATAAAGTTTAAAATAAAGATTTAAACTACATTCCTAAAGAAGGCCGACTTCCAAGTATTAAAGAGAATGAAAATTGAAGATTTAAATTTAAATTATTGAAGAGGCCGACCAAGAACATGAAGAGATGGCCAACCTCCTATATCGGCCAACTTCTAGCAAGTTAAATATTTCTATTCAATGATGGCCAACCTAAGAGGAACGCTAGCAAAAAGATTCGCCAAGAGCCATATTTAAATTATATAAGGCGTGACTTAGTGGGAGGAATGAAATGCGATTTGTATAATAAAAAAAGCAGAAATTAAAATTCAAAAGCAGCGATTAAATATTATAATGATATGTGATTTATGAAGGAACGCTGATCTAAAAAGGACTAATGAGGTGGATAATCTGCATTTATGAGGTGCAATTTGTATTATGCAGTAAGGCAGCGATCAGATTTGTAAAAGGTTGTGATCAGAATAAGACAAAAGGTGAATATGACAATAGTTTCAAGAGGTACGAATTGATAAGGGAAGCGATTACTTGTGATAATAATTTGTTTTGAAGAGGCAGCAAATAGATTGAGAAGAGTTGTAATTCCTTGTAGAGGTATAACTTTTGGTAAGAGATACCATCTTTCATTAGAGATATATCTACTGCAAAGAGCTGTGATTTATTATGAAGGGCTGCAATTTGGGAAAGAGACACATCCATTCATAGAGGTCACTTCTTTTGAGAAGATATAAAGTGGAAGAGAAGGAGTGGATACAAAGCAAGCAATTCAATGAAATATTTCTGAGTTTAGAGCAGATATAAAAAGAGAAGAGGCAGAAAAATGAAGTCTAATTCTGATTTATTTTGAAAAGGAATATGTGTGATTACGAGAGAAGAATATATTGCCATGTTATGATCAGTTTTATGTAAAGAAGTTGTGCATGAGTTAGATCAGTTTTGTGAGGAAAGAGAATGTGTGATCAGATTTGTGAGAGAGGATAATATATGTGTGTGAACCTGATTTGAAAAGGAAAGACTTACATCATACAGAATCAAAAAGAGTGATCAGATTTGTGAGAAGGTTATTGTGTGGACTGTGATCAGATTTGGAAGAAGGTTATTGTGTGAATTGTGATCAGATTTGGAAAAAGGTTATTGTGTGGACAGTGGTTAGTTTTGGAGGAAGGAGATTGTGTGAGTTGTAATCAGATTTGTGAGAGGAAGATTCTGTGAAGAAGCATACTATATCAGCCATTGAAAGATTAATAGGTTGGAGCCTATCAAATAGAGGTTGGAGCCTCTTGTTGGGTTGGAGCTCAGTTTGTGTGGGGGTTGGAGCCTCCAATAGGTTGGTGCCTATAATTCTGTCAAGTGGAGATTGGTGTGTCATGTGACTTGGAGCTCACTATTTGTATGTGAAGTAGGTTGGAGCCTACAAGAAGAAGAAAGGAGATATATATATATATATAAGCAATATTGTGTCGTGGTTTTCTCCCGAAAGGGTTTCCACGTAAATCGTGTGTTCTCATTGTGTATTTAATTGCTAGATCTTGCATATGTGTAGTTAATGTAGTTAATTGAGTCTGGAAAAGTAAAAGATTGTTTGATACTGATATTGTCATATTTCATGTCTTGAATTTGAAAATCTCTCTTAGTGAATTCCAACATCTATCTCTTGTCAACTTTGCAACACCAAACTTCTTCAACGATCTTTGATGAAAATCAAACCATCCACCCTAAAACGCTTTAAGGAATACCTCCAAATTAGGTTTTGCATTGCTCACTCACATTGGAATACTTCACTTGAAATGACGAAAAAGGTAATTCAATTTCAAAGAAGAGCAACCAAGGTTTAAAGATAGGAATTTTGAAGTTTGAAAATCCTAGACGCTATCCCTTTTTTAGAATCTTGAACTTTTTGGATAAAACTTTGTGTAAAGGACGAAAACCCTTGAGGAAGAACACCAAGAACAAGAACTGTTTAAGGAGAAACCTTTTGAAACACAATCACCCACACTTGAAGAACTTGCTCAACTTGATATAATCATGACCATTTGATGATAAGAATTTTGCTTGAAATGTAATTACTCAGCCAAAGACTAATAAAAATTCATTCAATCTCTAATTGAAACTTGTAGATGACTTGATGAGCATCCTTTCACACTTAAACCAAGATTGATAAGGGATTTGCCAATGAAGGATGTGGAATGGCGTGTTTGATCCTGGCTGCTATGAATGTTTGTAACTTTGTATACTTTGGCTGTCAAAAATCCCTGCTGCTCATTCATGCCCTGCTATACTGCTGATAATGGAGATTAAAATAGTGGGAAACAACGAATAACAAAGGCCTAGTTAAACATGAATGTGGTGATTGTAATGTTGCTCTTTCCTTACACTGAATCATTATCTATATGTGGACATTCCTGCCTTTGAAAAATTAACATCTACATGTATGGAAAAGCAAGCCTATATATACCAGTCACAGCCTTCTCATAATTTAGTCAGCTCCTATATAGATACGCAACCCATATTGCTCAACTCGAAAACTCACTTTTCCTATTACTGATATATAGGTTTGTTTTTCCCTTGTCATGAACTTGGTCAGTCTTCATACACAGGTGAGTTCCTATATGAAGGTTTTCTGCATTGTTTTCAAAACTCATTGCCCTTTTTAGAGGTGTGCACTAGTAAATGTAATTTTTTCTTTGAATTTAAAAATCCATTTTTGACATTGTAGGGTGCACATCAATACAAAGGAAGAAATTTTAGCAATTCTTTTACCTAAATTTCTTTACCCAGGCGCATACTTCTGCAAACTCATGATTTTTGATATACCAAACTCATTTTATGCAAGTAGATAGGCACGTGTGACTTTGTTTTGATCACAATTTTTTAGAAAGCTTCAAAAATCTATGCCCTTTCATGGTGCATGAGTGTATTTTGGACACGCTTTTCCTTTGTTTAACCTTGCATCTTCCATTATAGGCACGTGGTTTTTGACATTCCCAATCAGCCCTATGTACATAACCTTGGTGCTTTATTTACTTATTCTTAGTTGACCTCTTTGTGGCATGCGACTAGCTGAGCCATGGTATGTTTCTCTTCTTTAGCTGTCAAAATCTAGTTGGCCATAAAAAGTGCATCACTATACATTTAAAAATTCAACCATTCTAATGCCCTAGGACGCGCCTGAAAATATAACAGTAATTTCTTAATCTTGGTTGTGAAAACATGTCTGCCCCTCTCTGTTGCTGTTCAAAAGCCTATTAAAAGAGCATGAAGATCACTGTATAACTCACTAAAACTGCTTGAAAATATCAATGATTTTTGCCCATTTCCTCTATTGACCGAACTCCTTTCTCTATTGTGACAAATGCAATCTAGAGCTTCTTTCATTGTTCCTTCCAAAGACACAGAAAAAGACAACAAAAACTACACCCGCACATAGGATGAACAAAACAAGTCTTGAAACATGGCCTGTGCTTCAAGAAACAACGAAGTCTTAGCTTCAAACTTGGCATATGACAAAAAAAATTCATTTTGTTACAACAATTGGCATTGTCTAAGACCATGGCGTATACTTGCAGTATAGAAGAACCATAGAATCCCGATTTATAGTAGACCGAGTATTTATCAGTTGGGTACAGAGTCAGGCTATTCCTAAAATACCTAAAAGAAGATCAATCTAAAACACCTGAACGATGACAACATGAACACAAAATCACGTTACAAAAGGGGAAACACAATACTAGGTAACAAAAACATCATGAATTAGGAAATATAATACAAAAATGCTCTTTTACGAGTAGGGACAGTAAGAAACAAAATGGGTTACACAAAACCATTTATAGTGTAGGAAAAATGGTAACCTCTCCTTGTAAGCTAAGAATCCAATTGCGGCAGTGCACAGCATTGCAAATGATGCAAAAGGCACATTGCAAAGAAAGGCTCAGGAAAACTTTGAAGATCATGTAAAGAAAACCCTAGCAAGATTTCATCAATGCCTTGTAATTCAAAAGTCTTCTATCTCATTGCAATTCAACCACATCTATCAGAGATATTCTTTTTTGTTCTGAATATATCTTGCAAAATCCCACTATTGTTGTACACCTTGAGGAATGATAACAACATCATGCTCTGTTTCCTTACAATTTTTTTGATATTCTTCATCTTCTGTAATAACCCTTTATGACATGGGCTCAATGATAAATGTTCAATGTATGAGATTGGCTTTTTTTCCAACATGTTTGAGGACTGTGGAGGGTGAGAATGAAGATGAGTCAAACCTCAAAAGGAAATTCACTGTGTCCTCCACTAAAGACCTGCTCTCAAGATGCTGCAGAAAACTATCAAGGTCTGGTAATGAATCCTCCACATATACCTCTAATCTAATGAGTGCCTCTAGAACTGAATTATCTTCAATAAGAAAATCTTGTTCTTCATCTAACTTCAAACCTCCACTGACATCACCAACCTTTGATAGCAAAGTCTTGATCTCCTCAACAGATATCAACATTTCTCATCATTAATGATTAGAAAATTGTTGAACTTGAAGCTAAAACCTCCTAAGAAAAAAAATATATCATAATCTTCTAATAATGGAATTATATATGGAACAAAATTACCATCTCCTTTTGTCATGAAACTTTCTATTTTTGTTTCTTCAACATACACCATCTAAACAGTTTGAATTATTTAACCTTCTTCAATTACATCTGGTGTAGGCCATTCGAACAACCCTTGAAATGAAGAAAATAAACCTTTTGACTCATCTTCTCTAGCACAACTGCTTTCTTCTTGCTCAGTATTTGGAACACAACTTTGCTTCTCAAACGTTGACTTGATCTTATCCTCAGAGAGTATACAACATACTTGTGTAAGATTAATCTCCTCTTGCATCAACAATCCCTCTTTAGCGTCAAAGAACTTCATCAACGAAGGCAAAATCTCTGATTCTTGCAGATAGTGTTGCTCTATTTGTAACTCCTAATTATGCAAACACATAATACCATTCAATGTATGATTATGAAAATTATTCGTTACCTTATCAAAAGCAAGTTCATATTACATATATCCCATCACAAGCCACCATCAAGTTCATCTAGTAGATGTTGAGGATCACGCAAAGACCCTTGATTTGTATTTGAAGCTGCCAAATTTTGTTTGAGCCTTTGCATTTCTAGGCAAATTCTTCCATCATGTTAATTTATTGCATGGAACCCTAAAGAAAAAGATGCTTATACTACTTGCATTGTTGGAAGAGTAAGCAAATGAGATCTATGGCTGCTATATTGATGTAAGGACTATTTCTACTCTGAGGAGGTGGGTATTGTTGAAGTGGTTGAATGTTCAAGGGAAAATGTTTCTTCATATTTGACACATTGTTTACCACTCTTTGCAATAAAAGATCAGCCAATATTTGTACTAATAGCCTAATTGAATCTCTTTGAATTCTTCCTAAAGTGATCATATAATCCTCCAACTTGATTGCACATTCTTGGGCAGCCTTCAATTCAATAGCATGACATGTCTTGAGAAAGAAAGCAATTTATAAAGATAAAGCATTTAGCAAGCAACTTAGAAGAAGAATTCAGAGTGTCAATAATACTATTCACCAAATGATAGAATCTTGCAACAAACTCCCTCATAGGTTCGTTATCATTTTTCTTGGCATTTGAGAGTTGTGCAAACAAGATATGACTATCTTCAACTGGTTTGGAGCATACAAGGAACTTCTTGCTAATTAACTTCCAACCAGTAATCGAACCGACAACAAGATGATAAAACCAATCAACTGGTGTGCTTTGCAATGTTTCCACACACAAGCGAACTACCACATCTTCATGTGCCACACTCAAAATTCAACACGCAGTGGTGAAGGCTGAAATGTGTTCATCTAGATGTTGCTTGCCATCACCATAGAACATTGGAAAATTCTTCCTTGATCCACGAGGAGGTTTATGATGTTCTGCACATGCCAATGGACCAATATGATTTGCCCATGGCACCAATGGAGGTGGGTAACTATTGTTGATGTGGTTACCCTCTGGATCAGCCATTGTTTTGAGTAGTTATTCTTTTGAAGCTGAAAGTATTTCTTCAAGTTCTGGTAAAGTTGCTAAAGAACAATCTTCTTTTAGAGAACGATCAAGACCCTCTTCAACCTATAGACCAATACAACTTGCACATCAAAAGTACAAACCATATGGTACAATACGAGATACAAAGTAAGGAGGGGAAAAATAGATCTTTAAGCAAAGTTGTCCAAAATGAACGATTTGATAGGCAATCTTGAGATGCTCAAGCCCTCCAGACACAATAGCAAGGTCAAATGTGACCTAAAATGCTCTATAATCAACATGACCTGCAAAAAAAAAAGTAACTCCCAAATACAAACCATCATTGATTTGGCTCCCAATGTCTGATTTCGACAAAACGAAAGTCAAAATTGACTATCTATTACCCTCTGGACACAATGGTGAGCTCAAATTTTCTCCACCATTCATCCAAATGAACCTACAACACAATGCCATTCTTGAAGCCATATATCTTCAAGTGGATATGGGCAAGCCTTTGATCACCAAATAGCTCTAATACCACTTAAGATTTCCATAGATGCCTATGCAATCGCCCAAGATCTTGATGAAAAGAACAAGCCACAATATCCAAATTGCACAAGACAATTGTGAAGATTGGAGATGCAACACAAGATGGCTATTCCAATAGAATGAAGATGCAACACATAATGGCTATTCCAATGGAATGAAGATGCAAATATAATAGATGCAATACAATGCAAAAAGAGATGCCCAAATGAGAGCAAGAGGGTAGCATTTATAAAATATGATACTAAATGATGAGAAAACTTACTACCCATGTGGATAAGGATGACAACCAATCATGGGGTGTTAGCAAGACGGTTGTCGTTGCACCAAAAGATCGACCTTTTAATGCCCGATACAACCGCCAGAGTTAATAAATCCACGGGAGGCGGTTAAGCCTTGTCACGAACCCAAGCGCTGCGCTACACAGCACAAGGAGACCAAGGGCACACACCTTGCAACAATCCTCCCCAGCGTAAGCGAGGGGTTTGAACCTGTGACCCAGGCTCTGATACCAATTGTTAGCAAGACGGTTGTCGTTGCACCAAAAGATCAACCTTTTAATGCTTGATACAACCGCCAGAGTTAATGAATCCATAGGAGGCAGTTAAGCCTTGTCACGAACCCAAGCGTTGCGCTACACAACACAAGGAAACCAAGGACGCACACCTTGCAACATAGGGAAGTGCACTAAAGCACTTTACTAAAAATAAGATGTCACCTCCCCACATAGATACCTACCTAAGTAAGTTTATCTTAAAGTGCACAATAATGCAAGGAAAATAAACTAAATGCATAAATAATCAAATGCACCAACATATATATAGGGAAGTTCTCAATGAAACTGACTAAGAGAATATGAAATTTGAAATAAGGACAACAATGGCACCAAATTTCAACAATAGCAAGATCCCAAGTCCAAACAAGGGCAAGAATATACTCTCAAAGCTCAAACAAGTTCCAGAAGCCAAAAAAGGGGTCCACTAAACTAAAAAATCAATATGGCCATAATGATCTACTCAAAACCAACCCTTAATGGGGAACAAGTACCTAGCAATACAAAAGACAAAAAAAAATCTACAATGGATCTAGTACTACAAGAGCCACACAAAGCTACAAGTAATATACAAGCAATACAGGTCTAGACACTAAAGGTAACAACTTCTAAAGAAGACAGCGATGGACATCATAGATCTGAATCTCACAAAATAATGGTGGTGTTATCTTGGAGCATGAGGGGGATAGGTGGCCCCCATAAGCAGCACCTACTTGTTGATGGTTGTTTTTCAACAAGTCAACAATAGAGTGAAATACTAAGTATCTGACTCTCTCTTGAGCAAAGCCTCTCGGATGCTGAACTAAGTGATCAAACGAGATAACTCCAAGGTTCCTTCTGATGATTTTGTAAGAGACAGCTCAGCGATTGAGTATGATTTTGCTGTTAAACACAAAGGGACTTACGCAGACTCTTCTCCTTTCTTTCAGCTTGTTCCTCCTTTGATGTGGATGATATGTACAAGGTTCCTATGATAAAGAAAATGAAAAAGGGCTAAGGGTTTAGAAGGCTAATCTAAGGACAATGAGATAATGAAACATGTAAAGATAGACAAACTCCTCATGAAACCAGACTTCGCTTCGCCATGAGAACCAACAACTACACGAAGGCGGTGCAATCTTCTAAGGAAACTCAAGGATTTTCATGTTGTAAATCTCCATCCAAACATCCACAGCTGGCGCAATTTGAACAAGCATTCACAACCGAACTAAAGAAAATGAAGGTTCAGTCTAACTTTGCAAAGTGGATTGCCTTCGACAATACACGAAAAGTATGAACCAGAAGAATTCATCAAATATCTTTACGCATATTCATTACATCAATGCACTTCTAATCTATTTCTAAGCTATTTGAAACATCTCTTAACTCCATCAAGATTCAGAAACCATGTTACTCCACAAGATAATACTTAACACCAAACAAGTAGCTCCAATGTCTTTGTATTAACTTTGGGGAATATTTACAACAATTTCCAGTCCTCTCAGAGAATTTTGAGAGTCTCTTCTATTCTACTCTTAAAATCTACTCTCTACTACTACTAATGATCTCCTTCTAATCTATATCTCTAATGAATTACAAATGAGGCAACAAGGCCTTTATATAGTGCTCCAGTATACAATGAATGGCTTAGATCAATTCGATAGCCAAGGGCTTAGATCGTGCCACCTCAGAGGTAGTTACAACAACTTGCTATTTTTAGCAAAAAAGAGAGAGGCAATGAAGGCATGTTTTCCAATGTGATAAGGTAAGGCGAAAGCATTTAAAATATTCCTCCACATAGGAATCCCTTTGACTTCTTTTATTAAATGATACACTTAATGCATTAAATAATGCGGCTAATCAAAATTGAATGATGTGTACTCGCCACATAAGTGCCAACTCAGCATACTTTGAAAATTGTATCAACTTGTAATGATGTATTCAATGTGATTGTTTGAACTTGTATATTTAGGAATACATCCTGTGGATCTTGCCTTGTTCATTCTTCTTGTTAACTGGATGTATGATAGTTGTCGCCTCACTTGACTAACTTTATAATTCTTCTTCTTGTAGATAGATTGATGTGAATCTTCTTCGATGTATCTTCATGTAGACTAGAGAGTAGATGATGACACTTGATTTCTTCATGAAGAGTAGGAGACTCTCTTGGACTTGGAAATTTGAAGAGTCTTGAAGTTTGATGGATGAATGCTCTTGCTTGATGATAACACCTTCCTTAGAGGTGGAGCAGCTACTTGATGACTTTTCTTGAAGGTTGAAGAACTTGAAGTAGAATTGATACCTTAGGAAGCCTTGACGAAGATGATGTCCTTCGGATGGATGTCTTCTAGACAATCTCAACTTGATGCCACTTGATGAAGAATTCCAACACAGGGATGATGAAGGATACCCTTGAAACAGCTACATGATGCCTTGCTCTTTCTCATTCCTTGCTTGTCAAAGGTTCTTATCACTTGATCTTTAGATGATTCCTCCTTTTTGCTGCAACACAAATAAAGGAACAGCATCAATCCCCTTGATAAACATGATAATATTTGATTTATAACATACAAGAATGCATTTCCAAGCCAAGCGTATTAGATAACAAGTTCTTGATCTTCATTGAAATTCTTAAAATTTGCATTCTAAACCACTATTTTTAATCCTCTAGAAGTCGCATTGGATGAAGGATTGAAATCCTTAAGCATTTCACTTTAGACACCCTCAAAATCCTTATGTATGGCGCTTTAGATCAAAGTTTGAATTCCTCTTAACATTTCGCATTTGGATGAAGGATAAAAATCCTCTGAATACTTTGCATTAGATGACACTTAGTTTTTTTTCTTGCTCAAGGAAGTGGCGCATTGGATAGAGGATAAAAATCCTCTTGGCATTTGGCGCATCAGATGGAGCTTTATGATTCCTCTCATACATGGCGCAATGGATAAGCAATTTGGATTCTTCAACGTCAACTTCATTCTTCCCTTTTACATGGCGCATTAGATGCCATTTTAGATTTCTTCTTGTTTGAACGCTTGGATAAGGGGCTTGGGAGATGGCGCATCACTTCACTAGGTTGAAGTCTTCAAACTTTGATGAATTTAGATAGCCTTTGTCTTGAAATGGATCATGCATGATATTTGGCGCATTGGATGGACTTGGTGAAAGCCTCATGATGTTGGCGCATTGGTTGACCTTGGAGGATCCTCTAGATTCAAACCTTGATCACTACCTCATGTTGCGCATTAGATGAAGGGTGAAAATCCTCAAGATTTTCGCATTGGTTGGGACTTCAAGATCTTTAAACTCAAACCTTGGAAGATACTTGAAAGCTTAGAGGTATTCCTATAGTTGGCGCACTAGTTCAAGTTTTCAAATCCTCTTCAAACTAGATCCTTTCAAGTCAAAAAACTCAAGACTTCTCCTTCCTTCTAGGTGGCGCATCAGTCAGGGTTTTCAAATCCTCTGATCTCTTCTTCAAAATTTTAGATTTTCGGAATCAACTCTCCACTCTTCTTCCTAGCGCATTGGTTGGACTTTTCAAATCCTCTGACTCTTGTCATCCAAAATCGCATTACTTCAAGGTTTAAAATCCTTTAGCATTTTCGCATCACTTCAAGGTTTGAAAATCGCATCACTTCAAGTTTTGCAAGTGCCTTTTCCTTCGTGATTTTGCGCCAAGATTTGAACAATTTTAATGCATTTAATGAAGGAAAAATAAGAAAATCAGATCAGAAATATTCAGATCAGACTTACTTGATGAGCTGTTTTGAATTGGATACCTTGCAATTTGATCCACTACTTGCTTAAATTTGATAAAATCAAATTTATACTTGTAAAACAATTTCTTGTTGCTGCTCCTTGAGGAAAAATCTGCTCTTAGAAAATAAATCTGCTCTTGAAAATGATAAAAATGAAAAGGAAGTGAAGTATATATACATAATTTGCTTTTAAAACTTTTCCTTTTCTCTAGGCCGACCTCCTTTACTATTGTGCACGAACATTTAATTTAGATTTGATCTTTATTAAATAAATGCATTTTGCACGTTTTCCAAGGCAACAATTATTAAATGTTTCTAACTCCCTTGATGGACGCATTAGATAAAGTCTTGGCGATCTCCTTGTAGGTTGGCGTTTTCTTCTTCTCAAGCGCATGAGATCAAGGCTTGAAATCTTCTTGTCTTATATTTCGCATTGGATCAGCATATTGTTGTCTTCTTTAAATCCTTTGGATTCGCACTTTAAAATATCATGATCTCCCTTTATAATCCTTCTAGTCGCATTGGATGATGTTTTAGATTCCTTAAAGGAATAGCGCATTAGATAGAGGATTGAAATTTTCGCATTGGATCAAGGTGTAGATGGGCGCATTAGATCGAGTTTTCAAATCCTCTGACTCAAGTGCCTTCTCCTTCGTGATTTTGCGCCAAGATTTTGCGCCACCTAAGTGTCCAGTCGCACTAGATCAGTGTTTTGAATCCTCTGAAATCGTCAGGCATTTTTCAGGATCGCGCGAGTAAAGGTATATTGAAAAATATATAAATATTTTTCAATATACCTTTCAGGATGTTTGAGATAGGTCCCGAATCCACCGGATTTAAGATGCAAAATATAGAATTTGGAGGATTCACCAGATTTCAGACTTAGCCATTTTTCAGGATTTTCAGGATTTCAAGCTCCAGGCTTAGTCTTTTCAGGGTCTCAAACATTCTGAAGGATTGACCTCAAAACTCAATATCTAGATAGGATTTGATCACAATTCTTCATTACTGCAAATTCATCTACCCTTAATCGTGAACCAAAGATCATAGGCAAGGAAATTATTACCGTATCGACAAAGGAAAATGAGTCAAGTCATCATTAAAATCTCGTTGAAAACTCATTGAAAACTCACTGAAAGCTCAGAGCTCAAAAAAAAAGGGGGGGGTCCCTATTCCTAATGGGGCGATGTGTGATTTGGTCACAACACTACTCTATAGCAAAATCGAAAAGAACATGAATGCTATGATTCTAGTATGTAAGATACCCAACTAGAACTACGAAAATTTTTCCTTAAACAATTTTACTTGCTAACAATTCATCAACTACTTCAATAACATAAAGATATACATCAAAGATAACTACTTGAATGAATCAACCTTAGAGTTGGGTACTTGTCTTGTTACTTGATTCAATCAACTTGCAATGTCTTATTACATGGATAATGCTTTCAATAGCATGAAGTACAACTTATTCAATGGAAATACAAAGACAGGCCTTGAAGCCTTGATGTTACAATGTCTTCCTTACTTGATCAACTCAATTGAACTCAATGATGTCAACTGAATGTCAACACCTCACAATATCACAAGGGAGCATCACCTTGCTTGTTGAGGGAGCATCACCCCAACACTTGAAACTCGCAGGCCTCAAGATTACAAGCTCAAGAGCTTTGCAGAGAGAATTTTTGTCAAATGAACAGATGCCAAATGAATGAGAGAGCTCCTCCTTTTATAGGCCTTCCAAAGGCAATTAAGGCACGTTTTTCAATGCACAAGGACGAACCAAGGCACGTTTCCCAAGAAGCATATCCAAGGGAATATCCCATCTGATGACTCATTCTGAGTTGGCAAGCTTATCCAGAGACCTTGACACGGATCCCAAAGACATTCTGTGGACCAATGAGAGCTCAGGTAGTTACAACTACCTTATCTCTTGACTAGGCACCATAATTGCAAAGTCCTCAATGCTAGGCGCCAACTGAAGGTTGGAAGGAGGAGAATTTGACATCCAACTTGCTAAGGCGCAATTCCAATGCTCTCTTGACTTGGGCGCTAGATTTAGGTTTCTGCAAAGGTTTTGGCGCCTGGAGAAGGATGTGACCTTTCCTTGCAAACATCTTTACCTCAAGCCATATCTAAGTCAAAAATACCAACTTCTGCCAAGCGCCCTTCACATTGAGTGAATTGAAAGGTCTTTTCATGCTTAGGCGCATCATGGTATTTGTGGAAAGGTGAATTGGCGCCCCCTCCTCTTGAATGGTTCATCTCCATGCAAGTGTTCAAGAACATCATTCTATTCATGAGGCGCATTTTTGAGATGAAATGACATGAGTTTGGCGCCCAGTCTTGAATTGCCCAAATCTTCCTTGAAAGCGGTCATTCTTGAAGTCTTTTGAAATGAAATAAAACACTTGTCTTATCAATTATTATCTTCTTATCCTCTGATGGAGCGCCTTGTTCCAACTCTGGTCTTGGGGACTGGCAACTCCCTTAGGCGCATGTTTGGAGTAATGTCAACTGGCATCAGCGCCTATTACCACAATTCATACTTGCAATCAAACTCTTGAAGCTCTTTTACCCTAGCGCCCCTTATCTTCTCTCAAGCGCCTAACATTCTGGAGGTGAATTTCATCTTAATCTAAGTCTTCAAGGTGCTTCCAAATCTAGGCGCCAAAACAGGGTCATGGAGAAGCAGAACCACGCCTTAGGAAGATGACTGAACCCTAGGCGCCAAATTGAGGTTGCAAGAGCATAGGTATGCGCCAAACAGAGTTTGATGCTCAAAACATTAACATTATTCAAATGAAATCCTTTTTGACTCTAGGCGCCATTTGGAGGTGTCAACTGCATTAGGCGCATTTCTGAGGTGATGGAGACCAATAAGTGCGCCTTGTCCTCTGGCTCTCTTCCTTGTTAACTTTCAAACTTGGATTATCTGAACAACACTGAAAATGCTTCCCTTCTTCCTGATACAAGTTGAAAGATCCACTGGGCGCCATTTCAGGTGTCTGGAGAGATCATCAACCAAGGGCGCTAATAGAGTCTTAGGCAAATGGAATGAGCGCCTTACATAGATTTGATTTCTGGATGCCAGAATTGAGGAATTTTGCGCCTTGGCTAAGAGTTTCTCATTTCAATCTTGATTATTCATCTAGTGACTTTCCTTAGCTCCCAAGCCTTCAATCCATCAATTACTCATGCTAGGCGCTCAGAATGGAGTGTTTAAACTTGAATTGACGCCTTATGAAGGTTAGGCGCATTCTGGGGTTGAGTAAGAATAAGAAAGTGCGCCTAGCTCAATTAGGCTCTTTCAATGACTACAAACATATATTAGGTGAATGAGCAATTGCCAGTGATGCTCAATTAGTTCATAGATGACTTCATCTTCCTGATTGTTGCCTTCAGAACCCAAGGCGCTCATTTAGGTGAGTTCAGCCTGCTATTGGCGCCTAAGCTTGAAACTTTATTCCTAACATCTTCGCTTATCTCAGAACTGGGCACTGAGTTGGATGAAGTAAACCACAAGGAGCGCCTCCAGTTGAATGCTATACTGAGAGCTAAAATGAGCTTTGGAAGTTGGGCGCCAAAGTGAACCTGATTTGTCAAGGAGTGCGCCTGGCAATGGTAATCACTGGGGTTGATGAAACTACTCCTAGACTTAGTCAATTTACAAGTTTCTGACTTTGCTCCTGCAAAACAAAAGGTTAAGTTAGTCAAAAACCAGTTCATTCCCTCATTACTTAGAATTAGCCTCCGGGAATGAGGAATAGGCTAATCCATTATACACTTGATGATCAGGCCGAAAACGGGGACATGACATAGTACAAGAAACAACTAGATCAGAAAACATGTCAAAGATCAAATACAATAGTACATGTGGAAACAAATAGCAACACTTTTGCAAACAAACCAAGCTTGCAATCCATGGAATCCTAAAGGTATGATTCCATTTTCCACACTACCATTCTATGGGGTGTGGCGTATTTTTCTCGATAGAACATTACATGCAGTTTTGTATTGTAAATATATACATTCCTCCATCAAGAAACAACACAATATTGTTGCATAGTCAACTTAGAAGCTGGTTGAAGGCTGCTGCATCAAACCCTCTCATTCTAATGGGGCAATTTCAACACTATAAAAGTTCCAAATGAAACAAAAGGAAGCACTAGATTCCATAAAAGAACAGCAAATAGTTTATTGGATCTCATATCAGCCACAAGAATGATAGATTTGAATTTCAGAGATGACTCTTAAACCCAGATGAAAATAAGAATAGGGAACTGTTAGCTAGCGGAAAAGTTAGACGACATCATTATCTCTCGGCAATGGGTTCAGCCCAACCTAACGATTAACACTGATGTTCAAAACACCACATTTTCTAATCACTGACCAATCACAAAAGAGCCTCCATAGTCCACTAAGAACTATCACCAACTAAATCCCAAGCTTCCAACCTCAATCCCTCCACTTTCAACCTCCTTAGTCCATGCTTTGTAGTAGTTCCATAGTTGGATTTAGCCTTCTAGCTAGTCGTTTGAGAGATTGTCAAAATCTCAAAGAAGATAACCGATCCTCCACCTTCGTTTCTTCTTTCATATCTTGTGAATCTTCAAAAATTTGCTTTTCTTCAACCTTCTCAAGTAAAACATCTTAATCCAACAGTGGAGATGACTTCCCAAACTAAGCAAATCCTCCAAAAGTCAAAGGACTCCCACCATGTCGAAGGCCCTCATCCATGGAGAACATTGATTTAGCAAAGAAACAACAATGATTTCTCCAAATGAAACTTTCTAAGCCTGCCTTTATAACCCAATGTAAAGGATGAAACTAAGGAGAACCAAAGAACTGTTGAGAGGTGCAACTCGATATCCTGTGCCCAAACTGAATACAATAGAAACACTTGAATGGAAGACCTTCAAAATTCACTTAGTGAATCTAGGAACCAAATGCAGAAACAGCCTGAATGGAGTGATTTAGGAGTTTAGAAATATCAACAATAACACAAACCCTCACAAAATTGTGCAGAAAATCAACTCTCATTTTCAAATTTTACAAAAATTCCAATTTTGCGTGCCAACAGCTTGACCATATCTGGATTCCTCAGCCCCAAAGGAAGTCTATAAAATCGAATCCAAATATGAACTTTGGCAATAACTTGCTTTTAAGGATCATAAAAAGGTTTCCAATGCCATAAATACAACTTAATTCTGCCAAAAACCATGGGCCATTATTACACAAATTCCCAATCATCTTGAGACTGAAACTGAACCAAAAAGAAACTTTTAGATAAGAACACCAAAGTTGGACAGCCAATATTACCCCAGGCAATTTCCATCCAATTGTAGATCTCTTGAATCGATGGTCTTTTATCCAGAAACCTGCAAACCAAAGATTTGCCTTCCTACTGCCTAGAAAATTGCCCAAGGCAGCCTTCAAGAAGGACCAAATCAGGATAACTTTCAACCATTCTAATCAGAATATCTCTGAGGGAAAGAGGCTTGGATGGGAGCTTTCCATCCTTGCACCTAGCTCAGACAGTGGGTCCAAATTATTAAGCCCAAATTCTTTAGAACTGGACTTTGAAGCCTCAGCCAAATGAACAGCAACAAGCACCGAGGAGCAGCTCCCAGTAACATTGGCAATCTGAGACTTGCAGAAGTCTTTGCTATTGTGAAAGGGATTACCAACATTTTTACATTCAGCAAAAATCATCCGCACCTCAGGCAACACAGCCTCACCATCCACAATTGCAGCATGTCTAGGAAAGAATTTCCCAGCCCTCTACACCATCCACCCCACTTTCATTGTCAGTTGCTCTAAAAAAACCACTTGCAGATGCACCGGATGCTCTAAAGATTTTACATGCCTTTCCATTCAACTTCCCACCTTCTTTACACTTTTAATGGATGGTTAGTTTAGATTTTCTCTCCCATTCACCCAAAATAACCTACAAATACAATGCTACTCACAAATCCCCAAATCCCTCAACAATGGAGATGAACTTACCTTTGAGCATCAAAGCGCCAATACCATGTAAGATATGCCTATGCAATCTACCCAAGGCCAAAATGCAAAGAACTAATTCAGATAACCAATTGCTCAAGACAACAAAGAAATGTGGACAAGCAACACAATGGCTATTCTATTAATCAAGTATGCAAATACAAGCAAAAGGGTTGCATTTATAGGAAATGCAACTGAGGAGGAGGATGAAAAAGCTCACCACCCACATAGGGAAGCATAACATTGACCACCAATAGTAAATAATGCATCAAAGCATTAAATAAAACTCAACCTAAGTAAGACTAAGTAAGCATAACCTGAAGTGTAGTAAATGCATGAGAAATACACTATGTTCCAGCGGCCCCAAGGTTCCTGCATCCTTGGACAGGAGGCTTCCCTTGGTCTCCCCCTCTTCCTCTCAAGATGAGTGCCCTATGGTTGAACAGCATATTCTGAGTTCGCTCCCCGTTTTTGGTATTGGATCCCCTAAGGAAGGAGATCAGAAAATTATTTCTTATAAGAAATCTTCTTTTAGGAAACAGCCCTCTTCTCAAATGATACTGGGATCTCATAAAAAATTGGAATTGTAATGTTCTTAAAAGAATAGTTAGTGCTTTCGGGTCTACCTTTATCGCGGCCTGGTTTGTTATTTCGATTTATTTCGGTTGTTGTAAGCTATTCAGCTGTTATAGCTCTCAAAGGACTTTTGTTTGGTCTGAATGTTTGCCTTTGCACTCAAAGGATTGTGCCTCTTGTTATGGCCTGAGTGCTGTCTTTTGTAACTTGATGTTTCCTAGCTTTTCTTCAGTGAGGACCCCAATAGAACCCTCAGTAATCTACCAAAAAAATGTATGGTTCAGTCACACTACTACTTAGTATTCCACTATTAGATGGCATAGGACATCAGAATAAGGCACAACTTCTCATTAGTGCTTTTTCCTTTACAAAATACAAGAGATGTCAATCTCTTTATGTATAGTTGACGGCACAAAAAATGCATTGTCAAGCAAATGGCCAAAACAGCTCTGCATGTGCGTTGATAACCACATCAGGACTGACATTTAGAACGGTGTGATCCCAATTTAGTAAACTAATATCCCAGATGTGAAATTTAGCTTTATATTAATTCAATTATTTCAATATAAACCTCTATGATAGCTGAGCAATAAATTCAACCTCAAAGGCACACGTTGGATTCCAATAATGAATAATTTGATGCTGAGTTTATAAACAATGCAGATAAAGAAAAGAACATAAGCCTCTTATTTTACTAATTTCTCTTAAACTTGGCAAATTTCTCCATACCTTCTTGAAAAGGGAAGCCTCAAAAGTAGGGTTGACATTGCACTCACAACATCTGGCATTCCAATAAACTGTAGAATAATCAATTGTATAATTGTAAACCACAAATTACTTGTCATTCCTTCAGCTGCATGCCTTGCCACACAGTGTCCAACCTGATAGTTTCATAACCCATAAAACAATACAAACAAACTTGTTTAGCTGAAATAAACATAGCAGAAATATGATATGACAAGAACTTAGATAATTTGTATAAGCTCAAAATACATAACATTAAAGATAGCCAACAAATGGTAGCAACCCTTTTAGGTTTCGGTTATTGCTCGTCTGTAGTAGAGAAAGCAGCTCTGTACCACTACAACAACATAACTTGTATCGTATTTAAAATTATACTATATTTAACTGTTGTTGGTAGGATGCACCAAGTAATTAAGGCTTGCCACAAAAGAGCTTTAAATAGATATGCATACCTGATAAAAACCTTACAGTTATCATCTCAGCTTTGTATCAAGCTTCATTTAAAACCTCTTTCAGGGAATGCAATTCTCTTACCATTGATTTTTAATATAATGATACCTATGGTTAAGCTTCTCTTCTTTATAATCATGTACTGCACCAAATAATTTATGATGGACCACATTTGGATGAGATTCAAGCTGATCTTTGTATATTTTAGACAAGTGCATTTTGATTCCAAATTGTGACACCTGTTTTTTGAGAAGTTCATACGGATTTGCTTTTGACCTAAGAACTCATGGAAAGTTAAATGACTGCAGCAATGTTAAAGAAAAAAAGAAAGAAAGAAATTATATTAAATTTTAATGTCTACAAATGACAAATAAGTCAAGGGACCGGAACACACAAGATTTAGAAGAGCAAAGAATAGGTCAAAGGGAGCATTGGATTCAAAGCAAATACAATAAAGCAAGAACAGGAGGAAAAAAAAGAAATAGACAGATGGGAGTTAACCTAAAAAGGGTAACCCCCAACCAAGAACAAGTAAAAAAGTATAAAAAGAGGTGCAATGGGAGGACCTACAAACAGTGAAAGCAGTTGAAGGCCACTGAGGCAGGGAAAAAAAAATCATCAGGTGTCAATATTCTGGGATGCATTGGAGGAGCCATTGATATTATCAGCAATCACTATAAGAGTACTAACATAGAGTTTGAGAATGCTCATCAGAGAAAATCCAAGGCTAAAGGAGCCATGCTGGGCAATCCTAGGAGGCATTCGATTCCGCATAGAACCTCCTCTAAAAGTCAAGGCTGAAGAACTGCTGGTGGTAGAAAAGAAAATGGTAATGTGAGCTGGCCCTCAAGATCCATGCCATGAAAGATGGGTATTAGAGGGTCCCCAACATTGAGAAGAGATAGAGCCATGACCATTAGAATGAGAGTTTGGGTGCCGCGGAGTCTTAGCAATAGTAGACCACAAGGATGAGCGATGCCTCACAAATCTCTCCATTTGTATGTGAGTCAATAGTATCAAGAGGGTGCTTAACACCTCCAACATCTGTGACTGGCTGAAATAAGTAAGTAATCAATCTGGTAGATCTTGGACCTCCACAAAGAAATCTATGACTAAAAGTGGTAATCTCACAAAGAAAAAGAGCCAAGCGTCTCTAATCAGGGTAGTGGATAGAAAACCACCAAAATCTCTAATCCTTGTTGCTCCGACTTCAATAGACATGAAGCATTTATGTTATATGCTGCACGACTTTTTTGCCATCCCAACCACAAGAATCTTCCTATACCCTTCTATTTTATCTGTTTTGTATTCATGATAAAAGACATTGTTATATCAGCATCAGTCCTTCCTTTTGGGACCAAAAGCAGAGGACTGGATATGTCTACTAGGAGAAGAGGAAATACAATGCATATTTTGTAACCGACAAACCTCATTCCACTATTGACTTTGACGGATCACATATATACATGTGGAGTCTATGAATGTACATTGTAAAGTGAAGAGCATGTTTACAATACATAATTCACAGCCCAAATCTCTCCAGATAGGTGCTACATTCAAAATATCAACGTCTATATATATTCTATCAACACCTGTTAGAAGTAAACTGCTTAAACCATACTGAAATAACATAAGCCTTTACAAAATGGAAAGAAAAATGCCAATGAGCTTCTTAACTATCAAAACCAGGGATTTTATGTGTGTACTCTGTGACCAACCCCAACATCATTCGGTATTTCTAGATATTACTTGGGACCACTAAGGTCCTCACAGTGTTTTGCAGAGGGCTCTCCTTCCTCCATTTGTTCCAAATGAGTCCATGAAGATCCGGCATGTCAAGCTTGAGGTCCATAAATTGACTTCCAGTTAGAGGCATGGGTCTTTGGCTCCAGGCTGGGCTTCCAAAGCTTCCTGCACAACTTCAGCTAGCCTTTTCTTCATGGGGTCATAGAGAAGAATCTTCTCTATTGACTCAGACTCTCAGGACGGTGCTACCAATATTTTTCATTTTGAACAAGGTATCAAAACATTTTCTTGTATTTGAAGTCAATGAATTATGAGAGCAAGGCATTCCCCCATCATAGGGGAACAGCCAAATGAGCTCTGATGGCCTTAACCAAAGGAACTTGGATTCTTAGCTTATCATGGCAGTATCTGGTACCAGAATAGCCTCCCTGGAGATCATTATGAATTTGGGGCTGAATAAAAATGGAAAGGGGGTTAGGCACAGGAAGGCTTTAATTTTTGTTTTCCCCAGCTCCCAAAATTACAGAAGGTTGTGGCAAGGAAAGAAAGATGTGTTTGACAATGAGGAATAGGAGATGGGGCATCAATCCTGGTGGTGAAGGGTGGTGTATTGTGGAGCTGATGGGATCTATGGACATGGAAGTCAGCCAAAAAGTAAAGTCGAGTAGGCTAAATGGGGTAAGTAGGGGGAAGATTTTCCCCTATAGAGGAGGTGACCACTGGAACAAGAATAGAGAGATTCCAACCAGCAATGGGTTCTTATGAAATTCCAGGAGCAAGGTTTGGATGAAATACTGTGGAAGGAGGGGCTTGTGACTGAGCCGTTTGATCTTCATCATCTATTCTTATAGGTATATGCTAACTAGCCACTTCTCACCATAATCTAGCAGCCCTTAGCTGGCCATGTTCATTATTTGGCTGCATATTCGTAATTCTTTCCTTAATTAAGAACATAAGGTTTTCACAGCTCACAAATAGATGAAAAGAAAGCTTTCTTGAGTAGGAGATTTTTCATCAACATTTCAGATAACACTCTGTGATCTTACGATTGCAGAAGATAGCTCTCTAAATATAACCAAGATGCCAAAAATGGGCCACCTAGGGAAAGAAAACAGGAAAGTATTAAATGAACTAGCCGTTATCATGATAATTAGTTACAACATTAGTTGAACATTATTAAATGTCCATTCTCATTAGGTGGTGGGTCTTCTTATTTAATTAATAATAGGCCTCCATAATTGCCTTGAGTCCAACCTTTCATCTCTATTCAACTATGAGTATGCCTGTTAGTTTCAATAGCATCCCTCCAGTGCTTTTTAAAATACCTTGCCTCCACTACAAAGACTTTGGTATTCTCAATACAAATATGGTGCTTTGTTTTCAAAATATTATCCGTCAAAGCAGACTTGCTGACACACTCATGCTTTATGTCTGCACCATGTTCCTTTACCCTAATGCTAATGGAACAGCCTGTTCCCCAATGTACGTCATCCTGCAGGAACAATAAATCCTGTAAACAGCACAGCCTTGAGTTGTTTCCTTTCAATCTTTTGTGGATTTGATAACTTTCCTTAAATTACTCAGGTATGAAAGTTACTTGAAGCAATTTTTCTTAAGTATTTTAGATATCTTATAGTAAAATCCCTCAATCTAAGGAAAGTCACTGGGACCCCTGATAAGCTTTTCAATCTCCCCCTGATTTTTGTGATGATTTCTGACATGCATGAAGGCTCTAGAAATCTGTTACTCTTATAAACTGTTAAAGTTTTAATCTCACTGAACATATAGTTAAACTAAAAGTATCTTTTGGTACTTTTTATAGCATTTGCTTGAAGCCTCTAACTACATCTGGGTGCCCTTTTTAGTTTACAATCAAAATGCAATCCAATGGGTTTGGCATACACAGATTGAAGAAGTAACTTGTATAGATTGCAGATACATCCCTTAGATTGTGTAGTAATGTTGGACACTGTCACAACTTTATCTTTTGCTAATGAAACATCTTGTCGCCATGCTATTTGGAGTCTACAATGCTAATTAATTGAATGTATAAAGCTTCCAGAAAGTAAACAACCCTGTTGTCATATCCACAAAGGCTAAGCATGTACGAATCATCACCAACCTTGTCAACTCGCACCCAGTCAGCATGTATACAGAGAAACTTTCACTTCATATGGCTTCTCAATGGCCATTGAGAAATAAATAACACAATAAAAATAGAATAAAATAAGCACCAGAATATTCATAAATTGAACCAAGAGAATCTGTCTGCTAGCAATATGTCCTGCCTTCTTTTCTACAAGTGAGGAAACGCCAAGAACAAAAGGATTGGTTTCATTTTTATTTTATTTTTAAATGGAAAAAAGAAGATTGATCCCAATTCCTAATACTAGCAAAAAAGTAAAAACCACAAATGCTCTGTATTGAGTTGATCGGTCAATAATCATTGAGAGCCCATTTTGTAAATCGCAAAAGTTTTTTGAAATCAGATTTTCCAGAGGAGTACTAACTGTTGATCAATGGAGGTGTCAAGCAAGTGCTACAATTACTCTGGTAGTATGCTGTTTTTTTTCCATCAGACCATCCAAATAATCAAGGTAACAAAATGATCCCATTGAAAGGGGATGCCTGAATTTTCTCAGCAGGTGCCAAACAATTATTTACTATTCTTCGCCTCTCAATTACTTATCTTCTCATGATGAACTGGAGAATAAATAATGTGTTGATAGAACTCCTTAACACACGAATAATTGATTTGCTTTTTGGAATGACTACCCTTGCATTGAAATTAACAGCCCTGCACTGCACATGACTTAAGTCACAATTTGAATTTAAAGGTCATGATAAGTAAAGGTAACATGACAACCTATGTCATTATTATCTTTGCTACATACCATCGTGACGCAGCTCAATAGAGGGAAGTTGGCAAATGTTGTATCAGCCAGTGATGCAAACACAGATGCTACAAGGCAAGCACAGACTCCCCAACTGAAAATGGGAAATCGTCCTCAGTCGAGAAACTAGCACATAGAGGAGAACGAGAAAAGGGAAGGGTGGGGACCAATATTGCAAGTTGGACATTTGACGTGTATGTCACAACCTTTACATCAACTTGCATCTTAATTTGTTTAATGAACTCATCCTTGGACAAGCATAAATAATGTCCACTAACCACCAAAGCCATTCGGGTTGAATCCACAGCGTGTAGTTTGACAACACCATTCTCAAAGACATGCTCAATTTTGTAGGGTCCCAACCAATGAGTGTGGAACTTACCTTTGAAATCCTTTAAGTGGGAGTCATAGAGAAGGGCCCACTCACTAGGTTGGAATAGCTCCTTCTTAATGAAATTATCATATCAAAGGATTTGTTATTGTTGCATGACTTTGGTGTGACATATCTGATCTCATCTAGAGTATAGAGTTGGTCAATGTATGTTCTGTGTGCTTCAAAAAGATTCAATCCAAACTACAAAGTTGTTTGAAGTGATAGCACTAGGGATTTGAATGAAGCACTAGGAATTTGAATAAAGCAGCACAACAAAGCAGGTATGTAGATTTAGACACGGCTTCAAATTAAAAACCATCAAATATTACAAAGCTATTTTATTACAACCTCTTAGTAGCAAATTTTTTATTCTCAAGTTCACACTAAGTGCATGAGAAGAGCATATTCTTTTCTTCTGACCCTCCAAGACTCAATGCCCAAATAAGCCTACATACCGTGTATATATAGCAAACTTAAAACTAGAGAAGACAATAAAAGACTTAATCACCTAAATAGTCAGTTAAAAAGATAGTAAAGTCTTATTGAATCTCTGCCGACAGTGTCAGTCACTATCTATCTTTTACAAAGAGGCTTTATTAAAGAGAAATACTACTCGAGTCAGACAATGATGGTGATTGAATGATAGGCGGGTCCAGCATTGCTTCCACTTTCGTCAATCAATCATTTTCATCAATGGCATTGAAAAGACATCTTATCTAATAGTTATGTTGAGTATTCCAGTGAGTGTCATTATTGGTCCATAGAAGATTAATATGGAAAAGAGATTCCCACTCAAGTTGTCCCCTGATAATTGTATTAACAACAGTTTTTGGAGAGTACACCTCTTCATGGACAGCATGTGGTCCATATGCCTCAACAAATCTGTACAAGAATTCATTGGATCTCGTTCTGATTTTTATTTCCAAGTCCAATTTGGTCATCTAATTAAATAAGCAAATTGTTGGAGTTGGAGATTATTGTTAAGTCTTGCAATAGTTATTTCTGCTTCATTTTGTCTGATAGTGATGTAAGCAGCTCCTGTCATTGGTAGATCCATTGGAACACTTCTAGAGATTCTTTTATATCGAGGTGTTAGTCCTCAGAGGATTTGACTCTGAATTGGAATATGCTTAATTCAAAGAAATTAATGTTCTTTAATCATACTAAGTCAAATCCTGGGACAGGCTGATGCATGAGTGTTGTGGGAGGATATCTACTAAGCCAATCTACAACTGAATTTTATTTTCCTGCAATATGCTCAAAAAAATAATTAAACTAGTTAAAATAATCTTGCCAGTGTATATTGTAGACACCTAAAAATGTCTTAACCCTTCAACCACCCTTTGACATCTTCACATCACTAACTATCCCTTCCAATTAATTAAATAAATTCATTTTATTTAATTAATTTAACCCTAATCATTCACCCTTAGCCATTTATCCCTAATTTATCACTTGTGGTAAATTAATTCATCTAATTTATCACTAAACCTTACAACACTATCCCTCATTAATTAAATAAACATTCTCAATATTTATTTAGTTTATTTCTCCATCTCCTAATCATGATTAATTAAATAAATCATACTTATTTGATAAATCTAACCTACTAATCAACCTAAACCTAGTCTAGTTGATTAAATAACAATTATTTAATTAGCTACCCTAACCTACATGACCCCTAGACCTAAATTAATTAAATAAATCCTTATTTAATTAATTTTAACCCTCCATTAATCCATCTACTAATTTTCTCCAGCCATATTCATTAAGCTAATCCTCTTGATTAGCTTAGTCAAACCTCACTTAACACTTATTCCCACACCCCACGACTAAAAAATTAACTTTTATTCCACATAAGGTAATTTTTTATTCTCACTTGTCCTAATCTCCCATAAATGAGCTCTTACAACACCTAACTTGTCCTAGTCTCCATTAATGGGACTCTTGCCCATGTGAATTAAAAATTCACTTTTATCTCCTCCATCTAACTTGTCCTAGTCTCCATTAATGGAACTCTTCCCCATGTGAATTAAAAATTCACTTTTATTCCTATCCTCACACTCTCCCATAGAAATGAATTTTTTATTCATTCCTCATCCTTCCCAATGTGAATTTAAAATTCACAAATAATGGGAGCCATCCAATCTTATTGACCAAATCTTAGCCTTTGATCTCTCTTATCCAACCCTCTTGTGACACTTGTCACAAGACTACAACTCCAATCCAAACCCTAATCCTCAAGCAGTCCTAGCCATTGATCTAAACTTTCAATCCTCACCCTCCATCCTTTTACCAAAAATCTATAAATAGAGCCCTCATCTAAGCCATTATCAATCACTTCTTCTTGCATCAAAACCATGCCAAAATTCCTCCAAAGTCTCTCCATCATGCCATCATAATGCCAAAATCTCTATAGACAAACCATCTCTCATCTTCATCTCTATCAAATCCTTTATCAAATTCATCACTATCCTTATCATATTGTGTTGAAGAAAAGGAGCAATCCATATTCTGCATTCAACATTGGGTAAAGCTAAGAGAGCTTTTGGGGGCACTCTCCTCCACCTTATCAAGGAGTGGGAGATCTTCGAAAGTATAAACATTGTGTTTTATGCATTTTGTTTGTCTTATCTCCTTTGTTTGATTTTCTCATCTTCATATATATTTACCTCTCCCGTCTTTTCTTCCATGATCCTTTTCTTTGAAAGTGAGGAACCTAGTGTAGTTTATTCTGATGATAAACCTTTTCAAGTGCATTAATCTTAATGCAAATTTTTCTAAACATTTCTTAACTGCATAGATTTCCTTACTAGAAGAAATCCATTTTTTGACATCCTCGCCAAATGTGCCACTAGCATATTCACAGACAAATTCTTTTCCATCTTTTTAACTTTTATGAAACACGATATTTTTCCCCATGATGTGTCAGAAGCATCAATATATAAAACAAAATCATTGGTTGCAGGAACATGGAGGTTAGGCAGAGATTTTACCTTGGTTTTATTATTTGTGTTGCTTTTGTGTGCTCTTCTTTCCATTCAAATCTTTTGTCTTCTTTAACAAATCCTGAAGCACACTCCTATCATTTCCAAATTCATGTAAAAGCTATATACATAGTTCAAAAATCCCAAAAATGCTTGCAACTGCTTCTTATCTAATGTATTTGGAAACTGAAGAACCTTTTCTTTAATATGAGGTTGAACTTCAAGTTCTCCGTTTTTGACCTTCATTCCTAGAAAGTTGCAATCCTATTGACATAATTGTATTTTGGTGCTTGACAAGACAATACTTGCATCGCTGGCTATTTAAAAGGACTTCTACAAATGCAATAGATGATCTTCAAGAGATTCACTGTTTTGATCTTGAACTCAATAGGAAGAACAACTTTCTTTCCATAAACAAGCTCGTATGGTGTGCATCCTATAGTAGTTTTTCATGTTGTCTGGTAGGCCCATACTACTTCTAGCAATTGATGAATCCAATCTTTGTGATATAGAGAAACAATCTTTGTAAGAATGTTCTCCAACTCACAATTGGTCACCTCCACTAGCCCATTTGCCTTGAGATGATAAGTGAAGACTTCCAATGTTGAATCTCATGTTCCCGGATTAAAGCAACAATTAGTTCAAACATGAACTTAGGACCTTGGTCACTCACACTATCCCGAGGTACTCCAAGTGATGTGACATTTTTTTCATACAAAACTTTTGCCGCCTTCTGATTGCAAGCATACCAAAGAGCCCTAACTTCTACCCACTTAGTCACGTAGTTAGTACAAATCAAAATATATTCCTTATGATTAGAAGATGAATCAATTGGCCCTACAGAATCTAATCCCCATTTTTCAAAAGGTGGCATATCATCTGAGGATGTAGAAGCATGTCATTTAAACACGTGAGCTGGCCCATGCATTGGTAGCGGTCACAACATCCAACAAAATGTTTGGCATCTTTATGCAATGCATGTCAATAGTACCCTGTTTGCAAAACCTTCCTAGCAGTGAATCTAGCAACAAAGTATCCTCCAAAAGGTGTAGTATGAAAAGAACAAAGTATACTGAAGACTTCATATTCTTGTACACATCAGTACATGACATTCTCTAAACCAGAGTGAAACAGAATGCCTTCAACCCATGAAAATTGAATGCCACATGGTACAAGCTTCCTTCAATCTCTTAGAGAGAGATGTTGGGAAAGTTTACAAGCAACTAGGTTGTTTACTATGTCTACAAACTAGGAACTTTTAACTACAATGGCAAAGATTTTCTCATCTGAAAATGTAACATCAACTAGTACTGAAGCTGCACTGTTCGGGCCAGAAAGCCTACAACCACATTCTCATGGCTAGGTTTACCAAGCATGGTAATATCAAATTCTTGCAGTAACATCTATGCAATGACCCTACCACTAACCACTAGTTTGTTCAGCAAAAATCAAATAACAGCACGATGAATATGAATGAAAACAAAATATCCAATGATATAATGACAATTTATTAATAGCTTATACTACAAGAAATTCCTTTTCAGTTACCATGTAATTCAACTCAACATCTGACAAGTATTTATTGACATACTAAATAGCATAAGAGTTGTTACCACTCTTTTGTCCAAGCACAACACCTATTGTAGTATCTGATGCATCTATATAAATGTGAAGAGGAAGGTTCCAATCTAGACCACACAAGATAGGTGCGGTGGCTAACTTCTCTTTGAGCATTTCAAAGGCACTTTGGCACTCAAGTGTCCACTTAAACTCCAGACTTTTTGTCAATAAAACAAAAAGTGGCGAAGCAATTTTACTGAACTTTTGTTTGAACCTATAGTAACATCTAAAATGTCCTAGAAAGCTTCTTACATCCTTTGGTTTTTGGGAAACAAGAAGATTTTTTATTACTTCAACCTAAGCAAGATTAACTTTAATCCTTTGGTAGAAACATGATGACTAAAGACAATGCCTTCGGTCATGAGGAGATGACATTTCTCATGACTAAGAGAAAGATTAGTGTCTTGACACCTTTGTAAAAAAAAATCAAGATTTGTTTTAGCCTCCTTGTATCTATTACAATAGACAGTAAAGTCATCCACGTAAATCTCTACACAATTGTGAATTAGATCAAAGAAAATACCTAGTACATCCCTCTTGAAGGTGGTGGGTGCATTACACAGTCCAAACGGAAGGACATTATCTGCAAATGTCCCTCATGGAAAAGTGAACATTTGGGGTAAATCTGGATATAGCCATTGAATCCATCCAAAAATGAGAAATACTGTTTATCTGCAAGAATGTCAAGAACTTGGTCAATAGGGCAAGAGAAAATGATCCTTCCCGGTTGCACTATTTAATTTCCTATAATCAACACAAATATGCCACTTTCCCCCCTTTTAGGGACAACTACCAACAAATAAACCCATTTACTGTCAAAGATGGGATAGATGAATCTGTGTTTGACAACTTTTGTAGTCCATTCTTCACAATTTCCAAAGGAATTGGATTCGTTCTTCTCTCGGGTTGTCACATTGGTCTACACTCATCCCAAATATGTGGTGTGTAGATGTATCTGAATGTATGCCACAATGTCTTGGTAGTCACATGCAAATGCCAAACTATGTTGGCGTAAAACTTTAAGCATCTCCTTCAATTGTGTAAACTCGCGCTATGGATTAACTTTTAGCATTTTGCCAAGTAAAACCTGCATTGCCTGTGATCAAAATGTATTGGATGGTTCTACTACCAAAAATGAGCTATAATAGCATTCATGAGGTAACAATTGGTGAAGTGTAAGATAATTCTGCAAAGGGCTAGTGCATTCCAAAGAAAAATTGCCAAATGGGCATAAATTGTTTTAAAGTAGAACTACAAGAATATATGTTTTGAAAGAAATTGAATACAATAGTGTCTTCATCTACTTCCTGCAAAACAAGACCCTAATCAATAGTTAGGACAATTTGAATTGGAAAATGATCATCATCCTCTGAATCCAACCATAAAGCTCTTTTGTTTCAAGGAAATGCTGAGAAGGCAGGTTAGCTTTTTGGTTTGGCTACCATTGAAAATATCCATGTCGCCAAAATGACAACTGATATTCCCAAGAATCCACAGTAATTATAACATTCTCGATCACACCCTCAAACTTAACTGAAGAGCAGTTGACCATCTACAAGACTATGGGAGTTTGTATTAAACCATGCAAATGCAATTTATCCAATGTTTCTTTGGTCATAATGTTAATAGTAGCACCCATGTCAACCAAAGTGTTTGGGATAAGGGTTGTCCTGATACGAATATCTACTGTAAGACTGCCTCGATAATAATACTTGGGAACACTTACCTGTCCAAACATCAAATTAGCTAATTTACCAATTACCTATACAGTTTGGGGTTCTTGCTTTTTCTTCCCCTTTTAAGACAGAGTTCCTTGGCAGATTTGGCTTGAAAAGGAACATCTTGAATGGCTTGAAAAAGTGGAATTTTGAAAAATAATTTCTTTAAATCGCCTACAAAATCAAAATCGAGTCTTAGCTCCTCCCGTGAAAGTTTTAATCTCTCAGGAAAAGGAGGAACGATTCTTATTTAGATGGATGAACACTTTGGTTAGGGTAGTTGCTCCTCAGTATGAGAACTTTCAAGTTCTTCTAGTTCAGTGATGATTGGTGGAGAAGGTCCTTGTACTACCCTCCCCAACCAAAGTTGCAATCCATTAACATCCAATATTCCAAAGTACTAATCGGGTATTCCCCATATTATTATTGTATACTAACTGAGTTGGCTTATTGTTATTACGGTTTGGTGCAGGTTGGATTGGTATTGGAGTGCAAGGTGCTGATGATGAAGATGTAGATGGTTGAATGGTAGGTGGTAGCGACAAGCCTGCAAATAATAAGATGGGTTTATTTGCTACTGATTGAATGGATTATTAGATTGTGTTGGTGGGTATGACGGACCTCCCTACCATGGTTGAGAACACAACTAGTATTGTGACTATTGTGGAATTGTGACTGTTCATGCTTACTTGACCAAGGCTAAAAGTATGTTTGTGGAGGGGGTTGAGGCCATCCCCTATACCAGCTTTCGCTATGGAGGGGGTTGAGACCATCCCCTATGCCAACTTGGCTGAGGAGGGTAGTAATTAGGTGTACTCGTGTAAGTATAAGCATTCAATTGTTAATCATTAAACATACCTTGGTTTGATGGCCTTGGCTGCCATGGTGGTTGTCTTTGGGCCATGTAGTAGACTTGTTCCTCCTACTCCTTAGCTTCTAATATCACTGGCTTTAAAGTGATCATCTTGTTGCCTCAAGACAAGAATTTTTTGTCTTGTTGAGTGGACATTCATCACTAGAATGGCACTTCCAACAAATTGGGTAGAAGATTGTCAGTGCTTTATCAGCCTCTTCATGTTTATGTCCAGCATAAAGAGTGTCCAACTAGGTTGCCATGGAGTTTAGAAGGTCAGTCTTTAGATCATCTAAAAGATTGCCAATCTCTTTGCATGTACTACCACTACTAGAGCATAATGCCTAAGTTGCTTCCTGTAAGCGTGAAATATATCTTAGTTATAGTTAGTTACTTTTGGTTTGATCGACGAGGTTAGTTATCCTCCCGACGGTTGTAAGTAATTGGCGACGGTTGGCAGTTTAGAACAATCGTCGGCCACCTTTATATGTTAGTCATGTTGTATTCGGGACCACATCATTGATGCAAGACATTCCTGTGTACATTTGTAAGTGCATTATTATGGAATTATAATGATATCATCCTCCTATGAATATTTCATGGGAAATTGTTATGAAGCTTTCATGTTCTCTCTATAAGTTATCCTATTTACTCTATGTGATTCAATCCTAGTTAATTAGGCAGTAAATATCTGGCGCCATTGCCGATACGAAATGGGGTTGAACAGTCAGATTGAACAGTCGAGTAACGGAAATGATTGCTTAAATGGGACAGCCAACGGCAAAACTAGAACAAGAATCGAATGAGCAAAGAGAAGATGATGCAAATGACAACTTGATGCAAGATCTTCTACACTTGTGGGATATATCGGTGAGGGAGCACGTACGGAGGGAAGCAGATGCCAAAGAAATACCAGAAGACCAAATTTGGAATAATCTGGTGGTGAACGACGAAGTTGACAACCTCCTCAACCGTCTTCCAAGGCTCTTGGTGAGGCATTTCTTAATCCCACAAGACTTACACACAGAGAGGGAAAGAGAACAATGCTGACAACAAATACTACAATGATACGAGGAAAGAAACCAGCGAGAAGAATAAGAATGAAATACTAACCGATGTCGTATGCCGAGAAATTAATGCCTTTACGCTTGACTAAGGACAGGAACCGACTACAAGGCGGTCAAGAAACATCAGAGAAAGAGATTAGAAGGTCTCTGAGAATAAGGGAGCAAAGAGAAAGAAGGAGAAGGTTGAAAGAAATAGCCGAAGGAACCGAGGGATTATTCCCCAAAAGCCCACCCCGAGGACAAAGTAAAAGTCGAAGCGTCAGCCAAAGCCGTAGTCGGGAAGGAAAGATCACAGCAGAGTGCAGCCGTAGTCGGGAAGGAAAGATCACAGCAGAGTACCGTACAAACGCCGAGTGGGAAGAGGTAGCAAGACACCTACCACTCCCCGAGGAAGTACACTTTGATCAGGTCGACCACTCACCACCAGCCGATGAAACAAACATACAACTATCAACCGACGAAGATGAACAAGGCATCAGGAGAAAAGACTCACTGATTGAAACACATGAGAATAATACAAGACACATTGAGGAATTGATAATCGAAGGATTCTGAGGACCTGAGCCTAAAACTTTGGGACAAAGGGAAGCCTAAAACTCCGGGACAAAGGGAACACCGAAAAGAGTCTGAGGGTGAGAAGAATGTGTGGTTCGTTGAGGCAGGAGGAGTAGAGGATTCATACGTGGCCGAGAGTGCACGAGAAGCACCAGAACGTACGAGTCATAACTCTTCGACTAGGAACCAGATGCAAAGATCACACTAAGGAAGATGGTGACTTCCCCAGTCAGTTCGAGTGCAGCGAGGCAGAAGCTTCTAAAGTTTCTAGGAAATGGATCGGAGGATCCAGTAAGGCACTACAAAACGTGCAAGACAATTTGGATAGCGAATGGGAAGGACAACGGGTCATATTGGTTGCAGGCATTTCCAGCAACTTTGAGGGGTATAACCATGGGTATAACCATAGACTGGTATACTGATGTAATGTCCCCTTTTAGGCAGTTCAAAATTCCTTAACCTTGCATACAATTTTCACTTGTAAAAGAGAACATTAGTATTCAATAAATCCTTATAATATCAACATATTGCAAATTGGGTCAGTAACCATATAATCATAATCAATATCAAGTTCATTAGCATATACATATATCTTTCATATTTCCTCTTAGGGTCAGTAACCTCATAGTCAATATCAACATTAAAGTTACTACATATATGCACTTCATATTCTCATTTCTTTCACATAAAGTTTTCCATGATATACCTCAAGAGAGTCATTATGGAGCTTGATCGTTAATCTACTCTACTCACGCACCCCATATGAGCATGATTATGTTAAGGTGCTGGTGTAACCATCCCATACAGAGGCCCAAAGGCTTCACATATACACCCGGTGTTCCTCGCCATTTGGCTCAAGACGTTTCATGCTACACCCAGCATTCCTCACCTGCTTGAGAGTCACCTACCATTGGGCACATTTATAATAGCTATAAGCTTATACTACCTTAGGCCCAAGAACTTCACACTACACCCGATGTTCTTCGCCTCTTGGCTCAAGGGACTTCACACTACACCCGGTGTTCTTCATCCACTTGAGGGTCATCTAAGTCCAATAGTCCGCCCTTCCTTAACTTACCATCATACTCGTAGGATGATAGAGAGATTAAAGGTGAGGCTACTTGCTCTTCTCCAAGTATATCATGGTTTAAGGGATCATTTTATCACTTATCATTGCTATCTCATTGATTGGCAATATTCAATATGCTTCCTCATAGGAAAATCATTTAACATTCTTATGCCTTAATCATTCTTAGGCCATTCATTCTCATTCCATGATTATGAGCATTTTGTATTCATTAAGACTGTAACATCCTTATTCTATATCTAACTTGTTCCATGTACTTATTCATTTATAATGACTTACTCATATTATGATAATCTTCCAATTGCATTTATTTATTTATTCTATTATCCTATATTAGTAAGTCACACTATAACTGTTCTATGTTAGCAAACATTCTATTTATCATACATTTTCATATCTTTCATTTTATAATTCATTCACAGCTTTTATTCCATCTATATGCAGCATGACAAATCATTATTCAATACATTATTTAACTTATTTTCTGCATTAGAATACCCATTCGATATACTATTATTATTGAATAAGAATCATACCTGAAAGTTGCTGAAAGGTAATTACGACCTGCTATGATATAGACTACTTGTTATTAATAAATGAAATGATTTGGAAGGCAGATCGTGGGCAGGGCGCTGCAGCTAGGAATCAATTAGTCACTCAATGTCCAGTTCTGATTTCTTACTCCTTGGCTGACTTGATCGATGGTATGATATTTAATTGCTTGGTCAGTTGTGATGGAATGATGTTCGATCTTGTAAATCCATGAGATGTTGTGTATTGTTTATTGTGAATTGATTCGATAACTCCCTTTTTCTGCTATAAGTGGTATCAACTCCCACTTATATACCCCAAGGGAGGCGATCCATGTCCAAGATACATCCTTTCATAAATGCAGTGGCTTATGTTTGATCGCTCTCTTTCATAATGAATAATGTCTGCTTCTAATTAATCGTTGCTCCTAATTAGATTGCTGATTGCTGTAAATCGCTGATGAGGATATGATAACTTCCCTTCATGTAATGAATTACTTGTAGTGAGATCCCTTCCTCCTTTCGCTGTCCACCGAAAATGCCTTTATATATTCTCTCTGTCGTGGAAGAGGCACGACTATTCCTCATAGACGCCCCTATGGATCGGCGCTCTTACCATGTAATGTGCCGTACCTGTTTATATCTTTTATGAATCTTTTATGTGTGATATTTTATTATTCTTTTGTGTGGTCTTTCAGATAGATAGAAGATGCAGAAGGGGTTTTAAGTTTTCCTGCAGATGTGCGATGCCGGAGCATATAATCCAAACCCAGAAAATATATAACAGATATAAAGAAACTATCGACTACCCAGATAGTAAAATGACCAATAATGAATTACTGTGACATACCCATGTTCAAATTTGCAACTTCATATTTCAGCTGTTGCCGGACCAGCGAATGGGCATAGCCAGAAATCACTCCAAACTCCAAAGAATACAAAGATGAACATACAAATGCTAACAGTAATAAATAAGGCTCTAGATGCCTCATAGAATGCAAAATAGAAGCTGCCTGCAAAGAGAAATGAAGCTCAAAACTCCCAACTTCATGCCTGGATGTGTACGGCCATGGATGGAAGTGTATATCAGCAGCAAGAATGACCAATAGCCTCTGAAATATTTTTGTTAGGAACTGA
Organism: Cunninghamia lanceolata; assembly: GCA_027924645.1. Taxonomy (NCBI): domain Eukaryota; kingdom Viridiplantae; phylum Streptophyta; class Pinopsida; order Cupressales; family Cupressaceae; genus Cunninghamia; species Cunninghamia lanceolata. The sequence goes on from BSBN01001832.1 coordinate 552,337, forward strand.
TTGCAGTCTACAAGGCTAGACAACAAAGTATGAAGAAGTTTGCTGCTCCCAAATGCTCCCAAAATCACTCAACTGTGGTACGACCTTATGCAAATATGTACAGCCAGCAAGAAGGTTTTACATAGCAGCAATAACTCGCCTCAACCACAACAAAATCTGCCTTTAAAACAGTCCTTCCAATCTGCACACATAAATCTCCATTAAACTGCAAAGGATGTATCAAGAATTGCATCAAACCTTCAATCCGTCAACTCCATTGAAGCACATTTGTGAACACTGAATATATCCACCATAGAAGGCACCGTTGGGTGATCTTTCACACCTGTGGGATACCGCTACTCAGGGAGGTTTCCGTCTCCAAGAGCCTCTGGTTTGAATCCTCAAACCCTAGAGCCAAAGCTCCAAAACCCTAGCAAGGGAAATCTCAAAGAGAGAAGAAAATAATAAACCAAGCATATCCAAATGACAGCTCTTTTCCTTCTTTTATACTTTTTCAATTGGAAGTCTCTAAAATCTTCTTGCATATGGGATAAAACATGAGAGGGAAACATTTTAAAACACTTTATTATTCCCTTGAGATGTGCGCTCAAGACATTAAGTGATCCTTTTAAATAATCTCCTTTCATAAAGTCACATTTGCCGTTAACATTAGAATATGCCGTGAAATAATAAAATATAACTTCGGCCATTAAAATAACCATCAAGACGATGTCGGAATGCCATGAACAAAAGATCGCCGGAAAGGTCTCGACAAGACGAATGTAGTGCCCCTCACCTTGTCTTCTATCGAACTGATAGTCATTCTAGTAGGATTAGACATTATGACACTCTATTAGATAATGTGCTCTTTGTTAATATGCTAGCTGATTGTGGATCTATGTTAGGATGATGTTTGATTACTGGTACTTTATGCTTTCACAATTTGATGGACATATATGATGTTATATATTAATGTTATTCTGAGTTTAATGTGTTATTTGATCATGGTTATGATGCTTTAATAGTGTTTGTCATATTAGATCATTATATAATTGATTATCCTATTCTGTTTATAAGTAATCAGAAATTAGGTGTATGTAGTTACTTGTAGATGTATTTGTGTGAACGGAACAGTGTTGCATTACTCGTGTTTGAGTACCCTGCCACATTGCGACTTCCATTCACTGTATGATGATATATATATTTTCATGTTTGACTGTGTGGTTTGCTGCAGGATGCAGGTACAGGGCATCGACTCCACCTGAACTAGCAGGTCTGAGCGTGCCCTAGCCAATGGAATTATTGATCGGAGTTAGCATAAGGTTCCCTACTCTTTCAACATCCTCGAAGAGGATAAGTATCTGGTGTCGCATGTCATTATTGTCTGTTGAATTGTTTGTTCCTGCGTCGTGGTCATGCCTTGTGGCCTTGCTTGGTGGTCAGGTATCATTTTGTAGGTTGGTTTGTCCTATTAGAAATGTTTGATTTAAGTCTTGGTCAGTGCTTCATTAAAACAAAGCTAATCTCAAGATAGAATTAAATAATTACTTTTAGGGGAAATAATGTGTTGATTACTAATTATAAACAATTTATTATTGGTAAAATTAACATGAAAATAAATAAATTTGATAAATGATTAAATAAAATAATAAATTAAAAGTTGTAAATGGATAAAATTAAAATGGAAATGGAAATAGATAAATAAATATATATACTAACAGTTATAAAATATTGATAAAATAAATTTATAGCTAACATTAAGATAATAAAAATAATATTTTAATGATTAAAATATGGTTGTCACTTAGGATCATGTGCATACCACCTAAAAAGGTGGGAAGGTTCTGGAAGAAATAGAGAGGTTGCTCTCTCTAAAAGGGGGGAATTCTCTCTAAATTGGGCAGATTGGGTAGAGGGGGAAAATGGCAGGTTTTTGGGAAGATTGGGGAAGACTGGTTGGGGGCAGCTTTCGATCAAGCAACGAATCTTCACCCAGACATTGCTTTTCAGGTTCCATTATTTTCTGATCTCTCTCTTTTTATGAAATTGATTAATTCTCCCTGTATATGAATAGTAATTGCTTCTCTATTCAATAATCCTCATCATTCAAGACCCCAATAATAATCTGCATATCTCCACCTGTACTCAACAAGTGTTTACCATCTTCTGTAATTTTGTGCGTATTCCGCAATCATTTTCATTATTTTATAATCCGCCAATCACCTCTGCCAGAAAGAGTTATAGCTCTCAACCCATCCATTTCATATGTATATCTTGTAACCATTGCATTTGCTTGATTATTCTATAGTTTATTCTGCAAACAAATAGGGAGCATGCAATGGTTTTTATTTCAAGAGAAATCATTGCAAGAGATGTGAACCATTTCCTTCATTTTAACCGTATGATTTCTCATCATAACTTCCCACTTCTGCTTATATGTTTGAGAAAAGAACAGAAGTAGTGTCATTAAAAGGCAGTGTCACTGTAATACTCCCAAATCTAAATCTCTTGTGATCTATAGACTCTGCGATACATATCAATTCGACCACTACAGGTTTTGTTAGGCATTTTGTATCATTATGTGTTTCAATGCTGCAATGCTTATTTTCATCATCCTTATCACCCTATGCTTTGTGAGGGTGAAATAGAATGTTCTAAAGATAACTTTGTTTTATTTTAGCACCCTAGTATTATGGCATTTCAAGATTAGAAATCCATTAGAAACACGCTAAAATGGAGGAAAACCTAAAAACTAGAGTTTCTTTTATCTGTCAAACGTCTGACTTTCTTTATGACTTGATGGATGTCCATACTCCCTTCTAGGTTTCTGTTTAATATAGAAAGGATAAACTCTCTCTGGATCTAAACCTGCCAATCGCCCTTGTCTGAAAGCTTAGCAAAAGCTAGCATCCCTGTAAATACCTTTAAGTTATATTCATATGTAATCTACAGTCATTAGGATAACGCATCTATATAACCAGCAGTGATTTCATCAGTATCTCTATGACAAAGTTTAGGGAGTCTTCCGAATCCCAGCGAGGCCAATAAGGACTATCATGCTCACAGAATGATCACTTGTAGATAAATGCAATAAGGGTTCCAAATCTAATTGAAGTCTAAGCAGTTCTAATCTGCTATAACTGCGGCTGTCCAAAAAACTGGCAACTTAATGAACTTTGTCTGCATACTTTAAAGGCGTGATTCAACTTTTGTTGTTTTTTATCTTTTTGACGAGAAAAGGATTGAATAGTTTTACCATTAATGTCTCTTTTATTAAATTGTACAAATTTCTTCCTCAGCCTTGAATCAATTCCACGGAAGGTGATTCTTTTGTTTTCTGTTTGGGTTTCTCTTCAGCTCTCATCAAGATATCAAATCTTGCAATTTGATATGCTGGCCTGAGTTATTTGCTTTCAACCGTTTTTTTCCTTTTTCTTTTAAAATCAAATTTATTAGAATTGCTCTCACCGTAGTTTATTTCTGTCAAATGATTCCAGTTACCATTATTCTTAGGGCGGCCATGTTTATTGCTGCACTAGAAATGCTTTTAAAAAAAACTATTTAAATAATGCTATTTGAGATCTTATCAAACTGCCTTCCTTATAATTCACTGGTTAATTTACTTTGCCGATCATGATTTTTGCCATGCATCTATCTTATTCTATTCTTAAAACCTAAAATTTAATCAATATAAATTGAAGTGTCTTTGTAAATTATGAGCCCCAGAGGTTTTTTCCGTTTACAATACATCCCTTAATTACGGGTAGAAGTAATTCTTATTATTATTTTGCAGTAAGAAATGAGTGTAAAGAATAGCTTATATAAATGTGCATAATTTAGGTTTGTTAGTAAATTAATATTACTGACAATTTTATAGCTGTAGTTAGAAATTTTAGCTGTAAAATACAACTGAAATTTTAAAATATTTTGATCAAACTGTTAAAACTTATTTCGGACTATGATGTTATATATATTAGGTTTTTTATAAATTACTTATGTTGAAATAGGTTATAGTAATTTTAAAGGCATAATTGAATAGATAACTATCATGAAAAAAAAATATATATATACAATAATAAACTAGATTTATTTTCAATGATCGTGTATTTCTCTTTGGATGAAAATATTTACTATCGAATGATCCATGGTCTTTGTATTTAATATTTTTATTATGGACTATCAATAATAATTAAAAAAAAAATAGATATAGATTTAATATTTTAATTAAGTTATTTGAATTAATAAAGAAGTATTAAATACAATAGTTTAATTAGAATTGTTAGGTAATATAATTACTTAAACATTATTATTGAAAGTAATAGTAAAATTTTAAGTGGGTGGAAAATATTTTTACTAACCAAAGATTTAAGATTTAAGGTTTAAGGTATTTTATTATTATAATTATTATTTTAACCATAGTAGTTGAGTTTAATGCCTAAAATATTTAGAAATCCATAATATTTTTATAGGAAAAATCATTAAGTTAATTTGAGAAATTAGGGTTATTTTCTTAAAGTAAACATTAGCACTTTTATTGTAAATTGTTATTGGCTATTTGACCATAGAAAGAATGATGTTAATGTAGAGTAATTAGAGTTGTTTCTTTTTACTTTTAAGTTAAATATGTTATTAAGAGATTTTAGGGTTTCTTATATATAAACTCAATGGTTTAAATAATATTACTTAGGGTTTGTTCCATTTTATAATAATAATAGTTTTCTTTGCAAATTAAATATAGAATGTTGTTATTATTAATATTAGGGTTGGGATTTAAATTTACAAAGTAGTTATTTACCTAATTTACATTATTTTCTAGTGTTTGTTGTTTAATAGGTATTATAGGTTTATAATTATGCATTTTGATAACAAAGTTTATGCCTTCGAAATTAAATATTCTTTTATAATAAGAAGTATATTTAAATTGTGTTTATATCTTTTAGAATGTAACTAAATATAGATTTAGCAATTAATCTTATTATGTTATTTAAATGTAAATTGTTGATTTATTCTAAATAAAAATAAATAAATTGTAAGTTATGTTTTAAATTTGATAATGTTAATTTACTTAAATGACATTGTTAATTGTAATCAGGTATAGTCAATTAGTGTTTAAAATAAACATAAATTATTTTAAGATGGGTCGTTGTTGACATAATAAGGTTACGAAACTTGATTTGTGGAAAGTGAATTAGATATGTCGTCATGGTCCCTATGTTAGTACATCTACTTGAGTGGTTAGTTCCAGAGGCATAGGATGGTTATGTCTTTGACTTCATGCATTGGGTTGATAAGTGTTTGAAGATAATGAAGTTGTAAAAGTATGTTGCCTCTTGTTATGTATGAGAGTTTAGCAATGATAATGTAAGTTGATGAATATTTGGAGTTGTGAGTGCATGATGAGGAGGTAATAATCCCCTTTGTGGATGTAGTGATTGTTCGTTTAATTGTATGGAGTTTTGTGTTATATTGTGAAATGGGGAGACATTCAGTACTGTAACGAAGTAATGTTTATGTATTGTTATGGACAATATTTTGTGAGTTGTCCCTATGATTAAGTTGATATGCAAGAGGGTTAATGCCTTGCATTATTATATATACATGTGGATATGAGGATAATTGTTATGCAAGATGGTTAATGCCTTGCATGGTTTATGTATCCTCGTTGTCATGATGATGTTTGCTATGCTTGTTGAGTGGGGTTTTCTAGTTGCAGGTAGGGGAGTGGCTCTCAATGGGGGCCGGAGCCCAAAGTGGCATCCAGGATGTGGGAGTTTGTTAATTCAGTGATAACCTAAATAATGAATTAGGGGGTTGGGTAGTTAATCACACTAAATAAAGATAAGTGGATGCCTCACTCATGGCTCAAGTGCTCGTTTAGGCTTGAGATGAGATGAGAAGGCATGGAATGGCAAGATCAACTACCTTGTCCTCATGAAAGGTATGTTGATTCCGCATGAGCGTTGTATGGGGGCTGGGAGTCGGGAGAGGTTACCAGGACAACCCAAGATGGGGGCCGGGACCTAGGAAGACTTACCAGGACAACCCAAGATGGGGGCCGGGGCCTAGGAAGGCTTACCAGGACAACCCATGACAAGCCATGTGATGACACTCCTCCCTACTGCAGCCTAGCACTCCCTAGTTGTACTCTCCCCATTTGTTATGTGTTTGCCTCTAGAAGTGATGTTGAGTTGTTTGTGATATTGACTTGTGTTGTTGGAGTCATGTGTTGTCTTTGTTCTTATAGTCTTCTATCTACCTGACTGTACGTTGTAGTGGGGACCTTATGTTAACTCCTAGCTCGGGGGGGGTGGACCTTAGGGTTCCACATGGTCGGGTGGAAGAGCTTTTATATCCATTGGTTTTTCCCTTGCTATTGTTCATGTGTGAGGAGGATATATCTTGTGTATCAGGCATCAGATCTTGTACCAGTTATGAAGGAAGTGATTTATATTCATATACTAGCCTTGTGTATCAATTGTATCACATTGTATATATTCAGATGTAATCAGGATGGCGATAATGTAAACTACATAACGATGTACTCATATGTATAGGCTTTTAAATATGTACATGTAATCTTGATTCAAGTTGATTATCTAATTGATGTCATGAAATGGAGATGTATATGTGTATTCATTAATGCAATAGGTTTAGAATGATCTATTGATGTTAGTTAATGATGCATGTTAGATTATGTTAATTGCTTTGTCAAGTAATGCAACCATGGAACCTTAGAGGACAAGTTGTTAGTTTAATGATGTGTATTGATTTGTTAAACATTACTTTGTTATCTTATTCATTTAAAAAAAAAATTATTCTGCTTTGCATAGCATAGATGTGTTGTTCTCTAAGGTGTTCATGGTGGGGCGTTACAACGAACACAACCCCACTCTAAAAATCCCGATCCGACACTGAACCCGAACTTACTAAAAATAGTAATGGCCAAGAGCAAATTGAGCCAACACAGAGGGTGCCAACCGGACCCACAAACCATCTGATAAATCCGAGCTCAGTGCAATGTCTATGAGAGCCAACAGCTAATTGCCAAATCGCCCAAATAGCGCCAAACTGCCACTTACTAAAAATAGTAGTGACCACCGAGGACCAAAGAGAACAAACCCAGAAAAACCCAGAAAGATTACCGACATGCAAGCACTTACTATAAATAGTAAGTACGGACAAGTTGTCCGAAAACCCTCCGGAAAGTGTCAACCAGCTCCTCTAGATCACCGGAACACCCTGGTGACATAGAAATACTTCTCTGATTATGCTGTCACCAACCCAGAAAGTCAACCCTAACTGATCTGCAAGAGAATCCGAAAATGGGGACATTACATAGCATTATGTTAAGTTTAAACATTAATCGGTCTTTCTTTTGTTTTGTCTTATTCCTTTTGTCTTTTGTCTTTGCTGGTGCCGCCTATAGTTAGGGACGTGCATTATAATCCATCGCCAATATATATGTTTGTAGTTTCAGCGAATGCTTAGAACTTGTGAACATTGCGGTGATGGTTATATTACAAATTGGCCCTATAGACAGCGGATGGCAACAGACTTATAGTCAACAATGATCTTCATGCTTTTGATGCATCAGCCGAGTGGCCTTATTTCGACTTGGTGTTAGATAGATCAATCCTTCAAATCCAAAAATCATATTATTTTCCATGTTGATTCTGTGAAGTTTGGTCATTCCAATCTTTAATTGGAATGGACTAATCTATTAATCGTAGGACATGACAACTGAATTGGAGGCAAATTCAAAAACTAGTTGGGGTACACTGAGAAAAGCATTCAAAGAGGAGTTCAAACTACTTTGGGATGATAGTGAAATAGTAGCTGAAATTTATAATACAAAACAAGGAAAGCACGAGAACGTAAGAACCTGTAATCGTAGGCTAAAAGAACTCCTGGTGAAATTGGAAAAAGAACCTACAAATGGTCTGAAGAAACGTTGGTTCATTGAAGGGTTAATCCCCTCGTTAAGAAAGAAGATGAAGGTGGTACCACCATCATCGTACGTCGAGGCATACAACTGAGCGATGGACATTGAGAGAAGACAAGATGTCCTCACGTGAGAAGAAGACAACAGATGATGAAAGCTCGGATGAAAGTGGTGATAACGAATCCAAAACCGTACAAGCACTCCAAAAAGACATGATGAGAATGATGAAAGAATTGAAAGCAGAAAAGGAGGTTGGTAAGAAAAGCAAGGAGTTGTGGTGCACATAATGCAATAATGAGGGTCATGTGAAGGCAAACTACCCCAAAAAGATGTTCTGCGACATTTGTCAAGTAATGGGACATTCCATTAAAGAGTGCCCTTATAATTTAAAAACGAGGAGCACCCAAGTGCTCTTCACACAAGGCGAACAATCTACCCCATCGAGTACACCGCCGAAACAAAACAATTAAAATGCATCACCAAGCGGGTATCGAAATAACCAAAGAGAAAACAATAGGTTTAACAACAGTGGGGCGAGAAGCCACATACAATATGATGGGAAAGGACGACCAACGATTCAATGTCGTCAATGCAGCAAATTGGGGCACTTCACTCAAGAATGCCAGAACAACCAGAACAAAGTGAGCATGCTATGCAAATGGTGTGGACTCGATGACCACGAAGACAATGACAGCCCGAAATAGAAGGGCACTATCAACCCGATTGACATAGAAGAAGAAGATGATGAAGTCTTTGTCGTCACCCGAGCACAAACAAAGAAGGCAACCTACCCTGACCCTCGTACGAAAAAGGACAAACTCCGGGAAGCAAGAAAAGAGGTTGAACAAGCCATGGAAACAGAACAAAGATGTTCAAACCAAAATGCAAGCACATCCACTCGGCTGGAGTCCAATAAAAATATTGCAAGTCGGGATCTGCAAACCACCATGCCAATATGAATGGCTAACCTTTTGCAGAGTATGCCACAATTAAGGGTGGCGATATCCAATGTGGTGGACCGGGAGCAAACGACCGAGAATAATACTAACGATGATGTTATAATAGAACCACCACCCCACGGCAAGCAAGTCATCGACCCAATGCTACTAGAAATCAATGTTGAGAAGAAGCCAGTCATCGTACATATGGAAATTCTCAGAAAGAACTTGATGAATACTATTGTTGATGAAGGATCCAGAGTGAATGTGCTACCGGAAGAGACATGGAAAAGCCTCGGAAAACACACCCTGTAGCCGCAAAGCTTCCAGTTAACAGGAGCCGATCAACATGGGATCAAAGCACTCGGAGTGTTAATGGCTCAGAAGGTAATAATTGGTACTCAACAATTTTTATTGAATTTTGTAGTTATCACAGTACACAAAGCATCATATGATGCACTTATTGGTCGAGGATGGCTAATAGCTGTGAAGGCAGACCATAACTGGAAGAGAAATACGTTGTCAATAGAAAAAAAGGGCAAGAAGTTTGTCATCGACTTGAGAACCTAGACTGTCAGTGAGGAGATGGCATCCTCTGACTCCGACTCGGATATAGGGGAGGCATCGGTTGGAGAGGGAAGGGGGCCTATGGAGACCAATGATGAAGGGATACTAGAATTACAGGATTGTTCCGAAGACAAAACAAGCTCATTTAGCGGGCTTTTCCACTGGCAGATGGAGGAGTACAAAGTCTTCCAACCGGAGTGCAATATGATCAAAATAGCAGAAATTGGAGAGAGCTCTTAACCGACAAGTCGTACGCTTGAAGGAGAGCTCTCAGCCGACAAGTCGTACACTCGAAGGAGAGAGCTCTTGGCCGACAAGTCAAACACTCAGGGAAGAAAACTCTCGGCCGACAAGTGGAACATTCAGCAGAGAGAACTCTCGACCAACAAGTGGAACACTCGAGGAAGAGAACTCTCGGCCGACAAGTGGAACACTTGAGAACTCTCAGCCGACAAGTCTAACACTTGGAGAAGGGAACTCTCAGCCACAAGTGGAACACTCGGCAAAGAGAACTCTCGCTCGACAAGTCAAACACTCGGAGAAGAGAACTCTCGTCCGACAAGTCGCACCCTGGAGAAAGATAATGCTCAACCATGAACAAGTCATACCTTTCTGACAGCGTATGAAGAGTATAAAGAGGGAGGTGTCAAAATAGACAACACGCCGGCACATAAATTTGAACCAGATAAGGTAATCATGTACAAGGAACCCTCGACGAGGAAAGTGAACCTTGGAGAAGAAAGCAACCCTCAGGTAATTCTGGTTGGAGATGATTGGGATCCAGTACTTAAGGCAGCCGCATTTAAAATTTTCTTAGAGTATAAAGACGTACTTGCTTGAACCTACAAAGACCTGAAGGGAATACCTCCAAAGTTATGTGTACATAGAATTCCATTAGTACTGTTGACACAATTGTTAGTCATATTAACAGAGATAAAAATTCATACAACAAACCTTTATCCTCTCGAAAGATACAACAAATTAAGGATGAATTTGTGATCCCAAGTCTCTGATAGTTAGTACATAACCTTCTGATAATCACTCAGTGGTTTGATGTGAATTTGTTGTTAATCATTTACGGGCCTTACGCATGAAATTCGATGTAATCTGTATCCGAATATGCGAATATTTACTCTGTTTAACCTGTTCTGCATGAATCTCAACGAATTATGTTAAATCCTACAATCTTTAACTAGGATATGTAGATATTTATACAAATTTATTCTAAGTTTGATCAATTCTTCTGATCTTTACTCTGATTAAGATTGTTCATGATGATTTGTGTAACTTTGATTAGTTCTTGTGAATTTACTTAAATTTGAACTAATCACTTAATTCTACTTCTGCACCTTAAATTCTTCTAAATATTGTGCCTATAAGCTGATATTTTCATGTTCTTTATCATTATTTCCAAGTATTTGCATGATATTTTCAATCTTACATGCAATTTGCACAAATATGCATAGGATGTTCAATTATCTACGGATGTCTGCATATTTATTATGTTCTGCTTATCATTTATCAATATTTGCAATTGATGATGATGATTAATGAAATTTAAAGGAAAATTAAACTGAAATTCTAAAATTATTTGAAATGAGTGAGTTTCAACCATTGGTCCACATGCACAATTCAATACTTCATGAAAAGAGATGAAATCAAACCATGCTTCACCAGGATATTCCACAACTACACACAGTTGATGCTAATCTTCAAAGGAATTGGACAACAACAACATTCACCAATTGAAATGCACCTCAGAGAGTGCAGCACTCCACAGTGACATGTCCACATATCATCCACAAAAGATTACTCAAGATTTACGATTGATTTGTAATCTGGATCTCTATTTCATTCAGTATTCAAAAGTAAGCATATTTACAATTGGTCTTGAGAAAGAACCATGGGGAAACGCTAAGTCACAGAATGTATACTTAGTGCTCACAAAGCTCAACAATTCTATCTCAATTAAGCTCCTAATAATTACAAAATGGCAATCCATCTCCTTTTATAGAACAAGATGAGGATGCGGTTACAACAGATCCAAGGATCAAGATCCACTCAAGACAATCAACGGTCAAGATGAAATGTGGCACATGATTGCATTTTGGCAATATATCTGGTGGAACACAGCTAGCATTCTAGAAGATTCTTCGAATCTTTGACTTGGCCAATATGACCTCTTCACTCTACATTGCCATCGGATTCCTCATCAGTGGATGGCTCTTCCGATATCATACATCCAATGCCTTGGATGAGCTCATATGCCTTTAGAGCCTTGTCTATTTCTGTTCTATCCAGCACCTTGGCCTTCTCGGCTGCATGTTCTTGAGCCTTCAGTTGTTCTTGTACAGATATCCACCTATTCATTTGGTTATCCAACTCCCTACTATATGCCTCAATCTTAGATTTCATAGGCATGGCCTTATCAATAGTATCTTCAGAGAAATGATGGATGGGATCCTCTGCTACTAAGCTGAAATTATCTTTAAATGCCTTGGTGGCAAACTCTTCATCCTGATTTTCAATCTTTCCTTCCACCTCTCCTTCAAGAGTCTCCAAAATTTCCAATTCATCTACCATGAGTTCATGTGTCTTTACGCTGATATCCTTAGCTTTAGCATTACATCTTTTCAATATGTCGACCTCAAACCTTATATCTTCAAACCAAGTATCTAGTTGTGGGAGAGTTTGAGGAGTCAGGACCTTCTTTGTCATGAGGGTGTTTACATCTGCTTTCCTCATATCCTTTAATATAGTTTGATCCCGACCACTCCTTACCAGTCTTTGACCAACCTCTTTCTTCAATTTATCGGCTTTGCTTTTTATGTTACTAAGCATGTCCCAATTGGACAATGAGGTTTTACTTCTCCTTCCTTCAAAAATTTGGTAAACCACCTGTCCATCACCTGTGCATGATGCTTTTGAACATTCAATCCTACTATCTCCTGTTGAGATACCAACGCCAAAGGTGCAGTGGCTGTGATCTGGACATTGGTTGGTGCCGCTAACCCCTTCACAAAAGCCTATAATTGGGCTACCTGCTCCTTATACATCTTCTTGGCTTTTGCCTTCTTTATTCTAGCCTCCACTACATCAATATGATCTGTCAATCCTTGGATTTCCTGCTCTTCGGTGGTGTGGCCTAAATCAATTGTAGTTATTTGAAATTCTTCAGGCCTTATTTCTCCCTTGGCCTTATCCACTGTGGGTACAGCTATTTGAGTTGTTCTTTTCCCCGTTGCTGCATCCCTCTTTGTTGTAGAGACTGTCCTGGCCCTCCTCTTTGGCTTAGCTAGATCCAGTGTAAACAAAGACTTGAAGTCAAAGGGCTCGGTCTCATTCTATGGACGCTCAACCTCTGAAGACATCCATGAGAATACAGGGGTTCCTGACACTACTTGATCTTGTTGCTCAATTTGAGCATTTTGTGTTTCTTTATCCTTATCCGTATCATCATCACCTACAGGGATCTGTGCACTTTCCTTCTGATCTTTACCCTGATCCTGTTGAGAAGGAATAACCTCATAATTTCCCATTTGTTGGTCCTTGTCCTGATCAGCTCTGCTATCCACATGAACTTTTTCTTGCTCTGGTGGTGGTTGATCAGGATGTGATGTGTTTATTGGTCCATCTATAACCATATCATCCTTGGGCACATCCTCAACTTGTTCTTTCTGCATAGCTTCCACTTGGATGTTCTCATGCCCTAATGTCTAATCATCTTGATGGGGCTCTTGCATCAGTTTCCCTTGATCACCCTCATCAACTTTGCTTCCTGTATCATTGAGTGGCCCTGACACAGTCTCTTGCTCAGGTGGATCCATCAAGATGTCTTGTTGTTCTTGTTTATCCTTATCTACATGAATATCCTATTGTGCCTCTTCAATTTGGGCATCACCACTTCTATTATCAACATCCATTGGGATGTTCTCTTATTCTTGATCTTTCTTGACATCTTCCTTTTCTTGATCCCCACCCTCAGGCTGATATGCCAAATCAATCACTTTGGGGCTAGTTACTGTTTCAATGAGGACATTCAAAGGTCCCATTGGTATCTCAACATCAGGGGACTCTACCCTGACAATATTTTTATCTTTTACTCGTGTATCCTCACCTCCAGTTGCAGCTTCAGTATGCTAGAGTAGAGTCTCCAGGGGATGATTAGTCACATCCATGACTACATCATCTTTAGTTAAGTCCATTTTCCACTCAAAGGAAAGGACTTACCTCCCTTTCTAGTGACTTGCTTATGACCTATTGTGCCATTTCAATCTTTACCTTTATTATATTTTCAGCAAGCGCCTTGTTGTGACCAAATCACACATCGCCCCATTGCAAATGGGGACCCCCATTTTTCTTTTTCTTCATAGGGTTAGTCGTTAGTTGTTGGTATCACCTCAAAGTCAATCAACTGATAAGCTTGCAAATAGAGCATTCCTAGGTCAAACTGAGAGGGTCTTACGTAAGAATGATGTTTTGAACTCAACATGCTCCAATGAGTGAAAATCTACAGAGAAAATGGCTAAGTAAAGATTAGGCGCCTATTGTCATCCATAATATCTTGAAAGTGCGCCTTGAGTAAGGAGGTGATTCAACTAGTCAGTTAAGGGTGCCTTGGAGGATTAAGACGTTAAGATTTTTTTTAAGTACCTAAATTTAACTCATTCAACCATTTTAGCCAAGGCGCATTTCTACATGTTTATCACTTCATTTTGGCGCCTTGAAAAGAGATTGGACAATTTAAACCTTAGGCGCATCTTCCTAGCAAAACAACCTTACATTTGCGCCTTGGGAAGGAGGGTTGAGAACCTTAAATTCTTGATGATACTTTGAAGTAAGAGTTCCCCTCACATAGGTGCCTTGATTGATAATCATCATGAATGTTCAGTACAAGTTCAAGAGAGTTAAGCGCACTTTTATGTTGAAATGACCTTTTGTGAGCGCCTTGGAGGTTGAAAGTGGTAAGACCTAGGATCTAGTCCCTGATTGAAAGATCATTTACTGCAAGGGCACCCTTTGTGTTGGAAAACTCATTTTTTGGCACCTAGGAGGAAACTTGATTGCTCAAGTGAGTTTTGGCGTCTAGGATCACAGAGGTATACATTAATCAATTCAGGCATGAAGCAAGCCTTAAGGGAAGTAATCCAAAGATTGATCAAACATGTTGAATCAAGTCATGAAGTTAGGCGCTACTTTTCCACTCCTCCAACCTCAAATCAGCGCCTTAATGGAGAGCATCAAATAGGTCATCATAAGGATGGCGCCTAAGGTGAAGAAGGATTTCCTAAGCATTTGAGCATGAAGATGAAGTTAATCAATGACAAGCGACAAGTTAAGGAGCCTAGGCGCAAGTTTCACCTCCTTTAACCTTAGATATGCGCCTAAGTTAAAGAGAATACTTATTCATGGCAAGGCGCCAATTCACACCTATATAATCATCCAATTGCGCCTAGACTTAATCAGAGACAAGCATCATCTAAGACTCAAAATTTTGCGCCCAAGGTAAAGGAGAGTTTCTTAAGCATTACACCTGAGTTTAAGATCACTGAAGGTCAAAGAGTAAGCTAAGTATTTCAAGGCGCCAATTTGCATCTTCAGAGCCTTAAAGTGTGCCTAGTAATAAAATGTTCTTTTGATGATCTAAATAAGTTTTTGAAACATCAAAATGCTAAAAAACTAGTCAAATGTGTGAGGCGCAAGTTCTCACCTATTCCACCATGAAAGTGCGCCTTAAGGTAAGAAGGCATGAAACAATGTTAGAAAGTCTTTTGCTTGTCCAAGTGAGCATCCACATGAGTTTAAAGAGATCAAATTCACTAAACAAGCCTAGGCGCACTCCTCAGTGTCTACAACCTTGGATGGGCGCCTTAGGAAGAATACATGAGTTTGTATCATCAAGTAAGCGCCTAAAGAGGTATAATATGCATAGAGTTCATGAGATGAATCAAGTTTGAAGAAATCATCCTCCAAATCAAGGCGCCAATCTAAGTTCAAATAATCATCAATAAGCGCCTTGAGAGAAGGTGGATGTTTGAGGCTATTTAAAGAAGGCACCTTGATAAGATTGAATGATGGGAAGAAGCATGGGAAAGTTGAAAGGATGATTTGAGGTGTGAACAAAGGCAAGGAGGAGACAAGGATATCTAGGCGCCGTTTCATGATTTCAACCACCAATTTTGGCACCTAGATGGCCTAGACATAAGGTCTATATCCTTCTCTTTACTACCTATTTTCAGCGCCCAGCTTGGAGGTAGGCACTCATCATGTCAAAATGCCCCTAAGAGAAGATTCAACTTGGAGACTCAACAAGGTCATCAAAAGGTGGGCATTCATTCATATCAAAACAACATCAACTTAGCACCTAGAAGACTATTAAGAAGACTCCAAACAAGGCGCATATTCATGATTTCATCTACCAATTTTGGCGCCTAATTTATGGAGAGTTTGTTTTAAATATTGAAAATTCAAAACATGTATTAAATGCTCAAGTTGGCCGACCCCCTTCTTGGCCGACCAGCTCATCTTTCAAGGTGAATTCGCTATATAAACTAGGCGCCCTTGTCATTCTTCATCATCATTCATTACAATTTCACTTAGGAGCGAATTTTTTGGAGAAGGAGCAAAGATTTTTATAGCAGATCTGCACTTAGTCAAGTCTGATTTTTGTTATTTAGAACTGATTTTCGTCATTTTCTACAGAAATCTGCACTTAGTTTAGTCTGAAAATTGATTTGAAGGTATGTTTCAGCTGCATTTCATCTATAAAATTACTTTTTACTTATTTAATTTTCAGATTTTCATAGCTTCATCATGTAAAAATCAGACTTATAGGGATAATTTTGTCATATCAAGTCTCTAATAAGGGTGTTGTCTTGTAGGTAGATGGGCATGATAGCGAAAGAGCATCAAGTGATGATCAAGATGGATGCCAAGTCAACCATACCCGACTCCAAGCTCAAGCCTCACTGGAAGAATGTGGGAGACACCAACATGGGACATATCAACCTAGAGGAGATGAAGGATTTCTTGCTCGCCGTTACAAGGAATGAAGACATCAAGGCCATTGCGAAGAGTGGAATCATACAAGCAGCATGTTTTCCACCTACCCTGCCTAGCACTACATTGGTATTAGAATGCATTCAATACTATGATAAAGAAAGAAGGCAAATTGTGGCTAAAGATGAGACTGTCCTAGCTTATTTACAAAGAGAAGCTATACAGAAAATCTTCAACATCCCGAACCGAAAGACAGTGTTCATTTGTCCTACAACTGCACAACATACCTTTGAGAGCAATTCCAAGCAATACATGCACGAAGTAAGGAAGAAGTGGATGATAGATCCTTCACTCAAGATATACAACTCTGAAGATCCGAAGTTCCACAAGGCGGATTTCAAGAAGGAGATAAGTTACTTCATCATGTTCTTGAATAGAGTAACAGGTAGGCCTCAATCATCAACTTTTGAAAGATGGATGTATACATACTTTGATCATGTTTTCACAAAGAATAAGATGATTGATTGGGCTGGGCTTATAAGTCATTGCCTTGATGAGCAATTTGAAAATTTTGATGAGTCAAAATCATTCTTCATGACTTCCTATCTTGTATACATACTGGCGAGGAATATGGTATACACGGGATTGACATCTAAAGGGGAAGTAGGCATAAAATCTGGCCAAATCCTATCACATCAATGTTATACTCAACTTCACCTCAAGAACATCAATCATTATAAGAGATTTAATGATGCATTTGCCATGTACATAGTGAGAAAGTTGCGAGGAGAGTTGCATAGAAGATTGACAGGTGCTGCTAGGAACTTCATTGAACAATATGGAAGATACTATATTCAATATGATAAGTTCACCTATATCAGAATTCAGGGCTTCACATCCTTTCCATATAGATTGCCAAGGTATCCTACTAATAGGATGGTATTGTTGGAAGTATCGAGACAGTTGTTAGAGTTCCATAAGATGCAAAGGACAAGAAAGAAGGCCGGGGTTCAATTTCCTCTAAAACTAGGGAGATATTATTCATGTCCGTCCGTCACTTCAAGCAGCCGAACATTCTGAGATTGAGCTTCAAGCATATCATTTACATCCTCATGATTCAAGGAGGGAGAACTTTGACCCACATGGAGCTATTAAGAAATCATATCCCACCTATCATCATATAGAGCAACTTGAAGATCATTGGGCAAATGTTATTGATGATGATGATGTAAGGATGCAAAAATGTTCAAGGTTAAGATGGGATTTGGTAAGAGCTACAAAAGTGTTGAGGATTCCTGATCAGCTAGATGATGATAGAGCTCTTTCAGGTGATGAATACAATAAGATACGGAACTTGCCATATGACATTGACTAGACTGATAGAGAAAGAGTATATGATGAAGAGTTGATAGAACCTATCATTGCTATCACTAAGGAGCATGCAAAAGAGCAAGTACAAGCACTGATGGATGAAGGAAAGAAGCTCACTTACACCAAGATGGGAGAAGTTGAACAAGTACAGCATAGTGCACCTGGCAGAAATTCACGAAGTAAGGATAATGAAAAAGATTCAAGCCAAGCAAAGAAAAGAAAACAACTTGAATCTGTACAAGGAGAATCAAGTAAGAAGAAAAAGAGGATAAGCATCGAAACTGCTTCATCTAGGCAACCAGGAGATACTCCAATGAATCAGGATATAGTTGTGCATGCTGTTGAAGATGCAGTCCCGAACACTCCATTTGAAGAGGTGCCTTCAAGTCCACATGATACTGAAATCATTGATGAGGCTAATACTGAAGACAAAGATGAAGCTGAAGAAGAATCATTGCCCATGCAAGGAAGGCAAGTACAATAGTCAAGGGATTTTTCATCATTGCCGGAGTGGTTATAAGACAGAATTAAAGAAAGCTGTGAAGTGGAAAGTTATCATCCTATTCCAGTTGAAGAGTTGCTTTTAGACATGTCTAATAAAAAACCGAAGAAGAAAGCAACTACTCTTTCAAACATAACAAAAGACGAAGCTGGTGTAAGGAGGGTACACGTAGCTGTTCCAAGAGTTGAGAAGAATATAGAAGACATTGTACCTGAAGATTATGATGTCAACACAATTGATTTAGGTCCGTTGACTGGGGCACATGTAGAAGAACTTCAGGATTCAATTGATAATGCTCGAGCTATCATAAGACAGGAAACAGAAGGTAGGATTAAGGCTGAGCAAAGGTGTCAAGCATTGGAATAGTATATTCAACACCTAGGACATCCAATCCGTCAGCAAGAAAGAGTTCTACACCTCCACCCATTCTTCCTCCAGAAATAGTTGTACATCTTGAGGGGTTGAGGTCTTCATCTCATAGGCTGAAGGATTGGATGAAGAGGTCAAGGGAAACAACATATGGACATCTTGAAGATATTATGCAAGTGTATAATAGGGTTGCTGATCTCAAGGAAAGAGTGCTTGCGTTGTTGGCAGCCTGTGCTGAGTTTAGGGCCATCAAAGAACAATATATGCCACATTTGAAGAGTTTGATGGAAACTTCAGTTAATGAGTTGATACATGCTGAGGTAATTGAGGAAGGAATAACTTATGATTTCTCTTCCTGGTACTATTGCTTTCGCAATAAGGGACATCTACTTGATAGAGTTGAAACAGACATGTCAAGAGTAAGAAGTGTGATTCAAAGAATCCAAGATGGAATACATGCATCCTTGATGAAGATATGCAATCCCTTTGGAGAGATGACTATTGATAGTATGAAAGAATAAGTCCAAGCATTCTACTTTCAAGAAGACGATGTTTCTGATGAGAAGCTTGATAGCATATTTTCACTTGCTATCCACCTTGGCGCCAACAAGGCTAGAATGACCGATTGGGAGAAGACACTTGGCATTTATGCCGCTGATGTGCTTGAAGCCGAAGGAACCACTAGGAATACACCAAGTGTACCTTTTGATGATATCAAACAAGTGGTGTCCAGATTCATTGAATTCCATAACACTAGTGATGGTTACTCACATGGAGATTCCTCATAGGCTATTGATGAGTCATCCTTATCTTCTTGGGAAACGTGCCTTTGTTCCCTCTTTCATATACTAAAAATAGGAGTTTGTTGTAACCGCCTGCTTAGGTGGCATAATCTGGTCCATTGGCTTTCTCAATCGATCTTGGCCATTCATGTATTCTTGAAGCCTCTATAAGGGCTCCTTTTGCTCTCATTTGGGAAGTTGAAGACTCTAAAAATTGTTGCAAGAGCTCTTTGAAATAATATAAGACTCATTGTTTGGTGATTCTCTATATGTTTCTAAGTGTTGCATGGTTTCTGATTTCTTCAAGCAAATGTTAAATTAGATTAAGTTTTCTTTTAAGTGTTATGTTAGTTGGTGAAAGATTTTGTTATTGTTTCTTGGTGGAATCCATACGTTCAAACCATTTGTGATTTGTGGCTTGCAAGTTGTAGTGTATGGTTAGTCTGAACGAAGTGAGCTTAACTTTGATCGTTTATGTTTGTTGAACTTTCATGAACATAAGTGATTTGAGTATCTTATATCACCCTTAGAAGATTGCATCAACCTTGTGTAGTTGTTTCAACTTGGCAAAACAAAGTTGGTTGATTCACCTGATCGATAATCATCTCTCGCACTTAGGATTAGAGTAGTATCCTAAACCTTTACCTTTTGCATTTATTTTATATATTCATCACCATTAGGAATTAGAACTGAAGAGTCTTATTGCTATATCATACGCTAAAGGGTTGTAGTACTTAGATATTCTGAGTATTTGCCTCTAGTAAGTGAAACAAATCAAGTTGTTAGAACAATTGTGTAAGTTCCTTTGTGATAATCAGCAAGATCGCACGTATTCACTGAGTTTATCCATCGCGAATCACAAGAAAGGGAACCTTGAAGTTACTTCACTGGATCACATAGTTCAGCCTTTGAAGAGCTTTATCCAAGAGAGAGTGGAATACTCTAGCGTTTTACTCTGTTGTTGACTTGTCTAAAAACAATCATCAACACGCCTCATGCTAGAATTCTTTCACCATAGTCAATGTTGGATCCTGATGTGTAGATGTGTGAACAAGAGGTGGTATTGCTCCCCTCGTGGTTGGGCTTTGATATCGTGAATCTCTAGGGATATTGACTCCCTGCAAGACATCCTTCCCCTTTTCTATAATGGTCCCAATTGGGCCATGATCTTCTTCTTCCTCCATAAGCTCTTCCTCTACAATTGGTGCTTTGGGCGTGGAGATTGGGATAGCCACCAGAGGCGTATCCTTAGGAGGTGAGGGCGGTGCATATACCAGCAAAACTCCTTCAGATGTAGGTTGTTCTGCAGCTCTTGATGAGTTGGGTTGTGCTAATCTGGTCTCCAGGACCTGCCTTTTATGTATTAAGAAATCATCGTAGCCTGGCTCTTCTCTTTCTTTCATTTTTCTTTTCTTATCATAGGTGATAGCAACACCTTTTGTCTTCAACTCATTAATCTTCTTGTTCACCCAGTTCTTGGTCCTTGCCATCACCTTAGCAATAAGGACATCAATGGAAGTTTCATCTCCCTGGGTCCAATCTGGAGGCGCCAATGCCTCATTATATATCTTATTGTCTTCATATTTTGGGTCTATGATGTCATCATCATCTTTCCTGATCTGGGGAGGAACTTCTGGCTGTCCAATGGTCCGCATTTGATCAAGGGTTAACCTTTGGTATTCCCTTTTCCTCACTTCATGCTCATCATCACAATCAGCCCAGTAATCCTCTACATGCATGACATGTTTGTATTTCTTGTTGAAATGCTTCTCAATCCTGTGGTAAGGATCATAATCCCTCACCAATGGGAATAGTTGTAAATTCAGATTCTTCAAATCTGACTCAATTGCCTTAGCATTATCCATTGATCCAACCATAAACCAATTGATCTCTATAAGGAATTTTATGTATGGTTTTCCATCTTTTCTCTTGGACATCTCCAAGGCAGGTATCAGTTGTCTAACCATCTCCATTGATACAACTTTGTCTGATGGATATCTAGGTAACATGAAGGGATTTGTAATGTCCCCTTCTAGCAAGCCCAAAATTTTCACAACCTTGCAAACAATTTCAACTTGTAAAAGAGAACATTAGTACTCATTCCTTCTTATCTCATTATATAAACCATAGAAGCATAAATCGCGAATCGGCCAGAATGCCGATTTTTTCCCTCGTTTAAACCGGAAATCGTTGACTGGGAGTCAACGAATTTTACAGGCATTAAAATCGCGTTAAAATCGCGGGTAAAATCGCGTTTCATTTTCGGGTGCCGTGAAAAAAATCCCGCGGTTTTTACCCGCGCATTTCCGCCCGCTGGTGCTATTTTTATAGGTTTTTTTTTTGCATTTTTCATCAGATAAAATTCTACTCGGGCATCTACAGTGAGCTGTTGAAGCAAGATCTCCTGCGGCCTGGTCTGAAAGGCCTCTGCGTCGGTTGTCACGCTGCCCACGCCACGGGAATCGATCGCGGGTCGTGCAAAGGCAAACTTCGTCCATTCCAGGTACACAAATTCGCCCATTCTTCATCATCTTCATGCAGAATGCTAGTGTAATGGATAGCTAGGGCACATGATGCAAAATTCGCCCATTCTTCATCATTATTGAACTTCTAGTTGCAACTTGCAACTGTGCTTATGTATTTTTAAGTTAAACGAGACATTAAAGCATTTGTGAATAACCATGAGTTTTGCTTCCTTTTAAGTTTGCATCTTTAAAAACCTCAGAATGAGTGAATTCATGGGTTCTGTATCACTTGCTTCAACTCTAATCCCAGACTTCAGAGATGACTTCTCCCAACTTTCAGTCGTTTTTCTTTTTCTTTGTTCTTGTTTACACTGTGAATTCCAATTTGCATTGGCTCTCTGCATCACCTCTTGTCATGTTCACATAGCCCAACATCATGCCCTAGATTTATTGTAGGATAATATTTTAACAAGTTAGTTGCCCATGTAAGGACTGTCATTTTGTCAGCCATGAGATTCCCGTGCCAATTTTTCTCCAAAGTAATGTTGAAACTAAATATCATGTGCATACAATGTTTCTTGAGAAGAAACTTTTAGACCATTCAGAGCAAGGATTGAGATGTCATATTCTGCTTTTAAGAACGTTAAAGACTATTGAAAACGTGATCGACCACCTTTGGGTCTTGCTCGCCATTTTTTTCTTAATCTACCAAACCGACAAGGCACTTATATATAAGCTGTACTCTTTTTTCTTTTTTTTAAAGCATTCTTCTCTATTGGCCCATCTTCTGGAGTTATTTTTAAATATCAGACAAAAATTTGGTAATAAAAAGTTTAAAATGACTACTGATTATTTAGGCATAGGGCCATTTGTTTGGTATTACTTTTGTCATGTTTGACAGTAGTGTTCGTTCAGAGTTTGGATTTTTGCTTTGAAAATTGTTGGTCTACTTAAATATCATTTAGTTTGATTGTCAAATAGTCAATAACAATTAATCAAATTGTTTGGATTTTGATGGTTGAATGCAATGACATTCACTAGATAATATTATTGTAATGGACAATAACAATATCCTCTGCTATCTACTGAATTTTATATAAGTAAAAATGCTGAATTTTATGTAAGTAAAAATGCCTGATCAAATTAGGACAATCCTCTTTATATGAAATCACTGCTATGACCATACATTTTGAAACCCCAACCCCCCCCACGATGAGTGAATTCATTAAAGCATTTGTGAATAACCATGAGTTTTGCTTCCTTTTAAGTTTGCATCTTTAAAAACCTCAGAATGAGTGAATTCATGGGTTCTGTATCACTTGCTTCAACTCTAATCCCAGACTTCAGAGATGACTTCTCCCAACTTTCAGTCATTTTTCTTTTTCTTTGTTCTTGTTTACACTGTGAATTCCAATTTGCATTGGCTCTCTGCATCACCTCTTGTCATGTTCACATAGCCCAACATCATGCCCTAGATTTATTGTAGGATAATATTTTAACAAGTTAGTTGCCCGTGTATCATTGTTGTTTTAGTTTGTAGACTTTGGTGTTATCATTGTTGTTTTACGTTTTTGTGCATATTGAATACATCATTGATTTATCATAAGAAACCTAGAGTTAGCACATCATTTTCGTGTAGAAAATTATTTATCATGAAAGACTGAATTCAAATGCTTTTATAGCTTTGATCATAATGCCACGTCCAAGAGACTTTGCGTGGACTCATTGCACATCAGTCTCGGGTACAAGCAGGGTCAAATGCAATTGGTGTCAAGCTGAAGTACCTGGTGGCATTTATCGCTTCAAATGGCATTTGGCAAAGGAGGTAGGACATGAGACCATTATTTGCAAAGGTTGCCCTGCAGATGTCACATATCAGGCAAAACTAGCTCTTGGGGCGATTTCTGATAATAAGGCAAAAAGGGCAAGAACTGGGACAGAAATGACATTAAATTCTACATATGCTAAGAGCAATCCTTCGAATGAGGCAAGCAGTGAACAAATGTCTTTCAAGGAGTCTGTGTCAACGCCTTCTTCTACAACACATGGCCCAAACACAGGTGGAGGAAACATTAATTCTTTCTTTGCACCTCGTACTACACCAGGATCACAGACCACTTTGGAGAGTACAGGATGGAGAAAGAACGTCCATGCAAATGCAAAGAAAGCAATTGCAAATTTCTGGTACTACTCTAGCTTGCCATTCCATGTTGCCAGATCTCCATATTGGCAAGGTATGGTGGATGCGATTGCAGGTGCAGGTCCTAGGTTCAAAGCCCCATCTTATGAGACATTGAGAGTTGGTATGCTCAATGATGCAGTAGAGGATGTTAATGATGTTGTTTCTGAACATCGACTAGCATGGACAAAGACTGGTTGCACCATAATGTCAGATGGATGGACAGATAGAAGGAACCGAACCCTCATCAACTTCCTTGTCTCTTGTGATATTGGCACCATTTTTTTGAAATCTGTGGATGCATCAGATAGGATCAAATCTGCAGCTGAAATGTTTGAGTTGTTTGATGTGGTCAAGGATGTAGGGCCAGAATATGTGGTACAATTTATTACAGACAATGCTGCTGCTTGTGTCGCTGCTAGGAAACTCCTGATTGACAAGTATCCCTCTATGTTTTTTACTCCGTGCGCGGCACACTGCCTTGATCTAACCCTAGAGGATTTTGGAAAACTTGAATGGGTGAAGGAGGTATTGCAACAGGCTCGCACAATTATCAAGTTCATCTACAATCACACGAGGCTGTTGTGTCTAATGCACTCCTTCACAGAGGGCAAGGAGCTAATTCGGCCAGGGGTGACACGATTTGCTACGCACTTCCTTGCATTGCAGACTTTTTGGCAACAACAATTAAATTTGAAGCGAATGTTCCTTTCTCCTGAGTGGATAGAGTCTGGCTTCACAAGGCTAGCAGATGGCAAAAAGGTGGTATAGTACATTTATTCTGCAAGTTTTTGGGATGCAATTGAACAAGTTGTACAATTTTCTGAGCCTCTAGTCAAAGTTTTGAGGCTAGTGGATGGGGATAAATCCCCCATGGGCTATTTGTATGAGGCCATGGATAGGGCTAAGGAGGTGATGAGGGGTAGGATGGAAAATGACAGGGACAGGTACATGCCATTATGGGACATAATTGATAGGAGATGGGATGAACAGATGCACTCCCCTCTCCATGCTGCTGGGCATTATCTCAATCCATCCTTGTTCTATAGCTCCTCATTCAAAGATGATGATTCTGAAGTCACACGTGGCCTATTCATATGCATGGAGAAAATGTTTCCTACCCCAGAAAAGTTGCATGCAGTAATGGCAGAGTTGCCAATGTACAAGCAGGCGAGGGGTGTTTTCTAGAGTATGGCTGCGGTGCAAGGCAGAAAGACCTACCAACCAGGTACACTCTATTAGCTTTGGACAATTTCTCTTTATTGTGGACATGTAGATTAAAGCTGTTAAGATTTTAATATATCTTACATGAAATCATCATGGTAATAATTTGCGTTTTTCAGCACAATGGTGGGATTTTTTTGGTCAAAATACCAAAAATCTTAAATGGATGGCAAGGCGCATATTGAGCCAACCATGTAGTTCATCCGCTTGTGAGCGTACTTGGAGTGTTTTTGAACACATACATTCCAAGAAATGCAACCGTCTAACACAAGAACGGATGAATAATTTGGTGTTCGTTCACCACAACCTCCGCTTGAAGCTAAAGAAAGCTCAAGGTTAGACTTCTAATATACTTGCAATCATAGTTATAATTGTATTCATTATGTTTTTCACTTTCTATTGCCACGACTAATTTATATTAAATCAGGTACTGTTGAGGATGATGCGCCAATTGACCTTGATGAAATTGATCCAGAGTCTGAGTGGATTGCAGCTGATGATGATGATGATGATTTTCTTGACCCTGACGATCTTGATATCCTAATGGAGAGCAACATGAGTAGTGAATTGCTTGAACGAGTTAGGACAGGCTCTGACCTAGGAGCTTCATCATCAAGACCTACAACTCTCTAGTGTAGCTCTCTTTGTAGTAGAAAGACTCATTGGCTACGTCTAGTTTTTTGGAATTTTGTACTCAATTTCTATATTGACATTGTATAAACTGGATTGTAATTGAAATTTTGTCAACTTTCAACATCTAGTTATTAGTTATGCACTATGAAGTATGCTTTGTGCAATGCAATGTAATCAGTGATTCAGCGATATGAATATAAACAACTACAATCTATATTTTACAAGTCATGGGCAAAACTCTCGATTTTATTTGCTCTCTATATCTCTATGTTATGGAAATGCATTTAAATTTAAAATACAAGAAGTTTTTGTCCCTTCTTCTACATTTTTAATGGTTTTTTTGAAATCCGATTTTTTCCCGATTTATTCCCGTTTAAATCACGATTTTTTTGAAAAAAACTTATACTTTTGGTTTGTCGATTTTTACCCCTGCAATTTTTTCCCCATTTTTTGAAAAAGTTTTATACTTTTGGTTTGCCGATTTTTTCCCTAAACGATTTTTGCTTCCTTGATATAAACCACAATTATATAAAATCAAACCTTATAATCATAACTTATATGCATTATGCCTTTCTCTATTTCATTTTACAACATCATAATTCCTTCCGGAAGAGGTCATTACTTGGGCCAATCATGTTAATCCAATCATTCACCCAACAAGAGAGGGTTCCTTGGGTACAATCTTGCCATAGGTCCATTATTTTTCCTTTGATCTAGAATGGCAATCTTCACCAACTAGAGTCAAAGGCCTATCCACTTGTCCCAACTTGGCACTCTACACCAATCGGAAACAAGGGCCATTTCCACTTGCCCATATTGACACTCTACACCAATTGGAACAAGGGGCTTTCTCCACTTGCCTCAAATTAGCACTCTACACTAATTGAGACAAGGGCCTATCTCCACTTACCTTAGATTAGCACTCTACACTAATTGAGATAAGGGCCTATCTCGGTTGAGTATTCTTCACCTCTTTAGGACAAGAACTCTTCACTTGCCTTGGAGGGTTAGAGCCTTATCAACTCGAGCCTTAATACCTTGGTCAATTGTCAAACCCTTGGTCTCACTTACTTGGTCTGATGGATTAACCATGATGCCCATTTCTCATTCCGGCCTTTCATAGTTCCAATCAGATGTTAGCCTTTCATACTACTTCAAAATGTTTTCCTTATGCATCAAACATATATAGTTCTTATAATGATTATACATCATGTAATAGCTCATCCTATTATTCATATTTCTCATTTATGACATAGTCTATTCATATCTAAGAATGTAATCTATTCTTATTTTCTTAATGAAATCACTTCTTAACTTAATCATAGAGATATTACTACTTAATATTCATTTCTTTCCCTTTGCCAAATCAATATAAAGAATCCGGTTAGAGATGTTCCTATACCTTTATTATTTCTTGACATATCATTATTCATATTGGACAACATTCCAAAATAGACTCATACCTTCATTCATAATCTACTTATATCTTCTAATACTATCAACTTCTAGACTTTCTAACCATAATGATTTATAATTCCTAATTAATAATTATTTCTTTCATTGCTTCGTCAACGTTAGCATTCTAATTAGAAGTATTCGAAACCTCTTGGCATATTAACTATTGCTTAAACATTCGATCATTGATGGAATTATAAACCATACCTTGTGATAGGCCGATTCGATTAGCAATCTGAATGCTCTGTCAGGTTCGATCTGAATGTGTGTGGATTTATACTTCTGCTGAAGGTTATCTCTTGACGTGAATGATCGATCTTTATATCTGCGTTCTTATAGGAGATGACTGGAAGTGTATACAAGGATTGACCTGCTCAATAGCTTCAATTATGCTTCATAGGATGATGGTCCTTCGCTGTGAATGTAGGATCTGAATTTATATTGTATTTGCTGGGCATTCGATCTGTGTCAGAAGTTCTTATATTCTTCTTTGATCCAATGCTATTTACTTATTTGCTAATGCTTGGTAAGATGATGTTCAATATAATATTTTTATGACTGTTTGTGCAGAGGTAAATGAGAATACTTCTTCGATGCTTCTTCAATTCACCTTGGTTGACTTTTTAAAGCCCCGCACGGGGTGTGACGCCAAGAGGGACGTTGATTTGAAGATCCCTCTGCCCGTTCATAATTGCGGAATTATCTTTAGTTAAATCGCCTTATGATGACCGGCGATACATGGATCGGGATTTTTAGAATAATTTGCTTGTTTTTATCTTATTTGTTCTATATGATTTTGTCTTCTTCTATCCATGTAATGAAATAAGCTATCTTCAGGCGATGAATATTTCCAATCTTTAATTGGAAATCATCGAATCATGACAGGATTCCCACTGAACCCTTCCATCCTAATATACAAATATGTTTTGGCCTGTATATACCAGGAACCATATGGATGAATTTTCTCTGTGGCTCCAAGGGGCAACTTGTTGGCTCTATCTCCTTCTAAGAGCCTAACCAAATGCATGATAAAGCAGTCATTTACAGTCTTATAATATTGCACCGACTGTCTCCTCTCTAGCTAGGGATAATGCTCCCAAGGGGTCTTCTCATGGGGCAACCTGCCCATTCTTCCCATTGTTTACAGCCCATCGAAAGTACCTTTGGCTGCACATGCATATACTAGATATGAAGTCATCTTAAACACTCTTTCATCCTCCTCCACCTCACCATTTGTGAATACAGGGAGTCACTGATTATTTTCGCCCATTGTACCATCTACTTGTTCTCGATCACCATCCTGATGAGACCGAACATCCAGTATTCAAAATTTCCAGCATTCTCCCTTCCTTGCATTCTGCTCAGCAGGAAGATCATATATTGGACCTCCAGGCTGAAGTGAAATTTGTATAAATGTTGTGGCATTTTAGCCATTGCTTTGGCTTTGTTGGCTGGATCTCTCCATCCTTAGAAAATAACCTTTCTGCAATCCTTTGGATTGCCATCATGCTCCTTGGCAAGTGCCTCCAGGTCTGGCACATATGTTCCTCTGCATGTAGGTAGATTGAATGCCTCAATTATGCCATCCACTGATAAATCTGCATACACTCGCCCCTGCTTCTCAACTCTTCTTGTGACCACATTGTAATTATTAGCACATTCGATCATGAGCTCCAAAGCTTCTGCAGCATACGGAAAACCAGCTGCATAGTACATCCCCATGGTCATGATGTTCTTCAGAATGGGGTGATCCTCTCTGGCATTGATTCTATTTCTGAAAGCTTCAATATCGGTGTCACCAAAGTGGGTATCCTTAGCAAAAACATACTTGCTATATATACTGTGCACCTTCGGGAACATACTCTGTTTGAATTCGGCGTCACGTTTATCCATGCGAGGTTGAGCCATCTTATCCTACAATTCCATGGACTCATCTTAACTAGGGCATTGGTGAGCTTAGGGTTAACATCTCTAAATCTATGAAATCAATAAACATGGCATTCGAACATATGCATTTAATCACGACTTGACCCTAAATTCATTTGATTTCAGCATTTTAGGTCTTTTCTTGCTTAAAATCATGGAATATCCTTATGATAATAATTAGATAGGGCTTATTGCGTACATACCTGGTTTGCGGAACCCAAATTGAAATATGTAGACGAATACCAGAATTATTACGTGCAAGTGTTCCTCTGTGCAGTCGAAACCCAGTTGCAGGGTCACTGTAGCAGCTTCTGCTAAATTCTTAGGCTCTCTGTGCAAAGTTATTAGCTCTTCGAATACAATTATACGAATTATGAAAGTAATTCGCCTTTTAAACTACGAGTTCTTGAATTTTAGGGCCTATTAATTACTCTCGGGAAGATTAAATGGATTCCAACGATGTAATTGCGAGAAATCGGGACAAGTGTTCGTTGGCACGAGTTTGAATTGGCTTTTATCTACATTAAATGCGAAAAAGGGTGCGCCGAGATGGAGCAGATCTTAGTTTTAGAATATTCATCTGGTTATATCCATATGACGTCAACATACGAATCAAGTCAACCATCGTTGACTGAAGATCCACTATCGGGTCTCAATTCCATTTGGAATAGGTCGGGATGTCCATGTGGACACGTGGTGTAATACCATTGGTTAGACCAAGGATAGGGATATTTGGAAGGGCTGGACATTAAGAGTGCAAAATATCCATATGGTTGAATGTCCAGATGACGTCACCAAGAATAATCTCCTTCGTTGTAACATGATAGGGTGGTGTCATCAAGATGGGGATATTAAAATAAGTTCGGGACAATAGGAACGCAAAATATCCCAATGAGCAAACATCCGCATGATGTCAACACACTTAACTTTCTTCATGAAGTCAAGATGACATGACATCATCGGGATCAGGATGCTATGTAAGGTCCGGATATTGACGAAGCTAATATCCTAATGCACTAATATCGGAATGACGTAGGCAGACTCGGGAGTCTTTGTAATGTCCCCTTTCTAGATACAGTGTTAGTCTATCATTGGGTTCCCGTAGACTGGCAGTTTGGTAAGGGAACCGTGGTTAGTTTGGTCGTGGAGGTGTTTGTCGGTGATGGAGTTGTGGTTCGAGGTTAGTGGATCTAGTTGACACCCTCTGAGTTGGCTCTGCTTGCTCTTGGCCGTTACTATTTTTAATAAGTTCGGGTTTGGTGTTGGATCGGGATTTTCGGAGTGAGGTTGGATTCATCTCATCGAGGGCTTTCCGACGAGCTATAGATCATTACATTCCGACACCGTCTTGGCATTTATTTTAAAGTCTGTAAGTTCAAGTGAAATATTTAAAAAGGGACTTTAATGATAAATTAGAAAGTGACTCATAAAGTGAAATATTAAAAGGTCACTAAGGTCTTGTGTTTGGGCGCCCATCCCTAGGGGGTAAAAATAAATTAAAAGTTATAATATTCCCTCACTAATCCCAACACCCATCTTGAGGAGGGAAATAAAAAGAGAAAAGAGTTCATTTGTTATGCCATGTTGATGATATTTTCTCTTATTGAGCTCTTCTAAGGTTTGTTCTTGTGAGGGTTTTAAGGATTCGAACCAGAGGCTCTTGGAGACGAAAACCTCCCTGAGTAACGGCATTCTATAGGTGTGGAAGATCACCCAAAGGTGCCATTTGAGGTGAATGCAACCAGTGTTCACATATGTGCTTCATGGAGATTGAATGAGTTGATTCTCAAGAATTATTTGATATATCTTTCGAAGATTGTTTACGACCAGCTGATAGCAATGGAGGACTACAGATTTTGAGTGGGTTTGTAGTGGTTTCGTGACTGTTGTTTATTTCCTTGCTGGCCGTACCTTCTTGCAGCAGCCCGTACCATCTTTGGGGGGGTTATTTGTTGTGGTTTCTTGTGGATTTTCTCTCCCATATTGGTCGTTCAGCCTTGGAGAACATTGCAGCCCAGTTTAAGGACAGTTTTAAGAGGTTTTCAGCAGCATTGGATGCATATCAACCTTTCAGTCAGCCGTACCATTTGCATTGGGGACGTGGGTCATGGAAGGACTCACTAATTAGTAGTTGCAGCTTCATTTCCCTTGTGTTGGTGGCGTTTAGAGCCCTAAGATCATTGTAATCTGTTGTAATACTCTATACTTGCAGTATAGTGGAGATTTGAGGCAATTTCAGCCATACCCAATTGCTGGCCCAGTCTCAGCATAAGTGTCAAGTTGCAAATCTAAACATGGGTATGTAATAGTAATTCATATTTGGTCTATTTATGATCTGGGTATCTCTTATATTCTTCATATCTGTTGTATCTTTTTTGCGTTTCCATTTTATGCTATCTATTGTATGCTTCAACAACACACATCTGCAGGAAAATTGAAAACCCCTTCTGCATCTTCTATCTAGTCTATAAGAACACCTCTAAAAATTAAAATAACACATAAAAAGATCTTAAAAAAATATACAAATAGGTACGGCACATTACAGTCTTTATAAAATCAGGATGATGTGACGTCATCGAGATCGGGATATTAAGCAAAGGGAAGGATACTCAACCAAGTTAATATCCATACGGCAAATGTCCATATGACGTAAGCCGCATGAATAAGCGAGGGATAAATGACGTCATACAGACATAGATATTAGCTCAAATATGGATATTAAGTTAAGGTCCGGATATTAAGCTAATATTCGGATGTTAACTAATATCCATGCACACGACGTTTAACTTTCACTATGACTTAATTTTGACGTCTGCACGTTTCTGAATATCGGGACATTAAGCGCCACTTAACAATTTGTTGGGTCGGGACATTAAAATAATATTCGGATACAGTGATTATGTGAATATCCCCATGACCCATTGACCAAACTTTGACCGAGTGCAACTTCTTTGTTTTAAGGAATTTCAATATGCTTCAAAAGGCAAACCTGCTTAAAATTTCTCTCTTTCATTTGGCAGGGTTTATAAGAAGAAATTCCGACTTTGGAAATTTGACCTAGATTTCAAGATCCGAATATGCCTAAAACAGGACCTATACATATATCTGATAGTGCTTTTACCATATCGCCCAAAGCAAAGGGAAGGAAAACAAGTCAGGCAAAGCAAAAAGGTTGGGTCCCTATTTTGCTAAGGCAAAATGGGGCGTATTGTGTAACCACACAATAGGTACCAAGAGCAAGACCAGTAAGGAAAAGACCTTATAGGATGAACAAGAACTATGCAGAGAAAGTCCAAGAAGAAATAGAAAAGATGTTGGAAGCTGGCATAATTTTCAAAGTAGAGACAAGCGAATGGGTATCCCCGATTGTTATCTCGCTCAAGAAGGAAGGAGGGCAAATCCGAATATGCGTGGATTTTAGGTGCCTGAACACAGTAACCATCAAGGACCCGTTTCCAATCCCATTCACAAATTCAATTCTCGAAGAAGTGGCCGGACATGAAATCTACTCCTTTATGGATAGTTTCTCCGACTACAACCAAATCAACATAGCCAAAGAAGACAAATTCAAGATTACATTTGTGGTAGAAGATGGAGTATATGCCTACAACCGGATGCCATTCGGATTGTGCAATTCTCTAGCTACCTTCCAGAGGATAATTCTCCATATCTTCGACAAAATGTCGGTGGGGAACTTCAAAGCCTTTCTCAACGATTGGTCAATTAATAGTGTCCAACAAATTTATTTGAAGGCTCTCACCGAGTGCATGGAGCGTTGCAAATCTGCGAGACTAGCCTTAAACCTGAAAAATGCCGATTCATGGTACCACAAGGCAAACTTCTTGGACATATCGTCTACAAGGCAAGGTTAAAAACAAACCCGGATAAGATAAGGGTCATCGTACAGATGGAAGCACCTAGAGATATTACGGGTGTCAAGTCCTTCCTCGGCCATGTCGGTTATTATAGGCAGTTTATAAAAAACTTTGCACAAGTCTCGTACCCTCTGGACATGCTCACAAGGAAGGGAGTAGCATTTATATGGTCCAACGAACAAGAAAACGCCTTCAATGAATTAAAGGTATGGTTGATTAGCTTACCCATCCTTGCCTACCTTGATTGGGATAAAGAATTTCATGTGCATGTTGACGCCTCAAATTTTGCAATTGGGGCTACATTGGCACAAGTCGGGCCTCAAGGGCTCGACCACCCAGTGTTCTTCGCCAACCAACTACTGTCAAACACCGAGCGCAACTATAGTACGACGGAGAGAGAAGCACTGGGAATGGTCTATGCCGTACAGAAGTTTAGGCACTATTTATTGGCAACACCTTTCACTTTCTTCATAGATCATCAGGCACTAATGTATCTGGTGAACAAGCCAATCATACAATAGATCATTACTACTTCAAGAATTTACATTTACAATAGTAGTACGTCCGGGGAAGAGCCATGTTATAGCTAACAAGCTCTCCAGAATTAAGTCGAGAGAACCACTGAAGGGGGTGAATGAAGACTTCTCAGATGCCCATCTATTCGAAATTGCCACTTTACCGCCATGGTACGAGGATGTTGGTGAGTACCTATCTACCTCAACGTTTCCTAAAGACATGCCGCCAGGAGATAGGAGGAAGCTGGCACTAAAAAGTAAGACATTCTAGTTAGTAAATGGACTCTTGTATAAGATGGGGCCCGATCACATCGTCCGAAGGTGCGTCATGAGCAAGGAAAGAGAGGGAGTATTACAAGAAGCCCACGAGGGGTTGGTTAGTGGACATATGCGACCAGATGCCACGACGAGAATAGTTCTCTTGGCTGGACTGCGATGGCCGACACTACATACGGATACCCGAGAGTGGGTGGTAGCCTGTGATACTTGCCAAAGGGTAAGAAAGCCATTGAAGAGAGACTACATGCCACTCTCACCTTCGCAGCCCCAGGAACTATTTGAAAGGTGGGGACTAGACTTTATAGGCCCAATGAAAGTCAGCCAACTGCATCGGTGCCGGTACATAGTGGTGGCGACCGAATACTTGACGAAGTGGGTAGAGGCTCAGGCATGCGAAGATAATACAATGTTGAGCATTGCAAGGTTCATTTATGAACAGATAGTCACGAAGTATGGCATTCCTATCCAGTTAACAAGTGACAGAGGAAGGTATTTCGTCAACCACGTGATTCGGTTGATGATGAGTCAATTTAAAATATTCCACACACTATCGAGTCCTTATTACCCAAGAGCCAATGGACAGGCAGAATCAACAAACAAAGTGTTAATCTCGGTTATTCATAAATCATGTGGCATCGAAGGGACAGATTGGGAAGAGAAATTGCCAGCAGTACTATGGGCTTATCGTACAACATACAAAGTGACGACGCGGCACACACCTTTCCAATTAATGTATGGCCAAGAGGCCATGGTACCTGCAGAATACCTAGTTCCAAGCCTCTGGATAGTAGTGGAGAATCGGCTTGGTGATATAGAGAGCTTAAAAGAGAGATTGTTTCAATTGAACAAACTTGATGAACGAGGGGTCCTGGCACAATGGACGACGGAGGTGATGCAAAAATGACGGAAATACTAACTACAACAAACATCTCCAGAGAATGAACTTCCAGCAAGGCCAATTAGTTCTCAAATGTAATGGTGTAATGTGCCGTACCTGTTTGTATTTTTTAAAGATCTTTTTATGTGTGATTTTATTAATTTTTTGTGTGATCTTTCAGACTAGAGAGAAGAATGCAGAAGGGGTTTTCAATTTTCCTACATATGTGTTGCCGGAGCATACAATATAGAGCATAGAACATAAACCCAGAAAATATACAATAGATATGAAGAAACTAACTGATACCCAAATAGCAGAATAGCCAAATATTAATTACTATCACATACCCATGTTTAGATTTGCACTTTGAAATTTATGCTGTAGCCGGACCAGCAACTGGGTACGGCTGAAATCACTCCAAACTCCAGATATACTAATGGTATTTGATATGCAAGGGATTACAATGAGCTAAGGGGCCTCGACACCCAAAAAGAGAAGTAATACAGCTGCCAATACAAAGAAATGAGTCCTCAAAAGAGACCCACGTCCCTCTAGGAATGGTACGGCCAAGCTGGAATAGCAAACAATAACAGCAGCTCCAAATAACCCTTTGTTTCTTGCTGAAATCAGTCCGCAAACATCCTAGAGGCTGGGCGAACAAAGTATGCTAAGAAATCTGCATTAACTCCTCACAAATCAGCTCCCCAAAGTGGTACGGCTGCCTCAAGGGAAGTACGGCAAGCCAAGGAAATGGTGCAACAGCAAACTCTCTTCACACACTTCGAAAATCTGATGTATCTCCTTGATATCACCTGAATCACTAAAGCTTCGGAAGATGCAAGCATTAAACTCCGCAAACCCTCATAAAGAACTCCATTGAAGCACTAATGCAAATACTGTATGTATCTGCCCTCAAGCACCTTTGGGTGGTATTGCACACCTGTAGAATGCTGCTACTCAGGGAGGTTTTCGTCTCCAAGAGCCTCTGGTTCGAATCCTCAAACCCTAAAGCCAAGCTCCAAACCCTTGCAGGGAAAATCTCAAAAGAGAGAAGAAAATAATAAATCAAACATATCCAAATGAGAGCATTTTTCCCTCTTTTATAACTCTCCAAGAGGGGTGTTTCACTTTTTGAGGGAAATATTCTTTTAATTTTACTTTTAATATTTCCCAAGGTGAGCGCTCCATAAAATGACTTAAGTGACTTTTAAATATTTCATTTTTCATCACTTAACCAATAAAACCCAAAGTCCAATATTAAATAATAATATTAATTTACGGACTTTAAAACGGAGGCCCAAATGAACTCGGAATTCGGTGATCTATATCTCGTCGGAAAGGTCTTGACGAGACAAATCCAACCGCACTCTGAAAATCCCAATCCAACACTAAACCTGAACTTACTAAAAATAGTAACGGCCATAAGCACACTACGCCAACATAGAGGATGCCAACTGGATCCGCAAACCATCTGATAACTCTAAGCTCAA
This sequence comes from Cunninghamia lanceolata, assembly GCA_027924645.1. NCBI lineage: Eukaryota > Viridiplantae > Streptophyta > Pinopsida > Cupressales > Cupressaceae > Cunninghamia > Cunninghamia lanceolata. The sequence continues at coordinate 588,704 of BSBN01001832.1, forward strand.
TGCAACGTCTGGGAGAGCCAACAACTGACTGCCAAGTCACCAAAACAACGCCAAATTGACACTAAAAATAGCAGTGTTCTCTGAGGACCAAAGAGAACAAATCCAGAAAAACCCAAAAAGATTGCCGACATGCAAACACTTACTATAATTAGTAAGTATGGACAAGTTGTCTGAAATCTCTCCAGAAAGTGTCAACCAGCTCCACTGCATCACCCGAACACCTTGGTGACATCGAAATACTCTTCTGATTATGCTGTCACCAACCCAGAAAGTCAGCTCTGACTGAACTGCAAGAGAACTTGAAAATGGGGACATTACAAATGGTCGTAATGAGATAAAGCCAGGCAAATTCAACGTGAGGTAGTTAGGACCGTTCCAGGTATGGGAAATACTGGAAAATGGATCTATAAAATTGGAGAACCTCGACGGCACATCAATCAAAGAAGTAGTAAACGGGTCAAAACTCAAGATTTACAAACAAAGGCAAGAAGTCATCTCAATAAACCTTATGGAGTGTGGAAACGGAGTACCAATGCAAAGTGAAGTTGGGAATGAATTGGAATATGAACCATGCAAGCTTGGGTATCATGGAGTAGAAGAGCGTCCTATCTATGTGGACATGAACAAAAAAATTGACGGAGTGGCTTTTTCGAGCACAAACTTGGATGAAGTCATTGGTTATTTTGGGCTAGGGGTACAATCGTTAAAGATTTATGATTATTGGAGGTTATATTCACCCTATACTGGCATGAGAGAGGATATAGTCGAAGACAACAACTTTGACCCTTGGGCGGACCAAGAGGATCAAAGTACAAAAGAAGACGAGCGGGACGAGTGGATACAAGAATGTAACAAAATACGAGACAAATATGAATTCTTATTGCCAAAGGAAGAACTAATCCCAACACAAATGAGTTACCTAGTTGACAGTACAATTATAATCGAACGTTTAGGCTATTATGAAGCAGTTCGAGAATTTAGGGAAAGAAACTTGCTAAAAGGGGCACCTCGAAGTGCACCACTGCCAAGACCACAGACGTGGCAAGCAATATATAATCCATGGAAATTGACAGTCAACGGGAAATCCATGACATGGCTCCAAGAACCAGAAGGGTTAAATTGGATCGACAGAAGGAAATTACGTAAAGGTATGGAAGAAAAAAGTTTTGTTGATCAAATTTGTAAACTAGAACAAACAGAAAGATGTTGTCCAAATGATTGTTTTAGAGAGGCGAACGCCACTTGTATTTTTTGCCACGTCACGGAAATTGAAAAACCAAGTGATGCCAATCACATGGAGTATGACAAAACATGATGATCGCAAAAAAGGAACAAAGAACCAAGGAAGAAAGGAAGAAAGGATTAATAGATATGGCAAAAGAATTAGAAGGCAAAAAATTCAAAAAAGTAAAGTACATAAAAGACCTCGACAATGTAAGATCCCTAATCAGATCTGCCCTAAATTTCTGATTTTTATTTTTGTCAAACCCTTGTTATGAAAGCTGTTAGGGTTTATTCCTGAATGTGTTTATTTGGAACAGCAGATAGATATGCATAAAATATTGCCAAAATACAACCTCTAATGGCTAGATATTACATCAAACATTTGTCATACCATAAGATAACTCAAATCAGCCCTTTACTTGACTCAATTCAATGAATTACAAATTCTCAGTTCGCTGTAATAAACTCAGAAATACTAAATTAGATTGTAGAGATGAAATAGATGCTTCAAATTAAAGATTTGAAGTGTTACATACCAAACACCAAAGCCTATAACAACTCCACATACATGTGTAATGTGCAGATTCAGTTTTGGCAGCCAGCAATGAGACAATATCTTCAAACTCAGATCTTTATGCCTCCAAAAACCCACAATTTCCCTCTAAACAGCTGCACCTCCTCTCACTAGGGCAGCGCTACCAAATATGGGTGATCAGCATGCTGGATAGGAGGGCGGCGACTAGGGTTTGGCCTCCAATAGTCTTCAAAAACCTGATTTTCTGCTCCTCAAGGATGGCGCTCACCTAGGGTATAAACCCTAATATTATTCTTCAAATAAAACCCTCAAAATATGGCATTAGAAATGCCTTCTCTAATCTGATACAAATCTGCATAAATAGATGTCTTTGTAGCTCAATCCTCTCCTTTGAATCACCAATGAAGTGCAAATGTGAATCCCGTAAGAATCCACCTCAAAATGGAATTGGGTTTTCGTCCAATCCACCAATATTCCTAAGGGTTTTCGTCCTTGGAATATGCTAAACCTAAGTTGCAGCCAACAAGAGAAAATCTCTAATGCAAATTGACAAAATAGAATGACTGAAATGACTTTTTTTTTCCCTCTTTAGCCACCACTTAAACCTCCTCTTAGCCGACCTTTTGGCCGACCTCCCTTTTCGCATTATTTTATATTTTCTTTTATTTTCTTTTATTTTCAAAGTGGCTCACTTTATAATAAAGTCATTTTATATTACAAATAGGTCTAGCTTAATTAATTAAATATAAATAATCCAAAATTGACTTAGGATTACTTAGTATTTAATTAATTAGATTATTCCCTTGTACTCCCGACCTAACCTACGGGAATAAAATAGGCTAGCCTACTCCGCTGGATGATCGCTCAAAAAAAGGGGACATTACAATCCTCCCTTCCCAGAATTGCTTGCCCTCAAGCAATTGCAAACCTGGATGCTGCAAAATCTGTTCACCTTCCCAAGTAGCATCCTCAAGTGGCAAGTCTCTCCATCTAACCAAATACTCCTTGATCACCCTATTCCTCAACCTGCGCTCCCTAACATCTAGTATAGCATCAGGAACAAGTATCAATATCCCCTCTTCATCCAATGGTGGAAGCTCGGGAGATGTATCAGGCAACTCCAACTCATATGCAACTTATCCAACTCTCCTCACAATCCTATAGGGGCCATAGAATCGAGGTTTTAGTTTTTTTGCACCACTCTTCTTCAGTGTAGACTGTCGGTATGGTTGTAGGCACAAGAAAACTAGATCACCAACCTCAAATGTCCTCTCCACCCTATGCCTATCTGCATACATCTTCTGTTGATTCTGAGCACGATATAGATTATCCTTAAGTGCCTTAAGGATATCCTGGCTATCCTGCATCATCTCTCTAACCTTGGGAGCTCTGTTGTTATCAAATGCTAAGTCTACAAAAGACATAGCGTCGTAGCCATACAAGGCTCTGAAAGGAGACATGCCTATCGACATGTGATAGGTAGTATTATAACAATGCTCTCCTAAATACAACCACCTGATCCAAGCCTTCTGCTGCCTCGAAACATAATTGCGTAGATACCCTTCCACCCATTTGTTCACAATCTCAATCTGTCCATCTGTCTGAGGGTGGTAGCTAGTGCTCGGGGATAACTCCGTACCAACCAATCTGAATAGCTCCTACCAAAACACACTAAGAAATCTGCTATCCCGATCGCTGACAATGGTCTTTGGAAGTCCATTAAGTCTAAACACCTCTCTAAAGAATAACTCTGGATAGTTGCAAAACTCTCCGAGTATTCAGCGAGTTCTTTTGCCTGGCGAGTTTTTCCTGCAAGAACTCTCCAAAATTACTCGCCGAGTCAAGGGGAAAAAACTCACCGAGCTTTGGCGAGTTTTGGCAATATAATCTTCGGCTATGCACAAGAAAGGAAGAGGAAGAGGAAGATGTAACTTTGTAAAATATATTAATGTAGTATTTACTTTCAGTTTTACAAAAACAATTTGCTATTTTCATTTTGTTTCAGACTATCAGTATCAGCGCATTCCACATGAGGATGTCATTTTGTACCCAATTTGCTTTCAAATCAATCAAATACAACTAGACTCAACTTGTTTCTTTTATGTACTCATTTATTGACTCATTGGATGCATCTTATCATTGAATTTTGCAAAAAAAATGCGTTTTTAATGAAATTTAAACAATTTTTAAGTTGTCGAGTTTTTGCCAAGTCGTGTTTTTTGGGCTTCGCAAGTTTTTCAATTTGACGAGTTTTTCAACTATGAACTCTACAACCTGAGGTGCCTTATAATCGGATGAAATAGCAAAAAAATGTGCATATTTAGTCGACCTATCAACAACCACAAATATGCAATCTTTGCCTTGGACCTTCGAAAGACCTATAATGAAATCCATAGATATACTCTCCCACTTTTGTTCTGGAATAGGCAATGGTTGAAGTAAACCTGCTGGGAAAGTATGCTATGACTTGTTATGTTGACAAGTCATACACTCTCGAACATATCACAAGACATCATCCTTGAGACCCTTCCATGAGAATCTCTCTCGCACTTGCCTATAGGTCTTGAAGAACCCTGGATGTCCTACTAAAGGAGTGTCATGAACAGCCCTCAAAACCTTATCCTTCATTTTAGATTCAGGTACCAAATAAATCATGTCCTTATAGTATATCACATCATCAATCACCTTATACCTATCATCCTGAATCTTGTCGTCCATGAGCTCGCATGCAAATGTATTCTTGGAATACTCAACCAAAAGGTGAGCTTTCCAATCAGTTGAAATCTCTGAAATAGAGCAAAGTGTGGGTCTCCTGGATAGTGCATCGGCAACAACATTCTTCTTCCCCTTAACATACTCAATATCAAAATCATATACCTGAATCTTACTCACCAACTTTTGCTACCTCTCATTCAAATCCTTCTACTCTAAAAAATATTTCAAACTATTGTGGTTCGTCCTTACCACAAATTTTCCACCCACTAAGTACTATGTGAACTTTGCCAACACATGCATGATAGCAAGCATCTCCTTATCATACGTGGAATACAACCGCTCCACATCTCTCAACTTCCTACTCTCATAGGCTATGGGATGTCTATTCTGCATAAGGACAGCACCTATCCCTTCACATGATGCATCACACTCCAACACAAATGGTTGAGAGAAATCTGGTAGAGCCAATACTGGACATGTACTCATCACCTCCTTAAGTCTATCAAAGGTCATCTGACCCTCATCCGACCATCTGAATGTGCCCTTCTTAGTGAGATTTGTAAGAGGTGTTGCCAACTATGAAAACCCCTTCACAAACCTCCTGTAGTAACTGCATAGCCGAAAGAAACCCCTCAAATCTGAAATGTTCTTCGGTGGCGGCCAATCCAGAATAGCCTATATCTTCTCCTGATGTACCTTAACTCCACCAACGCCAATAATATAAAATTTTTGTCATTCCAAACTCACATTTGGAAGCCTTAGCAAATAGGGATTGTGCCTCTATAATGCCCAACACCTCATCAATATGCCTAAGGTGATCCTCCCATGTCTTACTATATATCAGGGTATCATCAAAGAATACCAATACAAATTTCCGCAACTGCTTATTGAAGATATGATTCATGCATGACTGGACAGTCGTTGGAGCATTAGTAAGACCGAAAGGCATAACCAAAAACTCATAGTGCCTGTAATGACATCTGAATGTTGTCATATGAATATCCTCATCACGGACTCTAATCTAATAGTACCCCGATCGAAGGTCAATCTTGGAGAAGTAGACTGCCCTATGTAGCTCATCCAATAACTCGTCAATCCTAGGTATAGGGTACCTACTTTTGATGGTCCTTTCATTCAAGGCATGGTAACCAATGCACATCCTCATCGTGCCATCCTTCTTCACCAAGACCACCGAAGATGCAAAGGGACTAGAGCTAGGCCTGATGTGTCCCATATCCAATAACTCCTATTATTTTCTCTATCTCATCCTTGAACCTCTTAAGATGTCGATAAGGAGTGATGATGACGGGCTTGGAGCCCTCCTCTAACTCAATCACATGCTCAAATCCACGATCAAGAGGTCTGTCGTGAGGAATCTCTTCTAGTACCATGTTGTGCTTATCTAACACCGACTGAATGTCCACATGATACTGCTTGCCACTGCTAGAAGAGGATTTAAAAGACACAAAACATTGAGCTGCCCATGCAACATCACCATGTTTGAACAATGTGTCCATCCTCTTTGCTGTCACTATCCTTGGCACACCATTCGCCAATGCTCTCAATACTACCTTCCTCCCATCTGACATAAACTCCAACTCCATCTTCTGAAAATCCTGAATGTACCTGCCAAGTGAATGTAACCACAGGATTCCCATAACAACATCGGTATCACCAATTTCGACCACATTGAAATCATTGGTAACCGTATAGTCACCCAACTGGATACTCAACTGTGAAATTTTCTTAGTGCAACTCATCTTGAATCCATCTGCAACCATAACACTGAAACCTAAAAAACTCCTCTGCCTGCAATCCTCTCTTCACCACCAATCCCTCATCAATGAAGTTATGAGTGGCCCCACTGTCAACCAAACATGTGACCCGCTGCCCCTTCAAGACTTCTCTCACTCTAAAAAGATGATACTTCGGAGCTCCTGACAATGTAGCAACAATACCATGTATTGTGTCACATATAGTTGTAGCCTCAAGCACTAACTGTTGCTCCTCATTCTCACTTTCCGAACTACTATCTTGGACTCCATCCTCAATATTGGAAGTGACCTCTATGTAATGGGCTTTGCCTTTCCCAAGGCCTCTATGACTGGGCTCCCAAGGTTCCTTGCTTGAGAAACACAATTTCTTCCTCCTTAGTTCATTTTTAGCCTCTATGTCTGGGGTCGTCCTCCTAGGCCATTCCTTCTGAAAGTTCTTGGGATCCTTTCTTGAGGAAGAGAAAGGTTTGCTTTGAAATTTGTGCTTGGAAGGTGCTGAAAATTGCATGCCTCTAGCCCTCTTAATAGCATCCTGCAATGAAGGTGGATCTAAGGCTTTCACACAACCACAAAGAGGCTCCTCTAACCCTTCAATGAAAAGATAAATCAACATGTTCTCTGAAACATTTGGAACCAAGACTACAACCTTTTGAAAATCAGATATATAGGCATCCACTGAATCCTTCTATTTGACTTCGGCTAACTCCCTAAAATACTGCTCGAGATTAGTCTTGTCAAACCTGTCAATCAACCTCTAAGTGAAATCAACATAAGTAGTGACAAGGCTATGTCCTTGTGTAATCATCCCATTATACCACCAATCATGTGCATCTCCTTCCAAGTGTAAAGTAGCAAACTGAATTGTTTCTTTCTCAAACATAGGGTTCAAAGTGAGATAGTTATCCATCTTTTGAATCCATGCATGTATCGTGCATCTACCTAAACCATCGAGAGGAGTAATAGTTACCTTTCCCAACTTCCTTTGCAAATCATGATTGTGTCCTCTCTCCGCTCTAGGCTTGTTTCTATACTTTGTCATGTCCCCATTTTCGGAGTGATCACCTAGTGGAGTTGGCTAGTCTATCCTATTCCCGTACGCTAAGCCGAAGGGCTCAGGGAATGACCTATTTGGCGAGTTTTCACACTTAGCCAATTTTGTAGGGCAAAATGATTGTAGAAGATGACTCGGCATATTTTTGTGAGATTTTTGATGAAGTCAAAACAAATAAAATAATTTGCCCTAATGTAGAGCGACCAAGGAGTAGAATGGAAGAAGAAGAAAATGGAGGGAAAATACCTTTGGAGATCTTGTAATGTCAAGGGAAAATGTTGTAAAATCCAAATAAAATAGCATTGAAGGTGGAAGACCAAGAAAGAGCCCAAAAATGTAATATCTAGTGCCAAAAGAGGTTTGCTACTCTTGGAGAAGAGAATGAAAGAATAAAATAAAATATTCCATTGTATCTTGACATAAGGTCGGCCAAGTTGTGAGGGAAAAAAAAATAGAAAGTGGTCATAAAACAAGGTGAGTGCCTAGGAGGAAGTCGGCCAAGGAGAAAGGAGAAAAGACAAATCTTTAATTTGTATTTTGGGCACCTATCTTGTCTTGAAGAGGTCGGCCAAACTTGGGAAGGAAAAGATTGATATAATGGAAAGTAAATTGCAAGTCATTCAATCATCTTTTACACATCACATCTTTCATTTGGGGGTTTTACCCTTGGCTGCCTTTTAGGTCAGCATATTCCAAAGACGAAAAGCCTTGAGAATATTAGGTGGATTGGATGAAAACCCAATTCCGTCTTGGAGGAATTCACACGGAGTTCACACTTGCCCTTCATTGGACCTTTAGAGGAGAAGAGCTAGTTTGCATATTCAGATTTTGGATCAGCATTGGAGGAAGTTTCCCTTGTCGCTTTTGTGTTCATTTGGCACTAGGGTTTACCCTAGATTTGAGCGCCACACTTGGAGGATCATTTTCGTGGCATTTTAGTGTGTACATTGCATTAGGGCTTGCCCTAGTTTGGAGCACCACACATAAAGAAGGGTGACTTGGCTTTTTGGAGGCAAATTCACCATTGTTGAGGGTTTCTAAACCCTAACCCTAGCAGCAGACCAAGCACCATCATTTTGGAGGATTTGTGGAGCATCATTGTTCATCATTTGTGGTATGTACAAAACTGATTTGTAAAGGCAGATTTTTGACCTATGTTTGGGCATGTTTTGGCCTATGTATTTGATGTATTTGCAAACTCAGATTTTCTGATTTGCAACAGCAGACTTCTATTCTGAAAATCAGACTTCGCTATTGATTTTGGATGCCCTACATTGTGTATTTCAATTCATGATTATGATGAATGTCAACATGTAGTACCATTTGCCATCATTTTTGTTATGTTTGGATATGTACTTGGTTCGCTGTGATCACATGTTTATAATCAGAAAAATAAAATCAGAATTCTAGGGTTTGAGCAGAAATCTAAAGTGCAGAATTCTAGGGCAGAATTCAGAAATTTCAAATCAGAATTTTAGGGCAGATCCCATTGGGGATATTACATACTTCAATTGACAAAAATCCCATAGACACATGGCAGCTTGAAACTAATCACCTAGTGATTGCCATTCCTGCATGTAATAATTAAAACTCACCTGCAAACTGTTGTCCACCCTCTTGTGCATCTAGCTTGTTATCAGAATATATGAAAAATATATTATTGAAATAATCGATCAAATACAAGATACAGCAAAGCTGTATATAAAGAGTTTACAAGGCTAAAAATAGCCAACAGCAAAAACCAGAGAAGATAAACATTATCTTACAAGAGTGACCATTAACATAGAAATATACTATATTTAGTTTAATACCCTCCCTTAATGGTCAATCGGTCAACTACACCAAGATGCCCCCTAAATTTGACAGACTTATCCGGGCTCAGAGACTTGGTGAGGATATCAGCAGTCTGATCCTCTGTAGGAACATACTACAAAACAACGGATCCGTCTTCATCAAGCTGGCGAATGAAGTGACACTGAAGATCAACATGTTTTGTCCGTTCATGGAAGACAGGATTTTTGGCAAGTTTCAGCACCCCTTGATTGTCACAATACAAGGGTGAAGGCCCGGCTAGAGATATGTGCATGTCTGAAAGCATTCGTCGAAGCCATACTACCTCACAGGCTGCTTTAACAGCGCCCCTGTATTCAGCTTCTGTCGAAGAGAGAGCCATTGCCTGCTGCTTCTTGCTGGTCCATGTGACTACTCCTGTACCTAAACTAAAAACATACCTAGAGGTAGACTTTCTGTCATCATCAAAACCTACCCAATCTGAATCTATAAAACCGATTAGCTGAGGATCTTTGCACCAGCCATACAGAATGCTAAAATCAAAAGCTCCTTGTATGTATCTCAACACACGCTTTGCTACAACCCAATGTTCAGCTTTAGGGGCTGTCATAAAGCGAGAGATATAGCTCACTGCAAAACTAAGATCAGGTCGAGTGGCAGTAAGGTAGATGAGGCTGCCCACTAATTGCCTGAATGCGGATTCATTTTCTATAGGAGAGCTGAATTAGCTGAGAGTTTCAGCCCTTTCTCCATCGGTGTAGAAGCAGGTTTGCAGTCTGTCATCCTGAATTTGTCCAACAGACTCCGAGCATACTTCGACTAAGAGATAAAGATGCTGTCAGATTGTTGCCACACCTCAATACCTAGGCAATTATGCAGGAGTCCCAAGTCTGTCATGTCAAATGTGTGACTAAGATCATGTTTGATCTTGTGAATCAACGGCTCGGAGCTGGCAGTAATTATCAGATCATCAACATAAACAACGATGAGGAGGCTATCATCAGCATACTGGTTGACATACAGATTGGAATCAGGACTCTGCTAAAAACCATGATCCTCAAGAGCCTGAGCAATGGTGGTGCGTGTTTCACGGTCCACTATGCTACATGAGTGCGTGCTGAAGACAACATCCAGATGAGGTGAATGTCGCATGATCTGACTAACAGAGAGAAGATTCAGCTCCATGCCAGGTACGAAGTATACATCGAGAAATATTAAATTTCTCCTACCAGAGTGTATCTGCACGGTGCCTTTTCTGACAACGGTATACTCTTTGCCTCCTCCAAAGACGACAGTCTCTGAATGGCGTGTACTCAGCAAACCAGACTCGCCGATGTGTGAAATGTCGAGAAGCACCTGAATCAATGTACCAGGCCGAGGATTTGATATGATCTGCAGGGCGTTTAGCCATAAAGGCATAAAACACAGACTTCTTTTGTTTGGCAAAAGGCACCATCTTCATGTTTTTCGAGGAACAAAAAACAAAACACCGAAGAATGGACAAAACCTGGTGGTACAAAATTCCAAGAAGATGGAAAACATTCTCAAACCCTAGTACGAATGAGATACAAAACCCGAGAAGTAAATACAGTATTATCAACAAGAAGCTGCTCATATGAACCACGGTCACATGCTAGCCGTCAAGATTAACTTTAAACAGAACACCGGCCCATGTGTGAATCTCCAGAAAATAACCACCTGTGGGAGACACACTCCCGATCAACCTCAACAAATCATTAAACGGCAGCATGGACAAAACAGAACCCACAGAACTCGTCGGGTCTACCTTCCAAATGACATTGTCATACATGGAAGTGTTGTCAGCATAGGCATTGTCCTGTATCACTAGAACGACTTTATTGGCCGTTTCATCGATCTGTCCAAAGCCACCTTCCACGAAGGAACCGAGAAAGCTTGAATTGTCAACATCCCAGACAGCAAATTCCCAGCCGTAACTCTCGTTTTCCAGAGGCTCCTCGACATGCTGACTATTGTCCAGATGGAGAGGCGCCATAGAAATGACAGAGACAGTTACATAGATAAAGAACACTGGAAAGAAAAATAGTCCGCCTTTCGCCATTAAAGGCCGATGATGAGAAATGTCGCTACCTTGAACTTGGCCCTTCATCATATACATAGAATGAGGGACAGGTCATGAGTCACCATAATGGCACGCATGGTAGGAAAGACATATCAGACAAGACAA